>CM065397.1:24315000-24690000 GCA_033060915.1 Euryodendron excelsum
AAAAGGCAAGTGAGAAAAAAACAGTGATCTCTCGTTAGAACTCATCCTCCTAGAAGGACGAATGCAACTAGGATTGAATTGAAAATATATTTGAACAAGGCCTTTTGGAAAAGATTTGGAGTCACCACCTAACTTGATTAAGGTGAGTTAGGTCACCTAAAACTAAGCACAATTCGAAGACTGCACTTAGGGTTTTTTAAAAAATTTTTTTGAAAATACTTCCTCAAGAGAGGGTTTTTAAGAAAAGAGATTGTTTGGCAACCTTCGGAAAAATTTAAGCCCTTTTTGAAAATAACTCCATTTGGTCTTTGAAAACAGTGATCAAGGTTCGGAGATTTGTTACGTGTAGGGAAGACGCACTAAGCCATCACCATATCCCGCCCTTGCAGTACCTACATGTCTATTCACCCTAGGTTCACTCAATCAGAATCTTTGATTAATATATGCCCAAAAACTATCTACTTTAAAAAAGAATTCTAAAAAGATGTTCGACATGATGCATGATATGCAAGTGCAAGAAAAGACTTTAACTTTGAAAGTAGATTTGAAAATAACTTGATTTGATTTGAAAGAAAGATTTTGGAAATAGAGATTTGAAAATAGATTTTTAGAATTGGAAGTTTGAAAATAGTTACGGAATTGAAAACTTGAAAGAGCTTATGGAATTAGAGATTTGACATAAAAAGTTATGAAATTAAAAACTTGAAAGAAACTATAGAATTGGAGATTTAAAAATAATTATGAAATTGAAAATTTGGAAAAAGTTATGACCGTTCCCATGAGGGTTGCCTACGTATCCCTTTTTGGAAATCTGGTCAGTCGTAGTTCGGACAAGAGTCAGATTAAAAATAAAAGATTTTGATTGAAAAAGAGTTTGATTTAAAATTTAGAATGCAAGATTGGAATCGAGATTGAACTTAGACCTACAATTGAACTTGAAAGAGGATTTGACCCTTGAAAGAGAACTTGAACTAGATTTAGAAAGATAGAGATTTGAATACATTTTGAAATTTGAAATTAGGAAACCATCTTGGTTTAGAAAAGAGTAAAATCTTCCTAACTTTAGGTTTAGGATTGAACTAAGATTTAGGCCTCCTAAGGTTTAGATAACCTAAGATTGGAACATGTAGTTAAATTGGAAAGGATTTAGATTTAAGAAGTCTGATTTAGGAAATGTTTGAATTAGGAAAGATTCGAATTAAGAAAGTTGAATTTAAGGAAGACTCGAAAAGAGATTTGACTTGATTTGAAAACATTTGACTTGGAATGGATTTAGAAAAGCTAAGATTTAGGCAAAATTGGACTTTAGAAAGCTTTAGAATTTGGAAAACTTGAACTTAGGAAAGTTCCGTTTTAGGAAAGTGCCAAATTAGGAAAGTTTCGGATTTAGAAAGTTTCAACTTAGGAAAAGTTTCAAATTTGGAAAGTTTTGATTTTAGAAAGTTTCAACTTAGGAAAGTTTTGGTTTTGGAAAGAATTCAATCTAAGAGAGATTTGGAATTTGGAAAGTTTGATTTAAGAAAGATTTGATTTTTATTTCCTAAACTAAAAGATTGGATTTTTATTTCCAAACAGAGATTATTTGATTTTGTTTCCAAAAACGAAGGATTGGATCTAGTTTCCTAAATGAAATTAGAAGGGAAAGTTTTAGAAATCCTAGATTTAGAAGTCTATGATTTGATATAGAAAATAGGTTTTGGAAATTGATGGTTTTGATGTAAAAAGGAGGTTTTGGAAACCTAGGTTTTGAGGCAAGATTGGAAATCATGTTTTAGGAAAGAAAATTAAGGTTTTCTAACCATTGGTTCTAAGGCTTAACTTGGATTTAAAAAAAAAACAGAGTTTTTGGAAAGTAAATCTTTTGAAGTAAGTTTCTAAAAAGGAAACTTGAAGAGAGTTTTTAGAAAGCGAATTTTTCAAAAGAACTTTTGGGAAGGAATTTGAAAAGGGTTTTTAGGAAAATAAGTTTTTTGAAGGAAATTTTTAGAAAGCAATTTTGGAAAGGAGATTAGAGAGAGTTTTTAGAAAGTATATTAGAGAAAAAATTTAAAAAGTAGATTTGAAAACAGATTTTGGAGAGGATTTAAAAAGGAAGTTTTGGAAGGTAAGTTTGAAAAGTAATTTGGAAAGGGATTTGAATGTGGACTTTTACACATCTCTAAAAATATTCTACTTTCCTAAAATGATTCTAACCATGAAGGGATTAGAACTACTCTAGGATTATAGTTTTGAAAACAATAAAAATTTGAAAATATGGACCATAAAAGTCACTTTAAATGTAACACTTTTCTAAAGCAACCCTAATCATAGAAAGGCTTGAATTACCCTAGGATTTTGATTTTGCAAATAAGTTTGGAAAAAGAAGATTTAATGCAAGCTTTGAAAACGATTTTCGATGCAAGTTTTCAAAACAAGTTTGAAAATAATTTTTGGAGAGATGTATGATCATAATATGCACAATACAAGTTAGGGTCGTGAATATACAAAGTTAAAGGCTTCACCACATAATCAAGGGGGCCAAATCCACGTGGTCTCCGGTTAGACTAAGAGAAAGCCCCCGAAATGGTGACTTTCAATAGCTTAGTCCTACATATGAACCGAGGAGTCCTTTGTTTCAAGCATTCAAGAAATGGGGGTAGAAGATAGAGATTAAACTACAAGAAAATTCAAGTGGGTTAGGAGAGAGAAGAGAGAGGAGGGGAGTTGCGCAAACGTAATAGAAAGCCAACATTGTGTCTTCTTTGTTTTGCTTGCTTGCATTACTTCGATCTTTGCTTTGATCTTCGAGAACTTCTAAGTTGCAGCACTTTAAGTCTTCAATGGAGTCTTTGGAGGTTAATACATGAGTGTATATGAGTGTATGTATGCTAGGGTTAAGTGTATGGAGGCTAGGGTTTGAAGAACCTAAAGGGAACTAAGGTTTGGAGGACTTCAAGCTCTGTACATCAAAAAGCAAGGTTTTCGGACTGAGTTTTTAGACCCGTTTAGGTAAGGGGAAGGGTTTATATTTACAAGCATCTTAAACCGACCTGGCACTTGTTGTAGTGGGGCCAAGCTAAAAATTGGGGCCAGACCAAAATATACATGGGCTCCACTAGGAGTGGAGCCAGGCCAAAATATATATTGGCTCCACTAGGAGTAGAGCCAGGCCAAAAAATACATTAGCGCCACTAGGAGTAGCGCTAGGCCAAATATTGGCATAGCGCCACTAGTAGTGGCGCCAGCCACTTTGGAAATCTTTTAAGGCGGCAAGAAACGTATCTTTGACCCTTGGCATGCAAGGCAAAAGATTTGGGCACCTATCCTGGTGACTACCATGCAATTTTTAGCCAAGCTTCACTAAGAGTCACTCCGGAATGTCCGGGAATGATTTAAATGGCCAAGAATGACCTGGAGGGCCGGAAAGGGACAAGAACCTTCAGAATAGTGTCTCAGGGATAGTAGACTTGAAGAATGATATTAGGATATGTTGGAAGGGTTAACCGGGCCATTAAGGGCAAAATGGTTAATCGGGCCGGAAAGCTATCGGCATAGACTTGGAATGTCCCAGAAGAAGGCTTGAGGCTTGGAAACATTAGCTAAAATATTTCAGGAGGTTTCCGGTTTGATACCTAGTGCTGGCGTGGTTGGAAAAGGTGACTGGCCCACTAGGGGCAAAACGGTCATTTTGCATCAGGCTTGCCGGAATGGACTCGGAATGATTCGAAAAGATAATAAAAGGTCAGGAATACTATAAGAAGCATTCTTGGGAGGTTACCGGTTTGATACCCAAAGCCGATGTGGTTCCCGGGGCTTTCGGATGCTTAGGGGCAAAATGGTCATTTAGCTTCAAGTGGGCCCGTAGAAGCAACCAGTGGACTAAATTGGAGTTTAGAAGTCAGGTTAGAGTTTGAATATGCATGTGATGTGTGAAAGTGAGCCCAGTTGGGCCGGAGATTGCTGAGCGGGCAAAAATAGGCTGCTTACAATTACGTATAAATTATTCAAGTTCTTCATGCATGGCAGTTATCCAATAATCATCTTGCAAGGCTGCATTAACTTTTTTCGGTTCAAGACTAGAAGTGTAACAAAGATAACTTACCTCACTCTTGATTTGTTTATGAGTCTTCAACCCATTAGTTACTTCTCCAATCACTTGAGTTAATGGATGGGTCAACCTAACTCTTGATGAAGGTTCAAGCATCAATTGAGGTACAATTGGAGTAAGGTGTCACGACGATTCTATATCTTTGGAGGATTCTACCCGTTCCACTGGCTGTTCATCCATCTCATCGAATTTGATCTCATGTGTTGCCAAAATAGGTTCGTCATTGACGTTGTCATCATCATCCATCCGATTTGGAGAAAGTCCTGCATTATCAATAACAACATTTGTAGATTCCATAATAGTTAAAGTATTTAAATTATAGACACGATATGCATGACTGTTTAAGGAATAACCTGAAAAGATACCTTCATCACTTCGAGAGTCAAATTTACCTAATTGATTCCTATCTTTTAGAATGTAACATTTGCTCCAAAAAAAACACGAAACTACTTTAAATTAGGCTTCTTGCCGTTTCATATCTCATTCGGTGTCTACATGGTACCCGGCCATAAATAAACACAATTAATAATATAACAAGCTGTACCTATCGCTTTAGTCTAGAATTTTAAAGAAATGTTCTTACTATGCAGCATGACACGAGCCATCTCTTGTACTACCCTATTCTTCCTTTCAACCACTCCATTCTGTTGTGGTGTTTTGGGTGCAGAGAACTCATTTCTTGTACCTTGCCCATTGCAGAAATTTGCATATTTCCTATTTTCAAATTCTCTACCATGGTCGATGCAAATTCTTATGATGCAGCTAATCTTCATGCCTTTTTCTATTTGCAATTTAAGACATAACGCTTTGAAGGTAGGAAATGTGTCAAATTTTTCTTTCAAAAACTGTACCCATGAGTGATGAGAAAAATCATCAATTGCAAGGAAAATGTATTTCTTACCACCCAAACTTTCAGTTTTTGTAGGACCTATAAGATCCATGTGCACTAACTGTAGAGTGTGAGATGTGGCAAGATGCGTTGACTTCTTATGAGTAGTTCTGACTTGTTTTCCTAACTGACATGGGCCACACTTTTTTTGATGGTTTCTTGAGAGTGGGTAATCCTTTAACAAGTTCTAATTGACACAATTTTGTGAGGTCCTTGTAGTTCACATGTCCAAGACGATTGTGCCATAGTTCTACTTCATTTGTTTGTGTAGAATTACACACCATCATTATTTGGAACTGTGCCATAGCAGTTGTCAGATGTCCTAATCCCTATCATAATAAGTTCTCCTGTGTTTGTCAAGATGGTACACTTCTTTTTGAAAAACAAAACTTATTTTTCAGTATCACAAATTTGGTTGATGCTTATTAGATTAGCTTTTAAACCACTCACCAAGAGAACATCATTAAGTTGTGGAATGCCTGGAGTAGACACACATCTCTTTCCAATTACTTTGGAGGTGCTTCCATCTCCAAAGGTAACAATTCCACCATCACTCTCATCAATAGAAGTGAAAAGGGATCTATTTCCACACATATGTCAAGATCACCTACTATCAAGATACCACATGTTCAAGTTTTGGGCTTTCAATGCTGTGTGAACAACTTAACACCTAAAGTCTAACCTTCTCATCCATACTTTCTTGGTTTTCACTAGGGTCTGACTTGGTGCTTTCCTAGATATCACCATATCGTTTTGGTTCTCCACATATCTTTCTCTATCATGTCGTGGAGGTTGAACCCGCATAGGCTGAGACAGTATACTAAAACTATTTCGAGTGAAATCATACTCATACCTAGGTTGGTGTGGTCCATTAGCCCTAAAGTTAATATAATTGACTGGTAATCCATATAGCTTATGGCATGAAGGATGAATGTGTCCTCGAATTCCACAATAGTAACAGATGGGTACAAACTCTTGTATAGGTGGTAGCCAATTTTGTCTAGGTTTAACATGTACATGTTTAAAATTCTAGCGAATAGCATACCTATTTTGCGCTTAACCTTTAGGTTGTGATATACCTTGTGGCTTGAGTGTGGAATCCTTAGCTAGAACCGTCTAAACCAGTTTGACTATATTGCTTGTACCCTCCTTATAGCCAATTCCCCTTCGATCATTTGATGGAGCTTTTCTAAACCTACATTCATCTTCTTCACACAATCTTGGGTTTTAGCCAACTCAGACTCAAGTGAAGTAATCTTACAAACAAATAGCTTTTTCTCATCTAGATATGCATGTAATTCTTTTTCAAGTTCTAAGTTCTTGTTAGTAAGAGTCAATCTATGTGCCTTGAGTTGACTAACTAAAGCAGTAGATTTAGTAGCCACTTGATGAAGCATGTCTTGTTCTTTTTCAACTGTTTTAAGTTTAACTGTCATGTCAAGTTTATATTTTTCTAGCTTGAGACACTGTTTTGTAATTTAAAGTAAGTAGATTTTAGGCTTTTTTCTTTTCTACTCGACTCACTCAAGGAGTCATTATGAGAGTCATTCAATTTCTCACTTTTATAGTCACCATCAAAATCCAGGGTTTCTACATGATCATTCAGAGATGCAGTGAATGCAGTGTAGTTACCTTCTTCTTCTTCATCTTCAGACTCATCAGAGTCTTCAGATTCACTCACCTCTTCTCTTGTAGCAAGAACAACAGTTCCTTTCTTTTTCTTTTTATTAGGACATTCATGTGCTATGTGACCAAACCCATGACACTTATAACATTGGATGCCTTGAGTTGATGGTATTTTGCCAGATTTTCTATCACTCTTTTGTCCTATTCTAAGTTTGTCCCCACCATTATTCTTTTTATTAAACCCCCCGGTATTCTTACCCTTTTTAAACTTAAGGAATTTTTAAAATTTCTTAACCATTAAGGCCATTTCCTCAAAGTCAAAATCAAGCTCATCATCATCTTGTTCTCCTTTTACATCTTGAGCCAGCTTAAGTGCAATACCTTTATTTTTCTTAGGCGGATGAGTATTCAATTCAAAGGTCTGCAGAGAGCCAACAAGTTCTTCCACTCGTATTGAGTTGACATCCTTGCTCTCTTCAATGGTTGTTACTTTAGCCCAAAATCTCTCAAGCAGTGACCTCAACATCTTCCTGACTATTTTACTTTCAGGGATTCTCTCCCCTAGATTAAAGCTAGTGTTAACCACCACTTAGTTTGGCATAGAATTCATCAAAAGTTTTAGACTCTTCCATTCTAAGTGTTTCAAAGGTCGTGGTCAGATGTTGGAGTTTAGAGAGCTTCACTCCAGGAGTACCTTCATAAGTAATTTCTAAAGTATCCCAAGCAGCCTTTGCAATCTCACAGTTGGATACTCTCCTAAATTCCTCAGGTGTGAGAACACTATAAATAACATTTAGGGCCTTGCTACTCCAATTTGAATTAGCATAATTAATTGCATCCATTGTTCATATGTCTTAGGTGCAATCACGTTCACAACCGTTGTCGTGGGTGTAGTATAACCGTGAAACATAGCTAACCAGGTTCTTTCATCAATAGATTTGATGAATGCTCTCATGCGAGCCTTTCAATATGGATAATTTGAGCCATCTAACAGGGGTGGTCTAACTATGGACAATCCTTCCTGAGGCACATCCATGTAAACGGAAATCAGGATCACTCACTCAGAAACTTAGAATAACCCGCTCTGATACCAATTGATATTCCGTATTACTTGAATTTTAACCTAAATCTTTACCTATGTGATGAATGTATGCAATGCAGAGCGATAAAGTAAAGACAGGAATTTATCGTAGAAACCCAAATCGGGAAAAAACCACGTCCAGCAAGCCAAGCACTATATTAAATAGTTTACACACGCACAAACTTACAACCCTAGTAATTGAACTCCATAATTACTATTCGAATCCACACGAAACCCGACTTAAGACTGCGTGCTCAACTCCTCAAGTTTTTGCTCTCGTGCTTCAGCTTTAACACCGAATCTCCTCAATGCTCTTTGCCATTAGAATCTTCTAAAGACCGTCTCTAAGTCGTTCTTCAAGTTACAAAATCAACCAGTGAAAATACTCGTTCTTTTGATCTCAAAACATTAACTTTTCACCCTCTTCTCTCTCTTGACCAATTCTGAATGTTAGGCCTGAGAGAATTATCTCAAGAGTCTTACCCTAAGTCTCTATGTTGCTACTCTTATAGGCTCCCCAAAATCATCAAGAATATAGGTTGAAACATTCTCCTGATTGGTCAAGGAGTTGGAGCCCAAAGAGTCCTTCACATATAAAACATAATTTGAAAATCGACGCACTGTTCAAGCGGTTGAAGTATCACTCGAGCGATAGTCCACTCAAGGAGTAGCCACTAGATTTTCAGCCTTGTTGAATTCTTTTCGTCCGCTCGAGCGAACATCTAGCGGAGTTCAAGCAGTAGCCACTGGATTTTCAGCCTTGTTGACCTGCAAAACTTCCGCTCGAGCGGTCACCTAAATTGCTGGGGAGTTGCTCCAATGATTTTGTTCTAAACTTCCAAACTGTTACAGGGAATGAATGAACTTACAAAAATAAACAAATTCACCATCTAAATTCCTAACAATAGTAGTTACCAAGTGGCCAAAATTGCACAGCTAGTCAGAAGCATCAATAAGGTTGATTGACATTCTTCCGGGAAAACTCAAGATGAAGGGAATCAAACTTGAGGAAACTACCTTACAGGGAAAAAGATGATGTATATGAAATTAGCAGAGCTTTAAATTGCCTCTGGTGCATCCGGCAATGCAAACACATGCACAATTCTAAAACCAACGAGGGAATTGGAAGGCAGTTGCGGAAACAGTCCGTACCTCATTCCCAAATGGGTCCTCCTCATTCAGTTCGGGCAGATTAGGGATATTTCCCTCTAGACATACCTGCGTATATAGTGATGATTTGCAAGAATAAAAATTTTGATAAGTAAAATACATTCCTAAAGCTAATTGATCAGACAGGAGGATATAAAAAGGTTTAACTCAAGCACACATTTAGAAAGTGTCTAGAATTGAATTCAGCAATCGAGTTCTAGATCGAGCATGCAACTAAGAAGTGCCAAGAGCATTAGTAGGGAAATTTCTAAACATAAAAGGTTTACATACTGAAGTCTCATTAAAAATAAATAAAAGAAAACAAAGAGAAAAAGAAAGAAAGAAAGTTTGACTCCAGTGAACTCCTTATAGCATTACAAAGCAGAAGTGCCGCTTGAATTTGAATGTAGTTTCTAAACAAAAATAATTATAGAATTTCAATGATTGTGACACATGGTGTCTAGTTATGGATCTCATAAATCATTTTTCTAATGTGTAAGAATCAAAGTAAAGCAGCAGAGGAATAGAACCAATATGAATCTTCTTTAGGTTTAGGAAGTAATCTTAATAGTTTGTGAAGTACAGAGTTATTCTGCCAAGTTGTGTATAATTTGTTTTTTTAACCCTTGGATAACAGTATCTTGGATAGGAGTTGCTTGACCAGATACCAATAATCTCTTTTGTGTGAAAACTCATCAAGGCAGGAATCCCTGTGTTTGGTTTACAGCTATTGCCCCTGACCTTCAAAGTCTCCAAGATCATATCAAATTCAGGCATAACAATCTTCATATAATCGTAGTTGACTTCATACTTGACTTAAATCACAGCGGACATCTAGATTCTGACAACCCACTGACTGAAAATCGAAAATTGGTCATGGACTGGCAGACAAATTAGGACTGAAGATGACAGTGCATATAGAGTTTGGTTTGCAAGGATGCACGTGATTCTTGCCTTATGGTCCTCATGAAATGCAACAATTTTTTACACTTTATCCAGTTGTTTGTGAACTGAAAGAAAAGTAAAGACAAGTAAAATGTTGAGCATTACTTAAGCTGCTCTCACTTATAATAAAACGCAATTCTCATCTCAGCTGAGCCAAATGGTTTTATTTTACTAGCTGAGTAGAGCTTTCTTTCTTCTAACAACTAATTTGTCTTTCTAGTTCTCTACATGGCACTGTTGGTCTCTTTCTCCAAAAATTTTGGCCCAAATTGCTGCACCAAAGAGGCCAGCTTGCTAATAAAGTTAAAGGTTCTACCACCTCTAACCATGTTATGAAGAAACAAAAGCTAAAAGAGTAACAAAAGAATAATCCAACTTCGTCCAACTGATTATGTTGAAATCAATAGATACATAATACAGAACAGGAGAACAAGAAAGGGGAGAAATCTTATTCACAAATGAACCTCTAAAAATAAATAATAAATGCAGCCACCAATAAGGCAAAGAATCCCACAAAATCAATCAACTATAAATCAGTCCATGAATTTAGGACTGAATGGGATTTTAGGATTTCTTTCCTTTCTTCTCGCCAACACTCCCCCTCAAGTTGGTGCAAAGATATCAATCGAGCCCAACTTGCACAAAATATCTCAAAATGGTGTAGTCGGCATCCCCTTACTAAAAATATGAGCTAGTTGTTCACTACTGCGAATAAATGGAGTACGAATATTGTTAGCTTGTACATTTTCTCAAACAAAGTGGCAGTCTACTTCAATGTGCTCGGTCCTTTCATGAAACACCGGATTTGATGCAATATGCATGGCGGCTTGGTTGTCACAGAACATATCCATAGGTCAAATAGGAGCAAATCCGAAACCAGATAAGAGTGTACGAAGTCAGATCAATTCACTAGTTTTAGAGGCCATTGCTCTATACTCTGCTTTGGCACTAGAACAAGCAACAACATTTTGTTTTTTGCTTTTCCAAGTGGCCAAATTGCCTCCAACAAATGTACATTACCCAGTTGTAGATCGACAATCAATTGGACTACCTGCCCAATCAGCATCAGTGTTCCCAACAATTTTAGTGTGGCAATTTTTTCTCATCCATATTCCTTGACCTGGAGATGTTTTCAAATACTGCAGAATTCTTGTAACAACACTAATGTGACTATTTCTTGGAGCATGCATGAACTGACTCACCAAGCTAACAGTGTAGGTAATATTGGGACAAGTGATAATGAGATAGATCAAGTGACCAACTAATCTTTGATATTGTCCAATGTTTGATAATAGTTCTCCCTCCAATCCAAGTTTACTACGGCTGTCAGTTGCAGTATCGGCAAGCACCAAGCTTCCCTATCTCCTGTAATAAAACCAAGACATACTTTCTTTGATCAACCCTTCTTTGAATAAGCAATTTCAATCCCAAGAAAATATTTTAGGACTCCCAAGTCTTTAATGGCAAATTACTAATGAAGAATAGACTTAAGTTGTGCGTCATCCCCTGTAATAACAATGTCATCAACATACATTAAGACAATAGTAGTGCCCACAGTACCTTTCTTAACAAACAAGGAAGATCAGTTATGCTTCTTTGAAACCCATTGTTGATAAGAACCGAACTAAATTTTGCATACCAAGCTCGGGGTGACTACTTGAGTCCATTAATGGCTTTATTTAGCTTGCAAACAAACTACTCTGCGACTCTTTCGGGTGTCCTAGTGGAAGAGTCTTGTAAACCTCTTCTTCTAGATCTCCATGCAAAAAAGCATTTTTAACATTCAATTGAAACAATGGCCAATCTTATTAACAGCAATGGAAAGAAGAACACGAACAGTGTTCATTTTTGCAACTGGGGCAAACGTTTCCTTGTAATCAACTCCATAGGTTTGTGTAAACCCCTTAGCGACAAGTCTCGCCTTGTGTCTTTCAATCGATTTATCACTATTATATTTGATTTTGTACACCCAACGACATCCCACTGGTTTTGTTCCTTCGGGCAATCTAACAATGGTCCAAGTATTATTTTCATCAAGAGCGTAAAGTTCTTCCCTCAAGGCATTTTTCCGGACAAGCTGACTATTGGCTTCTTGAAAATTGGTAGGTTCACTAATTTCGGAAATATTGGTCAAGAAGGCAGAAAGAGTTGTAGAGACATTATTATAAAACAAGTGATGTTGAATGGGAAAAGATGAAGCATGGTAGGTGAAGAAATCATTCAACTTAGCTGGTGGACAATGGACTTTAGAAGATCTCTGCTTGACAGTGGCATTAGGATCAGGAGAAGCACTAATAGGTTGCTCTTGGGCTTGGGATTTTACCGAATCAACAGGAGGCATGATCTCAGTATTAGATTCCATGATATCATTGTTGGAGGAATCCATGGTGCAATCGACGGTTGGAAGAGGAATTGCAATAGTAAAACACTCCCCCTGAGACCAAATCCCAATCTTAGTGGTAAAAAAAAAAAAAACAATTTTTTTTACTATCAGGGTTATAACATTTGTAGCCCTTCTTTGTGGGTGAGTATCCAAAGAAAACACATTTAAGAGCTCGTGGTTCAATTTTATTGCAATGTTATGCAGAAATGTGGACATAACATAAACATCCGAATACTCACAAGTGGGAGAGATCAGGTTTTTTTTATCTTAAGAATCTCGAGAGGAGATTGGAAACCAAGGATCCTACTAGGCAGCCTATTGATAAAGTAGGTCGCAGAAAGAACCCCATGGGACTAATATTGTTTAGTGACATTCATTTCAAACATGAGAGAATGAGTGTTTTCCAAGAGATGCCAATTTTTTTGTTCAGCCAGTCCATTTTGTTGAGGGGTACCAACACAACTGGTTTCATGAATAATTCCCTGACTAGCTAGGTATTCAAAGAGAAGATCTTTTATATATTCTGTACCATTATCTGATCGAAGAATTTTTAACACGAGCACCAAACTGATTAACAATCATATTGATGAAGGCTTTCAAAACATGATCAACCTTAGATTTAGATTTCAGCACATAAAGCCATGTAACACGAGAACGATCATCGATGAAAATAACAAAATATTTAAAACCATCATAAGAGTCAATTGGGTAGGGCCCCACAAGTCCAAATGAAATAACATAAAAGGTCCATCAGATTTAGATAAAGAAGAAGGAAAATGAAGACAAGTCTGTTTAGAGTATTGACAAACTTCACAAGTATGAGACTCAACAGACACGGACGGGAAAAGGCGAGTTAGCACTTGATGAGAAAGATGGCCCAACCGCTTATGCCAAAGACAACTATCTTGAAGAGAATCAACATGGAGGCATGCTTTATCATATTGAGTAAGGACATAGAGGCCATTGGAATAAACTCCTTCACCAATTTTCCTCCCTATGATACAATCCTGAAACACCAGATATATGAGAGAAAATAACATTACAGTTTAAGGTATGACAGATTTTCCCCACTGACAGAAGCTGAGTTGGAAAAAAAGGAATACAAAGAGTAGTTGACGTAAGATTGATATAAAAAAGATTGATTTTACCATGACCAAGTACAGGAACTGGGGTACCATTAGCAACTGAGTCAAATTGTCTGTCAACTTTTCATATAAAATTATGGAGACTCATAGGATTATTAGTTATGTGGTTGGTGGCACCGGAATCAACAACACAAGTATCAACATCAAAAATTAAGGATAGAAGTTTAAGGAAGTTACTTGCAACTTGACCCGAAGAAGAAGTGGAATCAATGGATTTGGTCGTGGCTGTGGCTGGAGATGCAGACTTGCTTAAGTGGTGAAGAACTCTTGCAAGTTGCCCAATTACAACGCATGTTGGCTTTATTAGACTTTGGCTTTAAATGAGGATAAAGGAACCAACACTTGTCTCTAGTATGCTTAGGTTTGTTGCAATAGTCACACCAAAGAACTTGTCGTCGACCTTCATCATTATCAAAAAAAGTACTCTGATTTCTACCAACCACAAATGCACGAGATTTAGAAGGTTCTGTCACAAATTTTGAAGCAGTATTCATGACCTTTTTTTCCAGGTTCTTCCCGCTGAATAGTTGCACAAATAATAGCAAAAGAGGGTAAATCTAAACTCATCAAAATATGACTAGGAAGGCTCTCATATTCAGGTTTTAGACTAGCAAGCACTTGGAAAATTTAATCTTCTTCTACCCTTTTATATAAAATTTTGGAATCTATAGTATGAGGACGATACAAAGTTAATTAGTCCAATATACTTTTCAATTTCCCAAGATGATCAGTGAATTATTGTTCATCTTGTTTGGTCTCAACAATCTGAAGTTGAAGTTCAAAAATCTGGGCAGCATTATTTTGGTGGCCATACATTTCCCTAACATAGTTCCATAAATCCTTGGATGATTAAGAGAAAGTAAAAATTTCAGAAATTTTGGGTTCCATAGAATTCAAAAGCCATGACATAACCAATTGGTCACTTGATAACCAGTCATCATACTTGGAGTCATCTGATTTAGGAGACTCTGTTTTTCCATTAATATAGCTTAGTTTTGATTTTCCTCCTAGGGACAAAGTAACAGCCCTAGACCAAGGGACATAGTTAAATCCATTCAAGAGGACAAAAGAAAGTCTCATACTAGGGTTATGATCTGTTTCAACCATTAATAAAGGAAGATCTCCCCAGAAAAGTCAGCAAAAGAGAGCCACAATACTAGCAATAGCTGCATGCCAAACACCTTTCTTCCTTCAACGAAGTCGGTCAAATCCAACCAAGAGATTGAGAAGCCTTACTTGCCTTCTTCCTCAACAGATCAAAAAACTCTGCTTTGATTCTATGTTGAAATCAATAGATTAATAATACATAACAAGAGAACAAGAAAGGGGAGAATCTTATTCATAGGTGCTCACAAATGAACCTCTCAAAATAAATAACAAATGCAGCCACCAATAAGGGGAAAGAATCCCACAGAATCAATCAACTATAAATCAATCCATGATTTTAGGACTGAATGGGATTTTAGGATTTCTTTCCTTTCTTCTCGCCAATAGATTATCATATTAATGATAATCTACAGTGACTTCTAAGGAAATTCATCCATAAAAGCATCATGTGCACCAAGAGGATGAGAAATCTCATAGATGCACAATCAAGTGCCTGTACATGCAATGTTCAAAGCATAGATTATACATTAAATGATCCTCCTATTCATTATTATTGTTGACAATATTGGGTCCAATGTCAAGATAGTTGTAATTACTACAAAATCATGGCAACCATTTTTTTGGTATGTACCTAGAATACAAGTTTGTTTGTTGAATAATCTTCTAAAGCAAACCAATAATCCCTATCAACAAAATATAATAGGTCTACGGGGGATGACGCCACACCTTGGATTTTACAAATTTTGTTTTGTTCAAATAAGTAGCAATAATATTAATGAAGAAATACTCATATTAATGTATGCAATGAAAATGAACAATGCTCAGCCATCTAATATTTTGCATTTATTTTAATGTGCAGTGAAGTTTCATTTCCAAATAATTCCTTTTCATATTTAGCCAACAGCAAAAGATACAGAAACACTTATGGGGCAGAACATCATATGAATCCTCATCCACAAGACATTTCATGTTATTTTTTGTTTGGTTTAATAGACACCGTACAGTGTATACCTGAATGACACAATAAATAGTGGGCCCGAGTTCCTCCCAAGTATCTGTAGGCCCTGTGTCACAACCTGCGCACTTCTAGTACCCATGGGGTGCGTGTTACTTATTTAGAGGCACAATTTGCATCTCAAGCTTTGAACGGAAAATTATCTAATGTAACCATCACACCACATTAACATGATGATGTGGTGTGACGGTTTATTCATGTAATGCCATATGTAAAGAGAGATAACACTTTTTAAGATATTATAGGCATTATTCCATATATATAGTGGTATTTCAAATTTAAAATTTTCGCCATGTTAAAAATTGTACACATGTTACAATTTAAATAGAATGTCACACCACATCATCATGCTGACGTGGTGTGACAATCATCGTGGATAATTACTCCTAGAAGGGAAACTTAATTGTAAAGACATATGGAATATTCTAAAAGCTCCTACACAAGTGTATATAATGGAGTATTCTAAAATGGAGGGGAAAGCTTCTAATCTAGAAAGTTCACAAAAGTATACATAGTGGAATATTTTATAACGGGGGAGCTTCCTAAGGAAGCTTCGTTAATATCTAAGATATTTGTCAGGAGAATTCTAGAGATTCTCTCTCCACTATTGGATCAAATAAATCCTAATCATCTATTAAGGAGGTTGATGGCTATAAATAAGGGGGGACAGCTTATTTGAAACCATCAAGCAATTCAAGCAAGTATTGAGTGACGTTTTCAAGTTCCCTTCAAGTGTGCTCTTTCTTTTCCTTTCTTGTATTCTTGCTCACTAAATATTTTTCATTTGTGAGGTTTAGGCTTACTTAGCACTTCGAGTGGGTCAAGCATCTAAATGTCGTGTGAGAAATCCAAGCCCATGACACCTAGCCCACAACACAAAGCAAATACATAAAGGGATTGAGCAACAAATATAAAAATATATATAATAGAATTAACAAGTTTTGAATCGTTGAAGGAATTATAGTAGATAATAAACAAAAATTATTAGTATTTAACCAAATAAAAAATAAAGAAAAAAATATGAAATTATACTCATGGGGTCCATAAAAAAACAATGAAGAAAAAAAAAGTTAGCTCAAAACATTGGATAGGGAAAAATAAATAAATAAAAAAGAAAAAATACCATAGCCAAAAGTACGAATAACTGGTCTTTGGCATTTTCGATCAACTCCTCCAAATAATCTCCATCAATCATACCAATGCTGGTGTCTTAAGGACTAAAACAAATCACATTAAAGGGGACTTCAATTTGAAAAATACATGATCTCCGTGAAAAATAATACAAGATACTACTGAACAATACACCTACACTTGTATAAACCTCTCATTCAAGTTGTTCTCCACCATCTTTTCCAACTTCACCAAGTAGAGCTCACAATAATCTGGGAAATGGAATCTATATTTATATAATTATATATATACTTTATGTATCAGTTTGAGCGTGTGACAGAAAAAGGAAAAAAAAACAGAGGAGAGAGAGGGGGAGGGAGGAGGAAGACAACCTCAATGCCATTTTTGCTCAACGTGAGCTTTTCCTATTCGGATTACAGACGATACCCTTTATCTCAGGGTTTTGTCAAAAACATGTCCACTGTATGATTGTTGGTCTTTTTTATAAGCCCTAATGCGTGGCAAGCCATGCAATGGGAGGCCCACCAAATGTGCCTATGATTGCAAGTTTGTATATACGGATTGGGTAAACGCATTTAAAGGCACGTGCCTGACTTAGTAGCTCCATTACAAATCGTTCTGGGGTTACTTTTGATTACTTTATTATCTTTGAGAATTATGAATTTGTTCAAGATAAGATAATTTTAATGGGTTCTGAAGAAGTTATTTCAGTTAGCTATTTGTCATACATCTATATTAATTAATTAATTTTAAATTAAGTGTAATTTACTGTATTTGCACAATGCCTTTATAGCTTGGATTTGGAGTAATTATCTAGGATGATGCCACACCACATCATCATGCCTATGTAGTGTGACATTCCATTTAAATTGTGACGCATGTAACATTTATTGTATGACGAAAATTTTCAATTTAAAATATAATTTCTTAAAATGTGTTGTCTCTCTACATATGACATCACATGAATAAATTGTCCCACCATATAGGCTTGATAACATAGTGTGACGGTCACCCTAGATAATTTCTTCTAGGTTTGTCTATCACTCCAAAACAAGGGTAAATTAGCCTAATTGCTCCTCACATATGAGAAATAACAATAACTACCATTACTTTTAGATTTTTGTAACTAATTTCCTTCTCCCAATAGTGCTAAGTTAGTTGACTAAGTTTGCGGTTAATTTCCCTGACATAGAGATTTTTTGAGATTTATTCTTAACCTAGGTATTGATTTAACTTAATTCAACATCCTAAGTTGAGCACCATTTCAAAAGGCGTTATTAATAAAAACGCCTTTTGAAATGGTATTTTGACGGGAGGCACCGGTGTGATACGAGTGACGCGTGGAAGTTGACGACACGTCAATCGATGTCCCAGTTTGGAAGGTATGCAAAGTTTTGGAATTTTCAAAATTAGATTTTTAGAGTTTGGTCAACTCAGCCGTTGAGGTACCGAAATGGGGAGGAAGGGTCCGAAGAGTGCAAAACTTGATGGGAGGCACTGGTGTGACACGAGTGACATGTGGGAGTAGATAGTAAGTCAATTGCTGTCTTGGTTTGAAAGTTATTAAAAGTTTTGGAATTTCAAAACTTAGGTTTTTGGAGTTTGGCCAACTCGGTTGTTGTGGTACCAAATGGGGAGGAAGGGTCCGAAGAGTGTGAAACTTGACGGGAGGCACTGGTGTAACACTAGTGTCGTATGGGAATTGACAACACGTCAATCGCTGTCCCGACTTGGAAGTTATGCAAAGTTTTGGAATTTTGAAACTTAGATTTCTAGAATTTGGCTAACTTGGCTGTTGGGGTACCGAAATGGGGAGGAAGGGTCTGGGGAGTGCGAAACTTGATGGGAGGTACCAGTGTGACACGAGTGATGTGTGGGAGTTAATGGCACGTCAATCGGTGTCCCGATTTGGAAGTTGTGCAAAATTTTGGAATTTTGAAACTTTCATTTTCAAAGTTTGGCCACCTAGGCGGTTGGGGTACCAAAATGTGGAGGAAGGGTCTAAAGCGTGCAAAACTTAACGGGAGGTACCAATGTGACACGAGCAACATGTGGGAGTTAACGGCATGTCAATTGCTATCTCAGTTTGGAAGTTATGCAAAGTTTTAGAATTTCAAAACTTAGGTTTTTGGAATTTGGCTAACTCGGCTATTGGGGTATCGAAATGGGGAGAAAGGGTTTGAGGAGTGTAAAATTTAACGGGAGGCAATGGTGTGACATAAGTGATGTGTGAGAGTTGACGACACGTCAATCGGTGTCCTGATTTGGAAGTTATGCAAAGTTTTGAAATTTCAAAACTTAGGTTTTCAGAGTTTGGCCAACTCAGCCATTTGGGTACCAACATAAGGAAGAAGGGTCCTGAGAGTGCGAAACTTAACGGAAGGTACCAGTGTGACACGAGTGATGTATGGGAGTTGACAACACGTCAATCGTTATCCCGGTTTGGAAATTATGCAAAGTTTTGCAATTTCAAAACTTAGGTTTTCAAAATTTGGCTAACTTGGTCGTTAGGGTACCAAAATAGGGAGGAAGGGATTGGTGAATGCGAAACTTGACAAGTGGTACCAGTGTGACACGAGTAACATGTGGGAGTTGATCGCAAGTCAATCGGTGTCCAGTTTGGAAGTTATGCAAAGTTTTAAAATTTTAAAATTTAGGTTTTTGGAGTTTGGCTAACTCAGCCGTTGGGGTACCAAAATGGGGAGGAAGGGTCTGAAGAGTATAAAACTTAATGGGAGCCACCAGTGTTACACAAGTGACGTGTGGGAGTTAATGACACGTCAATCGCTATTCCGGTTTTAAAGTTATGCAAAGTTTTGGTATTTCGAAACTTAGGTTTTCAAAATTTAGCTAACTCGATCGTTAGGGTATCGAAATAGGGAGGAAGGGTGGGGTAGTGTGAAACTTGACGGGAGGCGATGGTGTGACACGAGTGACGTGTGGGAGTTAATGGCACGTCAATCGATGTCCCAGTTTGAAAGTTATGCAAAGTTTTGAAATTTCAAAACTTAAGTTTTCGGTGTTTGGCCAACTCGGCCATTGGGGTAACGAAATAGAGAGGAAGGGTCCAGGGAGTGCAAACTTTGACGGAAGGCACCAGTGTTACATGAGTGATGTGTGGGAGTTGACGACATGTCAATCGTTGTCCCGGTTTGGAAGTTATGCAAAGTTTTGGTATTTCGAAACTTAGGTTTTCAAAATTTAGCTAACTCGACCGTTGGGGTACCAAAATAGGGAGGAAGGGTGGGGTAGTGTGAAACTTGACGGGAGGCGCTGGTGTGACACGAGTGACGTGTGGGAGTTAATGGTGTTGGGGACTGCGGAATTTTTCACGATCTGACTATAGTGTATACGCATACTACCAAAAATTCTGATCTGATTAGCATAGCCTAATCTACGTGATTAGAATCATACCTTCGAGATCTCTTTGATTTGATCCTGAATAACAAGAATCAGCACTAAACACGAAGGAACCGCTCGAGCTCAATATTCAGACTTTTACTGTATTCCTCGTACACGCCTTGCTCTACAGAGAGTGGGCTCGCCGCTACTAGAGTTTTTCTTCCTCACAAAAACGTGTATCTCTTAATTATGTGCAGAGTGTGTAACCCTAGTAGCTTTTAGAGTGCATATATATAGAGACTACAACAGGGACCATAGGATTAGTATAACTAGGGCTTCCTACGCAAATAACGACTCCTAATCCAACCAGGATTAATCCTTATTTACGTAAATTATAATTTATACCACTAACGAATTATAATTACACTCCCTGTTATACTAGAAATTATATTTTAAGCTCCATATTATTAAATGCCTATTTATCTCCCCACGTTAAGATTACAGATACCCGTCTATTAAATTAAATTACTGACAATTAAATTTAATAGACTTATTTAATTCCTTGAGACCTTCCACTTAACTTATTTGATATGTCGGATTCATAATCCACCTGCAGGGTTTGACATAATCAAAACTTATAAGCTTCCTCAAAGGAGTATCATCAATCCCTATACGGGGACGTGGATTCCATCAATAATAAATATTCACCATACACGTAATGTTATTATCCAACTCACTGAGTTTATTGACCCACAAAGAATTTCACTCTTCTGCGAATCAAAACAATAAATACTACATGCACGTGTCTATTTATTACATTAGGATTAAGAGCATAAGCACTCATAATAATCTTGAGGTATTAATTGTTTTATATAGTCAGTATAAAAATAATTATCTCAACACGGTCCTGTTCAATACACACAAAGTGTACTAATGCAAGAAGTTGGAATTATACCATTCCCCATAGTCAAGACAAACCTATTAAAACCTTGTACTACAGTCCTACTGATGGTGTGTCCATTTCTATCTAAGGCTGTGAACGATAAACTTATATTCCATAAGAACCGATGATCTAATCTTCCGTGTGTAAGTCGTACTCTACACACCATATCATCTACTATATAGAATAAGAGACACACATGCATAATATTTAAATAAATAACGCAATGCAAACATTTCTCACGCAGATTCTCATTAAAATGGAATAACTAATTTATTAATAAATACTAAAGTCATTCCACAAAGCATGTCTTTTAGTATAAATTCCCAACAAATGGCACTTCAATCAATGTCCTAGTTTGGAAGTTATGCAAAGTTTTGAAATTTCAAAACTTAAGTTTTTGGAGTTTGGCCAACTCTGTCATTGGGGTACCGAAATGGGGAGGAAGGGTCTGGGGAGTGCAAAATTTGAGGGGAGGCACCAGTGTGACACGAGTGACGTGTAAGAGTTGACGGCACGTCAATCGCTGTCCCGATTTGAAAGTTATGCAAGTTAGTTCAACTGCTTCACAAATAAAGGGGGGCTGATTTCCTTATATAAATGCCAATTGAAATGACATTTTTTTCCTTCAATTGGTAATTTTAACAAGAAAAAAATGCTAGTTGAAATATCATTTTTAGGTGGTGTATTTTGATACACTTCGTATTTTCCTTTTTATTTTTTATTTGTTAGAGGAAAAATACAACGTAAAAACGCTATTTTAAAAATCATTTTTATTAAAAACGTCTTTTGAAATGACACTCAACTTGAGATACTGAATTAAGTTGAATCTGTACTCAGGTTGGGAATAAGCTTCAAAAAAGGGATGTATCAGGGAAATTAGCCTAAGTTTGGAGTATCAAACAAACTCTTAACTTTTTCTAATTACATAGTTTGCCATTGATTGTATAATAGTGGTGAATGGAAAATGTTTTCCAAATGATTGACATTTGAATTTGATCCACTATAATCAACCGTTAGACATTAATTAGCCTAGCCATGCAATATACTTCCTGAAGGTCCATGAATCCCATTTCATCATCAATTCATGCCAAGTTTCATCTAATCAGATACCCCCAATAGCCATTTTATTGCAAATTCACTATGTGTTTATATAAAATATTAAATAATTGCATGGTCTCAATCTCAGTCAATTTCTCAAATTAAGATGTTCTAGGATTGAGGCCTAGAACGACAATTCTAAATGAAATTTTGTATATTATTGTAAAGAAATTTTTTTTTTTTTTTGATAAAGAGGTGTTTTTTCTTCTGAATTTATTTAGTGTGTTGATTTTTGGACGTTTTCCTAATGGACCTTTTTTTTTCTTATATGGATCAAGGTCTTTTTCTCAAAAACAAATGAAAAACTATATAAGGAGTTAATACTGTATATGGTTAAAAACATTTTGAGCCCTCAAATATATATATATATATATATATTTTGTATTTGTATGATTCATTTATAAATCTTTTGGAATTTTTCCTACCGGACCCTTTTTTCTTATCTTGGATCGGGGTCTTTTTCTCAAAAACAAATGTAGAAACTATATAAGGCATAAAAAATTTTGACCCTTCAAATTTTTTTGGTTGTATTTGCATGATTTATTTAACATTTTTATATATTTTTAAATATATTATTATAATACCAAAAATCACCTCATATATGTCTAGTCTATATATGTATAAGTTTCAATAAACATTTATTCTATCGGCACCTCCCACAATTTAAAACCTTTCTTAAGCTATAATCTAATAAAATTTCTTTAAAATTTTTAAATAGTGGATTGTGGCTTCTACCGAATTTTTGTCTAAGAAATAATTAATTTGTCTTTTTTTCTTCATATTTTGCTAATGTTGAATAGAAGTTGGTTTGATTTTTATATCAAAATTTAATCTTGCATCCTAATATATTTTTAGTGCTTGGATTTAAAAATGCGTAAAAAAATTTTAAAATATAATATTTATATCAATAGGTTAAAAAATTTATGTTTAATTTTGACACCCGAAAAAGGAAATCATGGTCCCACCCCCTACTTCTTTCCCAATAAGTTCACCTTATTATCCAAGACTCCAACTAGGAATCCATAGGCTTCAAGTCCTTTGACCTCCTAAAGAATGAGGGAGAAGCTTGAGGAGAAAAATCAGAAGCAGATGTTGGTGATGATCTTTGAGCAGAAGTAGATAGTAGATTCATGAGAACAATTCAAACGTGCTTGAAAATTTTAGCCACTTACATTCCATAGGAAAGAGAACCCTTAGGCTATGTTTGGTACAAGTGTATGAAAAAAAATGGGAATAAGAATGAAATGATCATTCCCATTCCCTTGTTTGGTAAGACCAATGAACGATACTAAAATTGAATGGAATAAATTTTAGTGTATAATATGAAAATTCAATATTATGTCATATAAAAAATATTGAAAGTATTATATAAAAAATTTTAGTGGTGGTGATGACTGCAGTGGCGGCGAGCGGTTGTGGAAGCAGCAGTGGGGCGATGATGGGTGGTGGCAGTGACGGGGGTGGTGGTGGGGCGGTGAAGGCGGTGGCCAACGGTAGATGGTGGCGATGGGGTGGTGGAGGATAGCGGTGGCGGTGGATGGCGTGTGATTGTGGCTGACGGTAGATCGTGGTGGTGGTTAGTGGCAATGCTAATGGTGAGAATTTTCAAGTTTTTTATTATTTTATTATTTTAATTTTTAAAATTAAAAAATATTTACCAAACATATTCTACTTTTTTAAAAAAAATTTGACAACAAAAATCTTACCAAATTTTATTTTATGCTCTTTCATGTAGACCATTCCCACTATTGAAATAGAGAATGACCATTCTACCTTTAAATAGTAGTACTAAACAAGGTAATGGAAATGAAATTGTGAATGACCATTCTATTCTCTTATACCAAACATAGCCTTAGATCTCCTTGCACAATCCCACGTATGATACGGAATAAGAAAAAACAAATTTACAAAATAGCCACTGCAGTAGCCCCATAAGAAGGAGAAATTATTCAGTACTCCTGGAGTGCCATATGTTCTTACTCTTCTTCTTACATAGGGTGGGTTCCCACTTGTAACCTAATAAGAGAACCCCACCATTATGTAAGAGGTAGAGCAAGAATGAAGTGGTGCGGAATAATGAGATGGAGAACCCTCATCCTTAAGGGAAATTAGGAAACAGAGGGCCTTAAAAGACTCGGTCAATTCAGGGTTTTCTTTAAAGTTATGAATTGTATGAGACAACCCATTTGTTTGTCTCTGAGACTTAACTCCACTATAGGGAGTTTCCAAGATATAGAAAAAAAAAAAAAAGATTAATTTATTTCCCTTTAATGTGGTTTTGAATGTGAATGGATCATGGGTCACTTGGGTATTGACATAGAACAAATTTACAAGGTAGTAAATGGTTTTGTTGAGATCCATTATGGGCATCCAATCCATTTGGTCAAACCATTCTCTATATTCACAACCAATACTGTCAAAGAATGTGAAGTCAAGAGTACTACTGTTAGAGCCTGTTGTTTCTCACAAGTCGTGTGTGTTCAGTGTTCGCTATACTAAAATTATTAAACAAGAAACTGAATTCAATTACTTAAAACCCATAACATATACAAGATAACAGATTATTCATTTCTACACAGAACAGTGAATAATTTAAAGCAAAAATAGAACGAAAATTAAATTGTAGAAACTTACAGTACTGCAGAATTCAACAATGCAAAGGACAAGAATGCCAGATTTTAACCGAGTCAAGTGTATGACACTTTCTCTTTAAGACAGATTCGGCCCCCACCACAGTGCCGTAAGCACCCCATTTTTTTGCCCACTCGGCAATCTTCGGTCTGACTAGACTCAGATTCAAACTTCATTGACACGTACAAGCCCGAACTGGCTTTCCAAATTCAATATAGTTAATCAACCGCTTTGCGAGCCCGCTGGGCCTAATAGAAATAAAATGACCAAAATACCCTTGGGGCACTGCTCAGTCCAATTTCAGTTGGCACATATTCTTAAAGACAGTAAGTCTATATTTCAATCTCAATTCTAATTCCAAATTCCAGTCAAGATCAGTCAAACTCAACTCAACGCGTCTTTTGAGAAAGTTGATCCCTCAAACAGTAACTTCATCCAACACGGTACGTTTACCGAGAAAACACAAAACCCCTCGAAATGATAGGTCCCTTCATACTCGTCGACTGGGATAGAACCCATGCCCTTGAGATGGTAGAGCTGTTCACTTCTAGCACTTACTAGCCTGCTAAAGTAGAATGTCTGCTATTCAGCACGCCGATTGGGGAAAGTACCTAAGGCCTCGAGGCGATAAGACCATCCACCATCTTCCCGAGATCAAGCAATCTCTGAAATGAACGCACACCATCAGAGTGACGGAAACACTCACAGACATCCTAATTGTCAAAATGATGGAAACACTTGCAAACAGGTTGGCATCGGGAATGCTAACAAACCCCTTATGTCATGGGATCGAACACGCCTCTTGGCCATGGCACGTTTACCGAAGGATGGGATACCTTTGGAAACCAACTCATCACACACCTTTAGAGTGATAGAAACATTCAAGATCAAGGTCAACACTAGTGCCAACTAACCCATTTCGTTAAAAAATGACCAAAACACCCCAGCAAGCCCTATTGGCCCGCTTCTCAAGAAAGTACCTAAGACCTTAGAGTGGTAAGTCCACCCTTTTAGGATTGTCCCAAAGATAATATAGCATGTTCTAGTACCTTCCAATCGCTTCAGAATTGATTCTAAGAGCATACGGTCAAAATGACCACTTTGCCACTATACATCCAATCGCCTCGGGAACCACACCGGCTTTGGATATCAACCAGTTATCTTCTAGGGATACTTCTAACAGTATTCTCAACCTTCCAATACCTTTTCGGACCATTCCAAGGTTATTCAAGTAAACGTGGTGCTAAATGACTGTTTTGCCCCCAATAGGTCGGTCACTTTTTTCAACCACACCGACTCTAGATATCAAATTAAAAATCTCTCAAAGCACTCTTTATAGTGTTTCTAATCTTCGATTCTTCTCATGGTCAACCCCAGATCGATCCCAGTGTTTCTCGGATCAAATGACCGTTTTGTCCCTGGTGGGCCGATTACCCTTTTCAATTACTCCGGCTCTGGTTATCAAGCCGGTTACCTTTGAGGCACTCTTTTAGGGGTTCCCATCCATTCCCGGCTGAGTCTTGCTACTCAAAACCTTCTAGATCATTTTTGGACTTTCGGAGTCACTCATAGTGAAACGATGTCAAAAATTGCATGGTAGTCACTAGGATAGATACCCAAATCTTCTGACTTGCATCCCAAAGGTCAAAGATCTGTTTCTTGCCAACCTAATAACTTTCCTAAGGGGGTGGTGTCAGGCCAAAATTAAGCCTGACGCCACTGCAACAGGCACCAAGGCCAATTTTGGTTGCCTATAAATACAGGCCACCCCCCACTGCATTCTGGTTTGGAAAAATAGATTTAGAAACTCTGCCTCTTTGAAAATAGCCTCTAAATTTTTCCTAAAACCCTAATTCTTTCAAGCCACTCTCCAAACCCCAACCTCCATACACTCTAAACATCTATACACTTGCCTCCCATCGTCGTTAAAGATCAAATACTGTATATTTAAAGTTCTAAAATTTCAAGCGAGTCTTCCATTGAAGCATTCAACCTAATAAGAAGACAATGTAGGATTCTATTTACTTTTATGTAATCCCCCTCTCTCTCTTCTCCATCCTAGTCCACTTGAACTATTCTCTATTTTAATCCCCATCTTCTACCCCCTCTTCTTGTGTGCTTGAAACAAAGGAACCTCCTGGTTCATGCCTAGGAAGGCCTTAGAGGAAGTCACCATGTGGAGGATTTTCTTCAAGTTCAATTTAAGACGGTGTGGGTCTGGCCCTCTTGATTATGTGGTGAAACCTAACCTTGTATGTTCACTTCCCTATTGCATTGTGGTTGTTATGTTTATGCATAGCATTCAATATCGCGTTCAAAAGCTTTCTTTAAAATTTGCATTAAGAAAAGTTATTTTGAAACTTTTTTTCAAAACTATAACCCTAAGATGATTCTAACTATTCCATAGTTAGGGTTGTTTTAGGAAGTTATTATATTCAATGGCATCATCAAGGTCCATATTAAGGTTTCAAACCCTAGTTGTTTTCAAAATCACAACCCTAGAATGGTTCTAATCTTCTCATGATTATAATCATTTTAGGAAAGTGAGATATTTAAGAAACTCTCAAAAGTCTATATTCAAACCTTTCTAAAATAGTTTTGCAAATCCACTTCCTAAAAATTCTTCTCAAAGATTTACTTTCCAAAAATTTTGAGTCTTAAAGTCCAAGTCAAAACCCTAGAGTCCATATTTGGAAACCCTAGGTTTCTCACATAAAATCATGACTTTCTATTTACATTAAATCATAGATTTTGAAAACCGTTTTCTACATGAAATTATAGATTTCCTAATTCAAAAATCACATAAAATGAAAGAATTTCAAAACTAAAGCTTTTCAATTTCAAGTCAAATCAAAATTTTCTATTTTGAAAACCAAATCTTCATCTTCTATTTTTGGAAACAAAACCAAATCTTCATCTTCTATTTTTGGAAACCAAATCAAATCTTCAATTTTTGGAAACAAATCAAATCTTCCACCTTTGGAAATAAAATCCAATCCTCCCTTTGTGGAAATAAAATCAAAACTTTCCTAAAACAAAACTTTTCTTTTTCAATTAAAATTCAATATTTTCAATTCAAGTACATTGCATAAATCCTAGATCCTTGGATTGCTTAAATCCCAAGTTACCTTAAACCTAGGTCACACCTTTTCAAACTCAATTTTTCAAATTCAATTTTTCTTAAATCAAATCTTTCCAAATTCTAACTTTCCAAATTTCAAATTCAAACATTTCTTAATTTAAATCTTTCCAAAATCAAGTCTTTTCTAAAATGAAAACTTTTCTAAAATAAAACCTTCTTAATTCAAAACTTTCTAAAGTTAAACTTTCCTGAAATCAAGTTTTCTAAAATCAAACATTTCAAGTGCATGTTTTAATTCTAGGTTATCTAAGTCTTAGGATACGTAAGCCCTAATTCAACCCTATCCCTGAGTTAAGAAACTTCAACTCTTTTATAAGTCTTAAGTCTAAATCAAGATGGTTTTTAAACCCCAATTCAAGTCAAGATTATTTCAAAGTTCAATTCAAACTTTTCAAAACAAGTCTAAGTTCTATTTCAAAGTTTAATTTCAAATTCAAGTTTTATTACAGAGTCAGCCCAAGTTCGATTTCAAATCAAAGTTTAATTTCAAATCTTTGAATCAAAGTTTAAATCAAACCCTTTTCAGGTCAAATTTTTCAAAGGCCACAAGTGTCCTTTCAAATCGAACAAGACCCCAAAGTATCTATTTTTAATCAGACTACAAGTTCAAATTACGACTAACTTGATTCCTAACAAAGGGATACGTAGGCAACCCTCATGGGTGCGATCACAACCTCTTTTCAAAATTTTAGTTTCCTTTTTCAAAATCTCTTTTCAAATTTAAATTATTTTCATGCACTTGCATATCATGTATCACATCATCCCTAAAGTGATGACAAAAACCTATTTCTAAAATTTTCAAAGTGAATATAATTGGACATTTAGTAACCGGAAATTCTAAATAAGTGAACCTAGGTTGATAGGACATGTAGATACCGAAAGAGCAGGATAAGGTGATAGTCTAGTGCATCTTCTGTATACATAACCAATCCTCGAACCTACAATCATTGTTTTTAAAAGACCAAAACGGAGTTATTTTCAAAAAAATGGCTTAAATCTTTCCAAAAGATTGTCAAACAACTTGTTTTCTTAAAACCCTCTCAAGAGAAAGTTTTTTTGAATTTTCCAAAAACCCTGGGTTTTATCTTTGGATTGTGCTTAGTTTTAGGTGACCTAACTCATCTTAACAAAGTTAGGTGGCGACTCTAAATCTTTTTTTTTGTAAAACCCTTATTCAAATTAATTTTTAATTGGAACCTAGTCGCACTCGTCCCTCTAGGAGGATAAGTTCTAACGATATAGTACAGTATGTGTTTCCCACACTTAAGTGCGAAAACTAGGGCACGATAGCGGAGGCGCATAAAAGGTTAGGCTATTGTCATGTCTCTTCACCCTTCACTCACCTCGAATCTTCGATTAACATGTCCAATCTTATCAACTTCAAAATTTTCAAAATCAAACCTTTCAAAGTTGTTTTCAAAAAATGTCATCACTTGCATTCAATTCACATTCAATCATTTTATCTTGCGTTAAGTTTGTCATCAATGTACTGAGTTCTTTGCATTTTATTTTGTAGGTGGACCATGTTCACATTTACTTTTATTGTCCATATAAATTGCCATGCATGAGAGGATGGATGGGAGTTATTGGGCCCTTTCCTCCATTTTTCAAAAACATTTCACACACACATTGCACGTGCATTAGAATTTGCATATTTGTATTCTTGACCTGATTATGTCCTTTCTAGTTAGAAGGAAGAATGCTATATTGGTTATGGGCAGATGTTGTGTCAGTATCTTAGCCTAAAGCCTCTTGATGATTCCCCCACTCGAATCACTAATCAATAATGGCACCAACTCAGGGAGTAAGCCTAGGCTTGAAGCTCTGGGAACCGAGCTTTTTAAGAAGCATTAGTAACCCCCAACCTCATGCTCATGTAGCACCCTATGCATAGCCAAACCTCTGCCGAATTTAAGACACGCGTCAATTTCAAAACCAACGAGGACGGGGTGACCGCTTCACTTTTCCTTACTTTTTGTCCAGTTCAACTGCTTAAATCCTGCTGTTATATTGCTCCAGCATTCTCTACTGCTATGTTATTGTCATACTACTCATGCATCGAACTCAATTGCAAGACAAAAGTTCTAAAGTAATTTAAGTCACTGCATTCCATGCATATGATCAACTCAAAGAGAATGGTCTAAAACTACTCTTGTTCAAACCAAAGCCTACCTAAATTCCTAAGGGTACCAAGTGACCTAAGGATTCATGGCATACATTAAAATCATCTCATAAAGAGGGGCTCCAATCTCTCTCCGCTCACAAAGATAAGGATGCCAAAAAGAGAAGGGGCAATCTGGAACCAAGGTCTTGCACTGACCTCCATCGAAAAAGACAAATTCGCAGACTCAAGAGTAGTTTAGGATTTCAAATGTAAAATTAGATAGGCGAAAGTCCTAAGGAAAATGTTCCCATCCCTTTAAATGTATTTTTGAAGTTTTTGTGTACAAAGGGAACTCATTTCAACAAAACTATCATTTATACTTTTTGCAAATGAATGAATGTTTCATGTCTTCTTTCCTCTTCCCATCTCCCAAGGCCAAGAACACGAAAGACTGAAGCAAGGGCAAAAGGGGTTCTTTTAAAACTGCTCATCTACTACCATTATGCTACTCACATATTCACTACTATTATGTTCATGCCTCGATATCCATTCCAAGACAAGAGTTTCAAGAAACTCTAATCATTACATCCTCATGCATTTAATCAACTACAAAGAAAAAGGAATAATCCGATCTCATGCTAATCAAACCTACCTAGACTCATAAGGGTTTCCCTAACCCTAAGGATTCATGGCATGTATAGAACCATATTTCAAGAGAGGCCCAAATCTATCTCTATTCATGAAGGTGGGATTGCCTAAGCAAAGAAGCATTAACTGCCCCATGTTGAAGAGTTATTGTATTACATACATGGGAAAAACTCCACCTCTAAAATGGTCTCAGCATCATGCTTAGATTTACTCAAAGAAGAGACCTCCATAGGATATGCATTTCATAAAACCTTTAATTCCATATGCTAATTGCATTTTTTTTCTTTTTCTTTTTCCTGGCCCAAGAGCACAACCAAACCTATGGGACCCTCCAACATCCCACCCAGTTCATAAGATGCTCTCTCCCAACCATCACCTCGGCACCATGTTGCCACTCCACCCAATCCTCAAGCTTAGTCACCCTTGTGTAATCAGATAAAACACACAGCAAATAAAGTGTGGAGGACGGCGGCATGACTCCAAAACCCATTTGAGGGGTTTTTTCCGAAAAAGGGGAATTTTTTTCAAACTCATCTTTCAACTTTTAATTCTAATTTGAGCATGAAAACAATAACATCTAAATGAAAATGGTTCAAATTTTTCATGTTTATATCAATTGTCTTAGGAATAATGTTTTACTCCAAGAATTTTCCCCCAAAAAGTTTTATCCCGACTTGGAGGATGAGATAACATAAGCAACACCTTCAGTAGAAACAATCTCTGACTCCGAAAAGAGGGGAGAGAGAAATAGAAAGTGCAAAGAAAAGGGAATACACAGGGATGAGAGATGAGAATTAATCACATAGCTCATTGAAGTCCAAGGAGTGACCCCCAAAAGATGTCCTAGCAAAACATCAAGTATCTACACCCTCAAAAGGAAGATAGCACACATTGGCAAGCCTGGGATGATTGAATCCTTGAAAAAAAAATCAAAAAAACCAAAAAGATTTTTGATAATATTTGTCCTACATGTGCACAATTACTGGGGCAAATATTCAATTATGAACAGATTAATGTGCATGCTTCTTTAAGATTGAATTTTGTGCGCATGACCACTTGCATAAATATGAGTCAATGATTTTGATGATCTTTACCATATTGGCGATCCATGTTTAGCTTAATGTACAATTCTCAAGACTTCTTAGAATCTGGAATCCGCTTTTATGATCTATTTTAGATGGTTCCACTATTGTTAAAGATTCGCAGATTGTCACACACCTAGATTGACCTTTTGTCGATTCCCTCCACCATCACTTATGGAAAGAGCTATCAATGAGTCTGAGTGTAGCTACCATTGTTATATAACATGAAGAGAAGGCTACCTACTTATGTGTGTGAAAGCCGCCATATCTTTATGTTTCAGTATTTTTATCATTGGAGAGATAGGGTCGGAATTCTATAAGAAAAGAAAAAAAGAAAAAGAAGAAGAAGAAACATTGAGAGCATGGGATGAGATAGGTTTGACTTCTAGGCGTGTTAATCGGTGAGCTATTAAACATGGTACAGCATCTTAGATCACGCCCAGGGTCCTTATTCTTATTGGTCTCAGTGAAGTTCACACTTAGGTCACTACGTTGTTGCCGATATGGTCTTGATCGTCTCGTGACCAACTGTGCTCATTTTGTGTGATTTTATGCATATTTGATATTGAGCTTTTCAAGCTAGGTCGCATCTTAATATTCATGAATATATATTTGCCCTACATTGATTGATCATGTCTTTATAGGGCTCCTATAATTTGAAAAGTTCAAAGGTTCTGCATAAAAAAAATTTGGGCTTTCCTGCACTTGTTAATAACTTTCAAAGTCTTTTCGAACTGAAGAAGGAAGCTACCTATTGCTTTGCCAAAAGGCAATGTTGGCTGTCACTCAAAAGAGTCCACAAATCCTTAAAGAAATTCCTAAAAAAAGCTAAGAGGCCCACCCCAGAGAATTTTTCCTTTCACAAGAGAGAGAGGGAAAATGAGCCAAGAGGTTAGATCTTTGAAAATAGTGCAAGTGCTACCACATCCTGACAAGAAAATGGCAGAACCAGAAAGGGAGAACCACAAAAGAAGAACAAAAATTCAAAAAACTGCCTGATTGTAGGATGAAAATGAACCATGGGGCAACCCCGGGGGCATGCATACATTTTCATACACATATAAAACCTGTGCATTTTACCAAAATAGAATTGGCATAGATAAACTATTTTTGCACAAAACTTTCTCTCTGTCTATCTCTCTCTCAAACAGGAAATAGGGAATGTGGCAGAGCACAAAAAGGAGTTGAAGCCACCTCGCAACCAACTAAGCAAGCTCATGCAATCTCTAGCACTGGCACACGCCTCAGAAAACCCGAATTTCCATCCATAGTTGATAAAAAAAAAAAGAGAATGGGGCAACGACCTACCCTCGACCTCCCAATCAACCCTGAATCAACCATTTTCAAACCATGAAAATTGGGGCGACACCGTGCCTTGCACCTCCCATTTCAAACCAGCTGATCCGTTCAAAGCAAACCAACCAAGGATGTTCAACCTTACAGATACTTCAAAAACCTTTCAAAAGAGACCTCACCCCCTCCAGAAACCAACTCGAGATGCTCAACTTCAGACAAACGCAACCCCTCATAATACAGTCAAAAAGAATCTTGCCATGCCTAACAAAAGTTGAACCAGACAATCAAGAAAATGCCATGCATTCTAACCCCAAGAGAAGGCTAGCCACTGATCTACTAAACCACTAAGAAATCATGCATTCTTGTCAACTTGCTTTGGTCAGCTCCTTGGATAGCACATGAACCCTAATTGAGCTTCATGTAATGTGTATTACATACACATATTTTGATTATATCCTTGTTCACCAGATAAGAAACTACAAGACCGTCAAACATTAGAAAAAACAAATAACATTAGAGGGAACTTGTTTTTAGTTTCACTTCGTGTTATTTATTTGTCTGTGGTATGCAACTTTGTTTTATATAGAAGATTTAAATTTTCCCTCGGTTTTACATAAAATGTCACCATATCCCATGTAAGTGTATCGGTGCTCGGAAGAAATGCCACCATTTCAATCTACTTTAATGATGCTTTTGTATAAGCATTGCCATAGTCAGTGGCGGAGCCAAAAAAATATATCCAGGAGGGGCAACTATTAATAAAAACTAAGGAAATTTATTTTTTTAATAATCAACAATGGACCAATAGAGTATTTAACTTCCATACATATACGTATAATATATATAAGTTTAAATATATAATATATAATGAGATTTTTAATACAAAATAATATTTAAGTGGGGCATTTATAAATTTTTAAAGGAGCAAATTGAGAAGTATTTCACAAATTGTTAGTTAAAATAACATTCTTGAAAACTTGAAGGGGTGCATTTACAAATTTCAGAAGAGGCAAATGAAATTTTTTTTCAAATTTATAGGCAAAAAAAAATTCTTCAAAATTTGAGGAGGGGTGCAATTTCCCTTTCTGGGCCTTACATTGACTCTGCCTCTGGCCACAGTCCATGTCAACTTGTCATTTGCAAGCAGCTGGAAAACTTTTTGGCAAGAGATTCTTCCCGGGACGTGTCAAAGGCGGGCATAAAGTGTCGGGAATTGTCTGGAAATGGTATTGACCAAAGATTCTTCCCGGCATATGTCAAACCCCAGCAAATGCATCGAATGCTTTTACAACAAAGCGCGGGGTATTTTTGTAATGTTTTTTACCCAACGTCTCTTGTGGCGATGTTTTCTTTTAACTATGGAAAATGCTAGCTACATAGGCATTGTTTCAGTTTGGTGGCATTTTTGAAGTGTCGGCTATGGCCTTATTTGTTGTAGTGACATTTTATTTGGTGAAAGTGAACCTTAGAGGATTCCGTGATTCGTTTTTTTAGGCTTAACCTCAAGAAATAAAGTGTAATTTACTCTTTTTAAAATCTTAAATTTTATCATTAGAGGGAAACAGTAAAACATGACACAAGAAAAAACAAAAAGGAATTCTCATCCTTCTGTAAATAGCTCTATTCGAGATGATGATTCATAAATCAAAGATGCATGATTAGTCGTAAGACTCTGTTTTAATGAAACTATATGTTTAGCAACCTAATTTAGGGTTCCAACGAAATGTCCAAAGGTTCCACAAAGAGAAGAGAAGGCAATCTACTTAATTGCTCCACTTCAAGGTAGAGGGCAGGGAAGCATACATTACCTTGGTGTCTTCACCAATGCTACCACTGATGACTATCGACTTTGGATGACTCGTGATTTCACATTACTCTTAGCTGGACGACTTAATGTGCTACTTCTTGTATTCTCTTGTATATATTGACATGCTAATTTGTACCTCAATTAACAATAATTTTATCAACTATTTTTTTGTTTTTTTTTTTTTTGTAAAACGAATGAGAATACTTGGACTTACCTGGTTTGCCTTGCTGCATTACGAGGTTGAGTATGAGGCTACTTGTGTGATGCTTAAACCGCTGCGTGATTATGATACGGCTACATGTAGGGTTTGCTTTCATTTTACATGTCCATTTTTCTTTTAGTAAAAATGATTTTTTGGAACCTATTTGTCCAGATCTATCAAACAATACTAATATCCAATTACGTAGGCAACTTCAGCGAAATTTCTCCGTTGGTTAAAAAGTTAAATTTGACAGAATTTCTTCGTTGAATAAAACTTAAAACATTAAAATTTCTGTCAATTTTTTTCAAATTTCAAAAAGCCATAACTTTAAAAGCATTTTATTCGTTTTGGACATTTTTTTTTTATTTATTTCATGTGCTGTTTGAGATCTAAACGTTTTCAACTGGGCATAGGCAGTTTGGGTGAGGTGACTTCATATATTCAAAAAAAAAAAATGCAATTTTGGCTATCAATATGTGAAAATAAAAGTGTTATTTTAGCTCCAATTAATAGAGAGAAATTTCACAATTTAAAATTTTAAAGTATTATAACTTTCTCTCTTCTTGTCCATTTGTTTTATAAAATTGAAATTTTTTTTAATCAATTCGTCAAGATCCATTAAAAAAGACCCACGTTAAATAACAAATCATGTATCTCTCTATTACTTTCAGAATTCAAATGGTCACATTACTCTGCACTCAACTTTTTAATTTTATGCATTTTTCAAGATCTAGATGTTTGGACTAGCCTGTAAGTAGTTTGGGCATGTTATTTTGAAACATAAATGTTTTTTGGCTCTCAATTTGTGAAAAAAAAAAAAATTGGTTATTTTAGCTGTAAGAGAGAGATGACAATTTATTACTTTCATCCTATGTTCATTTTTTTTTTTTTTTTTATAAAATTGAAACTTTGGGAACCCATTCATTGAAATCTATCAAAACTTGAAAAAATTGACAAGATTTCACTCTATTTATTTTCTCACTTCTATCGGTCATATAACTTTACACTCGTTCTTCCGTTTTGTAGGACTCCTTTTCATGTAAATTTTTTTTATAATGAGATCTAGATGTTTCAATAGCCCTGCAAAGGTCAAGGGTCAGCTTGATTCGTCCAGCCTCTTAAGGTTCAAAATTGATGTGGCTAGGTTCTTCAATCACCAGAATGGAGCCTATAGTTATAAGTGCACAATATGAGAGAGATCAATATCTGAGCAATACAAGGATGACTCAAAAACCGGAAGACAAAGCCAGGCATACAGAAAGAGGGTTAAGCCCAAAGAGGAAAAATATGATGAAAGAATCAAAGAAATTCCCAACTGCCTCTATATGATATAAATGTTCATTAGAGCTACTCTTTGGCATCAGAAGAGCAGGAACAAATAGTGGTAGAACCCCTACCAAAACATGAATTTTGTCCCAAGCTCTATCGCTTGTTAGCCAGATGAGGATGATTCTGAAAGGTGGTGGTGGCTGGCCCCAAAAAGCCAATCACACAATTTTATTTCTCTTATGGAACTATCAAGGATTGGGGCGACCATTGATAGTTCATGCTCTCCGACAGTGAATTAGAACTCATCGCCTCTCCATCATTTTCTTGATGGAAACAAAAAACAATGACTGGAAAGTTGATTAGATAAGGATTGATTGTAATTTCAACTTGGGCAGTTCTCTGTAACCTATTGGACTCTAGAGTGCTTTGGCAATATGGTGGAAGAAGAAAAATTATTTTCACTTATCTGCTTCAATTGTAACAAGAAAAAATAAGTAATCAGTGCACAATTCTTGGTGGCATTATGGTTGCCAAGAAAAGAAAATAATAATTTGCATCTCTGGACAGATTGGGATACTCTCCATTACACCTATGAAATGGAGATCTCTATTTCATTTTATAATAGTTTGATACCACATTTAAATGGACAATTAATGAACCAGATGAAGCCACCTCATTTTGATTTTTAAAAACTTTAACAATACTACGTCATCTTGTTCAAAGGAGTAAAATTATTTAATTTCTTTTCTCAATTAACGGAAAGCATCCATCTAAACTAGGGTTTGCTCCTTAATTTGAAGAAAAGCTTTACCCTTTTGTCCCAGAACTTGAGGGGCCCTGCTACAGAGCCAACAATTTGAAGGGGAATTTTTTTTTTGTTTCACAGCTCTCTATATTCAGGCAAGCAAGTAATGAAGGATTGAATTCATGTGCATATATATACACTGATATACGGCTAAACTTATATATAAAGAGAGATTAAAACCCAACAATGGAATGTGATACATCCCTTTTGATTCATTGTACTACAAAGTACAGATAGATGACAGGAGAAAGAAGAAGAAGGTTGTGTTTGAGAGCAATCTAGCCTTACACATGCCGTGAGGGAGAGAAATGGGACTGTGTCTAGGATAAACCTAGTTTAGACAGAAGCTTTCTCCGTTAGTTTTATAAAAAATATTAAATAATTTAACTATTTGTACAAAACGACTTAGTATTACAAGGCTTTTAAAACCAAAGTATGGTAGTTTCATCTAGCCCATTGATTGTTCATTTAAATGAGATGTCAATTTAATATCAAATGACATGAAGATCTCCATTCCATAGATGTATTGGAGAGAATCTTAATCCGGTCTCGGGACTTTACTTGCATGTTTAGAAATTAAATTCTTTCCTTTCTCTAAGCAACCAAAAAGAGAGAAATTTATACGCAGAAACCTTAAGTTAGCCTTGAGTCATTTGATTGACCTGTTCTGATTGATGTTTACGAGTTTGTTTGAAATTTTAGGAAGGGAAGAGCACTTTTTGTTTATAAACCCTCGCAAGCGGTGCATACTGTAAAAAAGATGGTTTAATTACGTATGAGTTATAATCGTCTCCTAAGTACAATATAGAAGTTGTGATATAGTGAGCTACATCTTTGTTAGAATAATAGAAGAGAGAGACAGAAAGAGAAATAACCTAGAACATGATCTTTGTAACATAATGCATTATATTAATATATTGAAGTAATCTACTATACTAAGAAATAACCTTTATATATAAGCCTAAGAACAATGGTGAATAAGTAATAAAAAATAAAAATCAACACATAAAGAAGCCAAGATAAAATATAACCATATGATGGGAGACTATTATTGTCTCGAATGAACTACCAGTATAATGAAAATGGTTGTGATCATACTTACCAAAACCCTAACTAAATTATGAGTAAAGAATACGGTATCATCATCCCTATAAAAAACCATCTCATGTCCTCAATGTCTAGTTTGATAGTCTCTGAAACAATACATGAGATACGTATAGCAGACCGTTGGCCCTTGGGGTTTGTACATTCAAACTTTGAAGTGGCACTTGATATCTTCAATGGTGGGAGACTATTATTGTCTGGACCACCATCATTCATTACATGCTTATCTAACCACATGAACCCTCACATTTCGTTTGGCCTCTACCATAGATTGATATAGTTTTTCCCACGCTCCTACAGCTTTACCGAAGCTGTGATGCCAAGCAATGTCACTATGAGAAAAGAGGGCATTGGTGATGGAATATTTGCGACGGCTACCTTTGCCGTCGCAAAAGTTCTGTTTTTCAAGACGTTAATGTTCTCAACGCAAAAAATATTATTTATGACAGTACTATTTGCAATGGCAATCTTGTCGTCGAAAAAAAAAAAAGTATAAAACGACGTTGTTTGGTTTAATTAAATTCAACACCTTCTTCTTCTTACATAACGATGTATTTGCAATGAGGTGGTGCCGTCGTAAATAATATTTAATATAACAACGTAGTTTCATTTTCAAAATGATTTTGCCCCCTTTTTTTCTTCTCTTCCCTTTGTTTTTTTCTCTTTCCCTCTTGGCCTAAAATCAATTTAGCAAAAAACAAAAAGCCCAAGAATCAGTCGATGATTCCCTCTTCTTCCCTTTTCCCTCTTCCCTCTTCCCTCTGTAAAATCACCAACGTCAGCAAAAGCTCTGCTCCGTCGCTCCATCGCGCTACTCCGGCCAGCCACTGCCGCTGAATCTTTGGGTCTGGATCGATCAGCCATTGCTGCTGAATCGATCTCTGCTCCTCTACCGCTCCGGTAAGCTGCTTGCTCTCTCTCTCTCTCGCTGAATTTTTGGGTTTGTATCGATCAGCCATTGCCATCTTCCACCGCCTCAACGTCGATGTTGCCAACCTATTTGCGGCACCCATCACTCGCTGGTTGCCGCCTCACACATCCACCGCCTCACGCTTCCACCGCTACAATCAGTGTATATAAATGGGCATATGTGAACATTGCGATGCGTCCAGATCGGAAGAGGTGGACGAGCAGCCTTCAAAGGTATTCTGATTGCTTTTCGTTAATATGATGTTCTAATGTTGTTACAAGCTTCTGCCTGTTGCTTTATATTGTTGTAAAATATCAATGGTAGTAATATTCTTTATTAGATACTCAAAGCAAATTGATATTTGCCCTTAGGCTATGTTTGGATTGTAGGAATGAGAAGGGGGAGTGGGAATTAGATTTCAGATATTATTTATTATGTTGCTTGGTATGTGCAAGATATGGAAATGTCATCTGGAGTCATATTTCCAAGTCCAGCTATTATTTGGTATACATGATCTTTATAAGGTAAACTGCAATAAAATTTCTATAAGTTGAACTCTACAAACATGATCTTTAAAATTGATGGGGCAAGATTAGAAGGTAAGCTGCAAATAAATGAAGATTAAATAAAGAAAAAAGAAAAAGAGTAATACAACAAATACATAATCTTCCTTTTCTTTTGTCTCTCACTTCTTTGGAATCCAAATACAACTTATGGAGAAAACGATACTACATCAAATTGTTCTAACTATCACCAGGTGTGAAGAGAAAATGACAAAATGGTCAGTTTCAATTGAATTTGGGGCATCACCTAAATAAGAAGATCCCACACAACAACAATTGAGCCTCCCAAATGAAAGCAAACTAGATTCTCCCTAAAAAAAGAAAAAAAAAGGATTGTCTCAATAAAGAAAATTTGGCCCCTTAGCCTAGATCAAGCTACAACATAGACATATAAAGATAATCAATGACAAGAAGTACTTTGATATACAGAAAATATATTTAGCTCATATACAAGTTTTCTCTCATCTCACTTGCCTTCCACAAGTTCTAAACAAGCTCTTAATTTTACTTTTTTTTAGACGCCTTCAAATTCATTTTGTTTGTTTCTATAGACACAATTTTGTAGCTGTACTGAAAAAGCAACTTGAAATGATCAATATAGGTTTAGAAAAGCAAGTTGTGGTGCCAAAAAATAGATGATAATTATTAGTAATTGTGTCTGATTAGTCAAGCATCTTGGCTCTAGCAGTACTTCCAAATTCTTGCAATTTAAACATCACTGCCTTTCTTTTAAGTCATCAACATTTTAGCATAAGACATCTCTAACTCAAGAAGCATTCGTGCGTCTTCTCCTTGTATCTTATTTTTTTTAATTACCCCTCGAATGATTGAAGAAATAGAGGATGATATATTTTATAAATTCTTGTGTATCCATTCAGCTTAACCTGCTTGTAATTATTTGACACCAGAACTACTACTCTGTGTTTCTATACCAATTAGCAGTTTGAATCACAGCTATTCAACACTTTTTAAGTATTGGGATAGGATTACTAAGCCTTGTCCCAAATAATTATTGTTGATTGTTTAAATTTATCAGCCACCCCTCCCCTTGCATTTGGCTCTATCTAATGTCACATAATTCATATATTTCTACCTTTGTTTTAGGGCAGTACCTGATAGCTGCATTTTCTCAATTGGTGTTTGATGTTGAATAATTGCTTGCACCATTTTTTTTAAAAGATGTGTTTAATCATGAGAATCGATCAAATTGCTTGTTGTTTGATACAGAAGGAATGGATATAAAGCTTCATATTTTGATTACTTTAGAGGAGATACATAGAAGAATTATGATGTGTGTGACTATGATGATGGTGCTGTCAGCAAAAACTGTATACTGATTACACCTGGGACATGAGGGAAAAGGGTGAAGTCTTGATGAATTATCTCTCCTTATGTTGTAGTAGCTTTGGGTATCAGTAGGTGAAGTGACATCAAGTTTTTTAAGTCATTGAAGGCTGAAACTAATAATTTCGTAATTGGATTCTTTTAGTTTCAGGAACAAAAGCAATATAAATTGCAATCTGCATGATTGGTAATTAATTTTCATTCAGAAAACATTTTCACATTCTTTGGTGAGCATATCTTTATCCAGAGTTATTTGCAACATGTCATTTATGTGGTAGTGCATAGTTTCTCAATAATGAAGAATCATGTGGTTTTCATATGGCATTACTTTCTGTGTTTTAACTGGCCCAATCCTAGAAAAACTTTGGCTGAATTTGATAGTTTGAATCTGACAGTTAGTTTTATTTTGTTTATGTTCTAAAAACAAATAATGGAATTTAGTTGGCATGATAACGAAGACATGGCTTGCGATGAATTTGAGCTTGGATGAGACAAGTTTGCTGATAGATGCAGAGGAAAATTAAATTATCATTACAGTTGGCTATTATTCAGTATATAGAGGAATTTAGTTGAAAATGGATAATTAGAACTTCCAGGTTGAATTATTGTCCAGCATTCATAGAACTCTGTAAATCAATCTTGCCTCACTTCTTGGCTTTGATCTAAATTTGTCTTCTGGGAAACTGTTTTTTCTCTTTTGTTTACATCAGTGGTTCTTTCAAGAAATTTGAACTTGGGTCTCTTGTATCTATACTAAAAATTCTATTCAGTTCCTAAATCAGCAATCATTTTCAAGTACAACTAATTGCTGAGCAATTCACTAACTTCTTGAATTACAAGGTGTATTAATTGGACTCATAAAAAAAAAAAAGATGAAGAATATTCAGCCTGCCCTAAGCTATATGCCCCACCAAATGCAATTGGTAAATTTTATGGTATGCAATTTAGATTCCATGAAATGTAGTTCTTCAAGATGTTTTGAGTTTTTCTGGTTTGTTTTAGATGCTTAGAATTGTGTATAATGACCCTAATGGGTATGCTCTGTCTAATATTTAGATAGGATATGACTGTTCATGATATTTTAGATAGCATTTGATGACACTAATGGGCATGCTCTGAGAATTTGACTGTTCATGCTTAGAATTGTGTATAATGACCCTAATGGGTATGCTCTGAGAATGGTAGAATTTGTATCATCAGCTGGTATACTAGTTATTGATATCTTCAAACTCTAAACCATTGATTTTTGCTTATGAACTTTGTTAGGAAAAATTGAATCTAAAGCAAAACCAGCTGCAAGTAAGGGTAAAACCCCCAAACGAGTTCGGAACTTCGTCAAACTCGACATGTAGTAAGATTTAGGCACGAGTGACGTATGGGAATGAACGGCCAGGTCACCGAAGTCCTGGTGTCCTGGTTTGAGAGATGTAACACTTTTTTTCTATTTTTTCCTTAGCTTTTTTTAAAATACGTGTTTTTCGAGCCGTTTAGGTACTAAAACCTCCAAACCAACTCGAGACTCCATCAAACATGACACTTGGGAAGGTTTAGGTATGAGTGACGTGTGGGAACAAACGGCACGGTCTTCGGAGTCTCAGTTTGTGAGATATAACACTTTTTTTCTCTCTTTTCCTTACTTTTTTTAGAATAACCGTTTTGCGTAATTGTATTAATTATGTGTAAGTTTTTTAAATTTCTGATTTAAAAATATTGTATTTATTATTGTAGGATGGAGTAAAGGTTTCTTTACTTTATTTTGGTCTTTTGAAACTCGAATTAGTGGAAGGAGTTCTTGTTAGCTCGAATCCATTGACAAAAATTGATGGAAAACCATTGTGTCCAAATTATTACAAAGTTTTTGTTCAAAATGCTCGAAAACCTAACGCTTTATTGGAACGACCTCGCAAAGACATTATAGCCGTTGAAGAATCTGTCGGCCGACATTTGGCTTGGCTTTCTCGTGGTGTAAATTACATTTTTATTTCAATAAGCCCATATATTAGATGCATATCTATTAATTTTATTTATTATGTCATTATCATATTTAATATTTTTTTGTTTTCTTCTTTTTAGGTTATTCATAAAGAATAGGTGGATGGTCTTTTTGTATTAGCTTATATTGTAATAGACTAAAAGCTCTGTTTTGTTGAATGAATTTTTTATTTTGGTTGTTCGTTTTGTGAAAGGTTATGTACGTACTTTGGTTTTGTTTTAAATTTTGGTAGAAGACAATATTGTTTGTTTGTTTGTTTGTTGTTTGGATATGTATATTAAAATGAAATATTGATTTTGTTAAGTATTTATTTAAGCATTTTGGTTTTAGTGAATGTTTGAATTTGGTAGTTTTGATCATATTAAATGTTTATTTTATCAGGGTAAATAATAAATTACAAAAATTATTCCTAATATGGAGCAAAAAAAAATTTTTTTTTCAAAAGTATTTGTGACGGCAGGGACCGTCGCAAATACTTTGGCCATTTTAAATTAATTATTATGAAATAGTATTTGCGACGGCAGGGACCGTCACAAATACTTTGGCGATTTTAAATTATTTATTTCGCAATAGTATTTGTGATGGCAAGAACTGTCGCAAAAGGGGGGTCATATTTAAATTTTATTACGTAAAAATGCATTAGCGACGGTAATATGTCTGTCGCAAATAAGCTTTTTTGCGACTACAATTTAAACTGTCGCAAGTAAAATTGATCCCGTTGTGCACTATTTGTGATGGGAAATATGCCGTCGCAAATAGTCTCCATGCTGTCGCATAGCCGTCGCTAAAAGTATATGCCACCTCACCATTTGTGTCACCTAAAATGTCGTCGCACATAAGCATTTGCAACAGCATGGAGCTGTCGCAAATAGTGCTTTTCTTGTAGTCATATGGTGGAACTTCGATTTCTCTGTGTTTTTAAGAACTAGTAGGGGCGGACCCAAAAATTTTCTTGAGGGGAGGGCCAAGGTAATTTTTTTTTTAAAAAACTTTGGGGAGCTAAGGTAAAATTTTATGAATTTTTGAGGGCTAATACTAAGATTCTTATCCTAAATACTTTAAAATTTGTGAGATATAAATAGAATTTAAAAGACTCAAGGGGGTCGAAGCACTAATTTCTAACATAAATATACAAAACCTATGGGGCTTAAGCATAGTTTTAAAAACTCAAGGGGGGCCGAGGCCCTCCTTGGCCCACACATAGGTCTGCCCCTACGAATTGGTTTGTCTAGGAGCGAGCAAACCCATTGAGAAGCTATTGAGTACATTTATGGCAAGTATATAAGAATTTTAGCGTGTAAAACATATACAAAAGAGAGATGAAGAGGATGAACCACAAACTAAGCTTGGAGAAAACTTCTGTGAAGGAATTAGGGTTTCTCATCTATGAGCCCAAAAGAGAGAGAGAGAGTCTGTCTTTTCTGATCTGTGATCAGAGAGAGTCTACGAATAATAGACAGAGGGAGAAAAACTGATTTTTTTTTTGTTTTTAGGACAAAGTAGAGTTACATAAAGATAAAAGAACTCTGTTTTGATCTTATGTCTTATTCATGTTTATCTTTTTCGTTTTAACTTGGGCTCTTCAGGGAAGCTGAAAATTGGAAGTAAAGACTGATCAAATAGCATATGCTCAATCAACTTTTTTGGGACTCTCCATGATAAATAGCTAGCTCATAAGTATTCCCTTGGGGCTGTATTGGGTGCTTTAATGAGGTTTCAGAAGCCAGTGAAAATAAAGGTAAGAAGAGTTTAAGCTGATAATAATGTCATTATCGAGAGAATAGATAGCCCATGCACTAATCCTAAATGGAGAGAAATGTGCCCTCAAGCCATGGTTCAACACAGACTTCCCTATTAGAAAAGTTAAAAAGGCCTTTTAGTTTCAAGTCCATGTGGACTGCTGAGGAGGAATGCGCTGTGATTATTACTTGTAGTTGAGAAATATAAATCCAAATTGAAAGGCTGGCACAAAACTCACTTCTCTTCTTTGAAAGTTTAATTAGGCTTAGCGAAAATAATAGAATTGGTCAAATCCAAGCTGTTCCCTATACAGATGAATCCAAAAGGGAAGAAAATAGTCTTTTGGCCAATATTGAGAATCTACAGGAGAAAGAGTCTATGTTTTGGCACAAAAGATCTAGACTTAAATAGTTTGATTTGGAGATAGGAATACCCAAGTTTTTTCAATTGACCACCATTAAGAGAGGACAGAGAAAATGAAATAGTAAAATCGAAGGATGTTCATTGCCAGTGGCAGACAGATCCCCTAGCGATGTCAAATATCATTTCATCTTATTTCCAAATCATATATGACACACCTTCTCAAAGGGATTTTACTAATGTTCTTCAATGTATTAATGTTAGATTTCCAACTCCATGAATGACAAACTATGTGCTCCCATTCTCGATGATGAGATCAAAATAACAGTTTTCCAATTAGGACCCTTAAAATCTCTGAGCTTAGATGGCTTTTCAGGAATTCTTTTAATAAAAAAAATACAGGAATATCATTCACAAAAGTCTTATTGATGCTGTTAAAAGTGTCTTTAGGGAGGAGGTTTATTAAAGGAGCTAGACCATACCAATATCATTATGATCTTGAACCATTAGCATAAAGAAGAAATATCTGAGTTCAGATTCGCCAATAAGTCTATGCAATTTTAGTTACAAGATTATAGTAAAGATAATGGCAAACAAACTCAAGCTTATGCTGGGATCTGTTGTATCTCAACAACAGTTTGCTTCTCTTAAGGTCATCAAATTCAAGACAAAATTATCATTGCCCACGAGATCTTCCTTCACCTTAAGCTCAAGAAAAAGGGTAATAAGGAAACAATGGAAATTAAACAGGACCTAAACAAGGCTTATGACAAAGTATACTAGGATTTCTTAGAAGCAACTATGAGAAAAGTGGGCTTTTTTGAGCAATGTAAAAGCTGGGTGATGCAATGTGTAGCTACTGATATTTAGTGATGGCTATTAGGGAAGAAAAAGAGAAATGTGAGTGGTTAATGAACATTCTGAAATCCCCAGGTTTTCTTAGGTCATTAAAAAAAATAAATAAATAAATTGAAGTTTCTTATAGATTTTAGTGAAGCCCTTGGTCAATACATAAACCCCCATAAATCCGCAGTCATATATATATATATATATATATATTGGTTAACTCCTTGAACTCTGACAAGGAAGGGATTAAACGATTATTGGATATGAAACTTATAAATCAAGCTGTGAAATATATGAGCTTGCCAGCCTTGTGGGGCATTTCCAACTAGGGAGCTCTTGCATTCGTTAGAGATAAAATGATGGACAAAGTTTGGGTATGGAAAGACAATTTTCTTTAAGCCGAGAGAAGGGAAAAACTTATCAACTCTGTGGTTCAGGCTATTCCAACTTTCCCCATGATGGGCTTTAAGATCCTAGTGTCTCTTTGTACTCTCTTAATGTTGTTTATAGTTGGTTTTGATGGAGCATACGGGACGACATTGGCAAAATTCACTAGTATAGTATGGAAGCCTTATCAAAGCCAAAAGATTGGTATTAGGATTCAAAAACATCAACAATTTCAATATGGCCTTTGTTGGCTAAGAAATTTTAGAGATTGATTCAACAGCCCTCACAACTATAGGCTAAGTGCCTTAAAGATACTTACTTTCCTAACGAATCTCCCATGCAAGCTTCGAAGAGGTGGAAAAGTCGGTATCTCTAGGCAGCCCCAAATGTTCATCACTTTATTTGAAAAGTCATCGTAAGCAACATGGCCACAAAAACAAATCCTTTATCAGAGGAAATGGAACTGCAATCCTACTTGCCCTGTGTCATGGTCCACTTTTTTGCGCCTTATGATAGCTTAAATGTGTGCTAAATTTGTGTCAAACTTGTGCTCAAGAATTGCCTAAACTTTGTCCAAGCATTACCCAAACAATACCCAAACAACGGTCAAGACAACACCAAGGCGTCTCAAGAATGGCCCAAGGAGGCAACCAATAATACAACAAGGTGGGGGTCAATTAACCTCACTTTAGCCTATGCCAGCAACAGCACAGGAGAGGAACTGCCTAACCTCACCAGCGCCCAGCCAAGCTCGTGCGCCCATGCGCGGCCCAGCACCAAGGTAACCTCACTTTGGCATGCCAGTGAGGCCCCAAATAGACTCACTTTGTGCGTACCAAAATGCAAGCCAGATGCCAGCCGAATAACCTCGCCAAGGTCAGTAGTGAGGCCCCGTATAACCTTATTTTGGCCTGATTTTTGGCATGGCATATCTTTATACTCCCTTATCCAAATGTAACTAGGTTTTTTTTTTTATTTTTTATAAAACCCTCTTAGGATTTAGTTTCACGTTTTTTAAGGGTTCTATTTATTGAGTTTTGTAAAATTTGTAGGAGGCCATTATGACTCATCGGGTGCACACCACGTTTTCCCTTAAAAGTTCATATATGGCTTAGAATGTTGTTATAAGGAGGGGGTATGCTCCTACCACCCTCTACCTCATTACTTATTGTATGGCTTTGAGGCATGTCTTGTACATAGTATGAGCTATGTAATGATACTTTTATCAATGAAATATGTTTATCACTTCTACCCATTCTCCAAGGAGGTTGCTTAACGTTTGACCTATAATGCTCGATTCTAGCTTTCAAATGAGACGATTCGGATTTGACTGGCTTATCAAACGGACTTGATAAGTGCCGAACGAGTTTCATTTGTAACTGTCAAGCTCACAAAATGTTGGTCCGTGATACCCTACTTGTCACAAAGAGGTGGTGTCCATAGAGCACATCCTTTTCCACTACGAATGGACTGAAAGTGTCTGGTTTCATAGCAATCATTCTTATCAAGTCTATCTACCATCTTGGAATTCAGTTTCTAAGTGGCTAATTTGAGGAGCAATTATAGACTTCTTAGGTGCCCTATTTTCTGTGGCTTGAGCTTTGTTTCTGTAGTCTTGAGCCGTTTTGCCAATCATTGACAAAAAAAAATATATTTTAGAGAGTGTTTTTTCATTGGTGATTTTGTAGTTGCTTGGGTTCTTTTGAATTTGATTTAGATCATATGATATGGGTTTTGTTTGTGTATTACTACATTTGTATGTATAAAGTTGTGGAAGCAGTGGTGGCTATATCGGTTTCAATTGCTTTGCAATGTATGGGTACAAATAGAGGTGGTTAGGGGCTCGATGGCTCGCTTTGCACATGCTCACCCATCATTTATAAGATTTAAAAGGTTTTTAAGCTTGATTAGATTAATGGACGGACTTAAAAATTATGTTTAAAGTCCAACCTAGCATAAAATATATATAACATAATATATATTTATTTTTTAACATATTTATATATTAAAATTTTACATTACTTTTGAAGAAAAATATTTATTGAAAATATTTATAGGTTAAATTATGAGCTTGGGCTTGAAAATCAAAATTTTTATGTAGAGCTGACATGAAATTTAATTTTAAGCCCAATAAAAAAAATTTAATGCAGACCCAGCTTAGTCTGATCAATATCTACTCACCCCTAGTACACATTATCTCATACGTGCTCTATAGTCTTCCAGGACTATTTTTCACCGACAATTAGTTATTCTCTTAACAGTAATGTATTTTAAATTCTATTTGGTTGATCTCTATTGCACCTTTTACTCTTCATTTTACTTTCTAAATTTTTTTTGTTATTCGATTTTTTTCCTTTTATTTTAAATTAAATCTTTTATGACATCTTATAGATTTTTACGCTTACAATTGGATTAAAATTTAATAATACTTCATGTCTATTTAATTATTACATATTCAACTCTTGATTTCGTTTGCCTACTAATTTTGTTTCTCGAAGTACACAGTGCGCCCTTCTTGCAATAAAATTAAAAATATGTAAGGTTCACAGGCTCTTTAAATTAAAAAAAAAAATAAGACTATACACACAGAATTTTTATATATTTTATAATTTAAGAAATTAGGTAAGAAAAGAATTTCCAACTAAATTTATTCATCAATTCTATCAAGCGACGCATTCTCTCTCTCTCCAAAAAGCCACACTCACCTGACAATAGATCGAGGATCAATGGAGCTCACATCGGACCAACTGAGATAATACGACGGCACAGATCCGTCGAAGCCCATATACGTGGCCGTCAAGGGTCGCATCTTCGACGTCACAGCCGGCAAGTCCTTCTACGGCCCCGGCGGCGCCTATACCTTGTTCGCCAGCAAGGACGCCACCAGAGCCCTGGCCAAGATGAGCAAGAACGAGGAGGACGTCTGCGCCTCTCTCGACGGCCTCTCCGACAAGGAGATGAGTGTCCTCAACGACTGGGAAAAGAAGTTCGAAGCTAAGTACCCCATTGTAGGCCTTGTTGTCTCTTAAAATCCTCAACCTATGTGTACACGTATTACGTATACGTATATGTACTACTTGAACTGTGACCAAGAAAGTTAATTTTGTGAAAATTGCCGCTACTGATGGTTTATGGGTGTTGGGTCAGAAACAGATGGGTTTGTGTTTTGGTTTAATGGTGTGAGGGATTGAATGGTTCTATAAATAACTTGTGGTTGTGTAAGGTTCTGATTTTTTCTTCAGTCCAGCTAGCTAGTTTTGATTTTTCGTTAATACATTTAAAGATTATATATAGTTTGGTACTGCTGATCTTCGTTTCTGGGTTACTAAAAGTTTTGTCAAATCATGGCCTACTACCCCTTTGTTGGCCAAATTCTCTCTTAAATTCTCAAAATATATGCCTTCATCTGTATGTGTGTGTGTGTGTGTGTGTGTGTGTGTGTGTGTGTGTGTGTGTTTGTTTTGGCCCTACTCGGTTTTGAAATATATCCAACAAATTCCGTAATTATGCTAAAATGTGGACTGTTTGGCTGGGCGTTGGGTTAGATGGGTTGTGTTTGGTTTAATGGTGTATTGGATTCGAAGGTTGCATAAATAAACTGATGTTGTGTGAATTCTTGAGTTTTACTTATATCATAAATACAATGAGTTAATCATATTTATTTTTTGTTGATATATGTGAAATTTATATCCAGTTTGGTGTTGCTGATCTTTGTTTCGAGTTTACTGTAAAATTGTGGCCTACTAAGCCTCTTTGGTATTTGTTGTCACTAGCTTCTTGTGCCTTTGTTGAAATATGGCTATGTTGTTGCTAATAGAAAATGGAGGTTTTTTGGAGCTGGGAGATAATTGGAGGTTGCTTCAAACTAGGCTTTTTATGGCATATATTATACATATCTATATCTCTAATTCTCTGTGTGTGATTCCTATCCAACAGTGAAAGCCTACTTACTAGACATGACAAATTCATATTTGATGTTTGTTCCTGAGGAAACTCTTGGAAAGCATAATGGGCAATATTGTTTTCCGTTTTGCAATGCCTATGACTCTGGATGATGCAATTAGAAAACCAAGTGGTAACCATTTCTTATGGTTTGACAATTGCGAAAGAGCTTAAAATAAAGGATCTCTTGATACAAAGAGATTTCTTGATTGTCATCTTCCCTGCACTGCTCGATATGATGTCTATGGATTTTTTATTGGCCTCGATTATTTTTAGCATGGCTTATTGTAATGATTTAAAGTGTTGATTTTCTGGTTTGATTTCATTGTGGAAAGATTTGTAGAATTCCTGCTTCCACTATCTGGTACGTATGACTTTATTCTGTTAATGATGTTTCCTTTATATTTTTGCATGTGTTTGTCCATGTGTGTTTGCAGTGCATGATTGCTTATTTCTTTTTAACAAAAGATGGATTCTTTTCTTCTACATTTTAAATTGCTCTTTTCTTTTTCTTTCACAGGAAAAGATACAAGAGAGTGTTACGGTCCTATTAGGAAGGTTGAGGTAAAATAATTTATGTACAAGCTACACAGATATATAGAAAACTAGGTTTTATAGGGAGTAAAATGATATTTTTATTAGAGCTTGAATTTGTCATCTGAGTTTGAGGTGATATAGGCTTCCTTGGAAGTGTAGGATTAGCATTATTAACTGTGCCCAAAGTGGTAAAATAGTTAGTTTTAGGTGTACCCCAATCTATTTTTACTACAAGTTTCTGCCATTAGATATCAGAGCCAAACCCATCTTCTGGGTTTTATGGAAAAAGTGATGTGTGGGGAGAGTAACTTTGAACTGAGTGCACCATTTTCACTAGTTAAAAGGGCTGCTTTGATCTAGAATGCAAGCATTGCCAATTTGAAAGGACTACCCAAAGTAGGGTGCTGTTTTATTTAAGAGAAAAAGCAAGTAGAATGCAATCTTCATTATGTATTTTAGTTACTGATTAACAAAAATGAAAAGGTAAATAATAATTTGGTTAGGATCATTTGTGCCAAAGTGATGCTGCTACAGAGTATCCTGCTGTGGGCATTGGCCATATAGCTTGATCAAACGATCCTTTCTCTTTCCCTTTCTTTTTTGTAGGTTCTCTTTTTTGTAATTTTTTATGCATGAGATTAGCCTAATCCTCCTCCATTTCAAGACCTTTGCCACGATTTGTTAGGAGCCTTTGGTGGTCTCCCTCTTGGTGTGCCTTCCAACCACCACCACCACCACCACCACCAGCAGCAGAAGGAAATGCGTACAAGTTTTGGTCCATGTAATGGTGGGTGCTCAAATAGGTCACTAGTATGTATGGAGAGATGATGTAGGGGGATGAGTCTACTGCATTTTCCTCGAGGTTCTATTTCATGATTCACTATCAAATTGAATTTGAGTTGCCCTAGTAGCTGCATATGAAGCCGAGGAAATTGTAAGTTATCAATTTGGCCTTGTTTTCATATCAGGTATATTTTATAGCTGATATTCTCTATCAACTAGTGAGGCTTTCAGAGGTAGGTATGATGATAGATTTTCTTAATATAAGAAGTTCAGGCTTAGCTGAACTTACTATATTCCCCGACTCAAGTGAGCATTTATGGCAGTTGCTGGACAAAGAGGTGCATCTGTGAGCAGCTCACTGTTACTCAGCATAGGAGGAGACCTGTAATTGTCTCCCATATTCTACACTTATTATTGGCCCAGCCTCCTATAAATACACCATAGACCCCTAAAAAGTCATGTAACCTGTAGATATGAGGGACAATATGTAATTATTTATTTTTCAAGTAGCTGCATAATTTTCATTTAGGTTTGTTACATTTTTGCTTGGATTTTCTCATGTCAGGGCCAGAACTGACTTGTTGATTTTTAATGTAAGTTCTCAGTTCAAACCTGCACATATTCATATATTGTTGTGGAGCAGAGAAGCAAATTGATACCTTGTAACAGAACCAAACTGGGGAAGAACTCTCAAATAAGTACAAAAAATATATCATATTTATATGTTCGTGTAGTATTAACCTTGGCCATAAAAGAATTTCGCATTAGCTATCTTGTTTGGTTGGATTTCATTTATTGAAATGCAGATTTGTGGTTCTTTCCCCTTTTATGTTGTCTAACAGTTGGCTTAATGTGGACTTTTGGCAATTATTGTTTGCTTCTGTCATAAAAGTTATTTTCCAGAAGCTAAAATTGAAGAGATGAGTACTCTCTAGAGCAGAAACAACTTTGGAGCTTGTAATAATACCTGTAGACATCTGTAGCAAGAACTTTTTTTCTAACTTCTTGTTCTTTGTCAAACCCCTCCACCCCCCCCCCCCCCCCCCCCCCCCCCCCCCCTTCTCTTTCTCCTTCTTCCTCTTTTCTGGTTGTCATTCACCATTTTAGCATCATTAGTGTTCTTTATTTGGAAGGAATCTAGCTATTAAAACTCCAACTCATGGGAATTGTGATGTAAATTTAAGCCAGCAAACTGGTTGGCTGGATGTTGAATTCATGTTGTATTGTCTATAATGTGAGGTTTGACACGGACAAACCAAATAAGTTGTATTGTATGTATGAGGAATGGTGGCCTTCATACATACATCAGTAAGGTTGCTCAATTGCGACCTGAAGCAATTTAGCTATGTTGCGGTAAGGTTGTTTTAAAGATTTGGATTATAGGCTTTATAGACACTTTACTGCTAGTATCCTACATGGGCAGGATTGACAATGGGTCAAAGCTTTTTAATTTTACTATCTTTAATTGTCGCTATGGTTCAGGTAAGCTTCCATTTCAATTACACAGAGCCCAGTTGGGACAAAATGTTTTCTTCCCTAGAGGCTAGAACCAATTAAACACTTTCTCCAAAAAGGGCTAATTCTTTGATACAGCTAACATTTCAATTATGTAAAACACCCCTTCCCCCAACCTATTAAAAAATAACAATTATAATAATAAGTAAATATAGGGGAGGAGAAGGAGAAAAAGAACAACATCATTATTTTAGTTACGCTCATTCTGTGAGGCTTATTTTGGATGTCCTTGAATTTGAATGTCATTCTGCATACGTAAGTAATAAGTAGCATATTGATTTATGAATCATCATCTCAAATACAGCTATTTACAGAAGGATGAGAATTCCTTTTGTTTCTTCTTATGCAATGTTTTACTGTTTCCCTCAAATGATAAAATTTAAGATTTTACAAAGAGTAAATTACACTTTATTTCTTGGGGTTAAGCCTAAAAAAATGAATCACGGAATCCTCTAAGGTTCACTTTCACCAAATAAAGTGTCACTACAACAAATAAGGCCATGGTCGACACTTCAAAAATGCCACAAAAACTGAAACAATGCCTATGTAGCTAGCATTTTCCATAGTTAAAAGAAAACATCGCCAAGAGACGTTGGGTAAAAAACATTACAAAACTATCCCGCGTTTTTTTGTAAAAGCATTCGATGCGTTTGTCGGGGCTTGACATATGCCGGGATGAATCTTTGGTCAATACCATTTCCAGACAATTCCCGGCGCTTTATGCCCGCCTTTGACACATCCCGGGAAGAATCTCTTGCCAAAAAGTCTTCCAGCTACTTGCAAATGACAAGTTGACATGGACTATGGCCAAGGGCAGAGTCAATGTAGGCCCAGAAAGGGCAATTGCACCCCTCTTTAAGTTTTTAAGAATTATTTTTTTGCCTATAAATTTGAAAAAAAATTTCATTTGCCTCCTCTAAAATTTGTAAATGCATCCCTTTAAGTTTTCAAGAATATCATTTTAACTAACAATTCATGAAATACTTCTCAATTTGCCCCTTTAAAAATTTATAAATGCCCCACTTAAATATTATTTTGCATTAAAAATCTCATTATATATTATATATTTAAACTTATTTATGTTATACGTTTATGTATAGAAGTTAAATACTTTATTGGTCCATTGTTGATTATGAAAAAAAAATTTTCCTTAGTTTTTATTAATAGTTGCCCCTCCTGGATATATTTTTTGGCTCTGCCTATACAAAAGAATCATTAAAGTATATTGACATGGTGGCATTTCTTCCAAGCACGGGTGTACTTACATGGGATATGGTGACATTTCATGTAAAACCGAGGGAAAATTTAAATCTTCTATATAAAACAAAGTTGCATACCGCAGACAAATAAATAACACGAAGTGAAACTAAAAACAAGTTCCCTCTAAGGTTCTTTGTTTTTTCTAACATTTGACACTCTTGTAGTTTCTTATCTGGTGAACAATGATATAATCAAAATATGCGTATGTAATACACATTACATGAAGCTCAATTAGGGTTCCTGTGCTATCCAAGGAGCTGACCAAAGCAAGTTGACATGAATGCATGATTTCTTAGTGGTTTAGTCGATTAGTGGCTAGCCTTCTCTTGGGGTTAGAATGCATGGTATTTGCTTGATTGTCTAGTTCAACTTTTGTTGGGTACAGCAGGATTCTTTTTAACTATATTATGAGGGGTTGTGTTTCTCTGGAGTTAAGCATCTCGAGTTGGTTTCTGGAGGGGGTGATGTCTCTTTTGAAAGATTTTGAAGTATCTGGCAGGTTGAACATCTTTGGTTGGTTTACTTTGAACGGAGCAGCTGGTTTGAAATGGGCGATGCAAGGCATGGTGTTGCCTTAGTTTTCATGATTTGAAAAGGGTTGATTCAAGGTTGATTGGGAGGTCAAGGATAGGTCATTGCCCCATTCTCTATTTTTTATCAGCTATGGATGGAAATCTGGGCTTTTTGAGGCTTGTACTAGTGCTAGAGATTGCATGAGCTTGCTTAGTTGGTTGCGGGTTGACTTCAGCTCTTTTTTATGCTCTGCCACATTCCCTATTTCCTGTTTAAGAGAAAGATAGACAGAGAGAAAGTTTTGTGCAAAAATAGTTTATTTATACCAATTCTATTTTGGTAAAATGCACAGGTTTTGTGTGTATGAAAATGTATGCATGCCCCCGGGGTTGCCCCATGGTTCATTTTCATCCTAGAATCAGGCAGTTTTTTGAACTTTTGTAGTTTCCTCTTTCTAGTTTCCCCCTTTTCTTGTCGGGATGTAGTAGCACTTGCACCATTCTCAAAGATCTAACCTCCTGGCTCATTTTCCCTCCCTCTCTTGTGAAAGGAAAAATTCTCTTGGGTGGGCCTCTCAGCTTTTTCTAGGAATTTGTTTTGGGATTTGAGGATTCTCTTAAGTGACAACCAACATCATCTTTTGGAAAAACAACATGTAGCTTCCTTCCTCAATTTGAGAAGATTTTAAAAGCTATTAAAAAGTACAGGAGAGCTCAATTTTTTTTTTGCAGAACTTTTGAACTTTTCAAATTATAGGAGCCCTATAAAGACATGATCCATTAATATAGGGCAAATATATATTCATAAATATCAAGATGCGACCTAGCTTGAAAAGATCAATATCAAATGTGCATAAAATCACACAAAATGAGCACAGTTGGTCATGAGACGATCAAGACCGTATCGATAACAATGTAGTGGTGTAAGTGTGAACATCACTAAGACCAATGAGAATATGGACCCTGGGCGTGATCTTAGATGGTATACCATGTTTAATAGCTCACCGATTAACACGCCTAGAAGTCAAACCTGTCTTATCCCATGCTCTCAATGTTTCTTCTTCTTCTTTTTCTTTTTTTTTTTTTTTATGGAATTCTGACTATCTCTCCAATGATAAAACTATTGAAACATAAAGATATGGCGGTTTTTACACGCATAAGTAGGTAGCCTTCTCTTCATGTCACATAACAATGGCAACTGTACTCAGACTCACTGGTAACCCTTTCCATAAGTGATGGTGGATGGAATCGACAAAAGGTCAATCTAAGTGTGCGACAATCTACAAATTTTTAACAATAGTGGAACTAGCTAAAATAGATCGTAAAGGCGGATTTCAGATTCTAAGAAGTCTTGAGAAGTGTGCAGTAAGATGAACATGGGTCACCAATATGGCAAAGATCATCAAAATCATTGACTCATGTTTATGCAAGTGGTTATGCACACAATATTCAATCTTAAAGAAGCATGCACATCAATCTGTTCATAATTGAATATTTGCCCCAGTGATTGTACATGTGTAGGACAAATATTATCAAAAATCTTTTTGGTTTTTCTGATTTTTTTTCAAGTATTCAATCATCCCAGGCTTGCCAATGTGCGCTAATCTTCCTTTTGAGGGTGTAGCTACTTGTTGCTTTGCCAGGACATCCTTTGAGGGTCACTCCTTGGAGTTCAATGAGCTACGTGATTAATTCTCATCTCTCACCCCTTTGTATTCTCTTTTCTCTGTACTTCCTATTTCTCTCTCCCCTCTTTTTGAAATAAGAGATTGTTTCTACTGAAGGTGGTGCCTATGCTATCCTATCCTCCAAGTCGAGATAAAAAATTTTGGGGGGAAATTCCTGGAGCAAAACATTATTCCTAAGACAATTGATATAAACATGAAAACTTTGAACCCTTTTCAATTAGATGATATTGCTTTCATACTCAAATTAAAATTAAAAGCTAAAAGATGAGTTTGAAAAAAATCCCCCTTTTCAGGAATAAACCCCTCAGATGGGTTTTGGAGTCACGCCGGTGTTCTCCACACTTCATTTGTTGTGTTTTTTTGTCTTATTGCACGGGGGTGGCTAAGCTTAAGGATTGGGTGGAGTGGTAATATGGTGCCGAGGTGATGGCTGAGAGAGAGCATCTTATGAACTGGGTGGAATGTTGGAGGGTCCCATAGGTTTGCTTATGCTCTTGGGCCTAGAAAAAGAAAAAGAAAAAGAAAAAGAAAATGCAATTAGCATGTGGAATTAAAGGTTTTATGAAATGCATATCCTATGGAAGTCCCTTTGTCACACCCCCAACCCAATTAGACATTAATTATGTTATATTAGGCGAGGCGTGATCGCACAGGTCACCGTACCTACGGATGACATCTCAACACATACTTGAAAATAAAAGAACATAGCGGAATATAATAGATAAACAATACAATGAGAAAAATATAATAAACTCTCCAAAGGAAATCAAAAATCATAGATACATTACCACTGGAAAATAATCAACATCCTTTCAAAATTCTCTACCATTGTACCAAATTAAAAGATAATACCAACACCCAATGTCTCATATAAAATTACAACCATGAAACTGAAAGTAAGATAATGGAGCTGTCCCAAAGCCCCAAGACTCGACATCTTAACTTCGACATGATTGCCACCACGGCAAAGACCAAGACTGTAGCGAACCAAACCATCATTTCCAAGTTACCTGTCAAAACAATCTGTGTAGGTATGAGCTAATTGTCAACGTGCTCACGATAGATAACCAAATTCACAGAGAATGGTAATAAACACCCACAATGTACACGATATAAATGATTAATATATATATATATATATATATCATGGATGCCTCAATGTAATGAATGTATTATCCACATGTGCGCGCAATTTTAGATAACGTTGGCCCAATATATCGATGGCGCGTTATCAAGGAATGCCCACCGTGGCACCCCTAGGCTAGTTCACCGTGACTAAGCCTTGGCTAACCCACCGTGCTTAACTCTCTCCAGTGCAATGTAAGGCATACAATATGGATGGTATGCAATGCCACCATATATATAGAATCATTAATGTCTCCACAAAACTTCTCATAGATATAAATACCAATTTCACCTCATATATGAACACCTTCAACACCTCATATGCATTCACCACCATTATACCTATACAAAATAAATAATACATTCAACATGAATAAGATTATCACAAAATCCCACAATTAACACCAATATAGATAATATTATAAACAACACCAATATTCATACTAGTACAACAATTATAGTCATTCAATATGAATGAGACTATTTTAAATCTCACCTGTCACCGCACACATACTACGTCAAAGATCACTTTTGGGTTGACGTTGAAGGATCTTGCTCTCCGTTAGCTTCTATCACTACAACCGTATTAGTTTAGGAAACTCAAAGTATAATCCAATAATCATAAATATAATGTATATACTCCAAACAAGTTATAACACTGAAATTATGCATTAGGAATACCATATGCCAATCTCAATCACATTCCTAATGTAAAGCTAGAGCTGAAAAATACAAAAATACACCAAGTCCTCTAATCTGCCAAAACTGACACAGGCTTCATAATCTGAATATAATTTCGTGTGTTTATGCCCAAAAATCTTAAAACTTTAGAAATACGACATAGACATCTCAAAGAGTATCCAGAAAAGTTTTTACATTTTTTGAACATGTCTCAATATTTATTTGGTATTTTCTAAAACATGGCAGTGCTACAGAAACTCGAATTCAGCAGCAGATAGTCTATCTTTGATAACTTAATAACATAGGTAAACGACATCTAAATGATATGAAATTTGGTATAGATTATTATCAACCTTTCTCCTACATACAGTAAAAATTTCATAATTTTTTGGTTAATCTAACTTGGTCGAATGCTCTGCCAAACTAGAGGTTACAGATCTGAACAGATCTGGGCATCAAAAATCTACAGAGACAATCCCATTTCAAAAATTCACCATAATTCAAAATTACAACATTTTTAAGTGAATCCAAAGCCCAAATGATCCTCACAACTCTAACTTACAGTGTTTAAAAATTCAGCCACAAATAAAATTTTTAGCTAGGTCGAAATGTCTCCAAACAGTAGCTTTTTCATAGAGAATACTCTGTTATGACTGCCATGGGTGATTTTAAATTTTACCATGGAAGATCTCACCTCCATCCTCCTCCTTCCATGGCATGACTCATACAACATGCAATAATTAGAGAAAATAAGATGAAACAAGCAAGATACTTACCTTAGATGAGGGAAACAAAGTGCAAGAAAGCTTCCTTAGATTTTTTTCCCTCTTTTCTTCTTCTTCCTCTTTTCCACCGATTGTTCCTTCTCTCTCCAAGCTTCTCTCTCTCTCTCTCTCTATAACTCTATATCTCTCTCTCTATATAATGGCAGCTATCTTTCCTCTCTTCTCTCTCCCATCATGCTAGACCACTCACCACCCACCATTCTTGTTTTTTTTTTTTTTTTTTTTTTTCTTTTCTTTCTTCATTTGCCTCCTTGTCCCCTCTTGTCATCTTTCTCTCTTTCTCTCCATTGACAACCTCCCTTCCTCTCACTTCACTTCACTAGAGATACAATAATATATCTTACCCCCCTTAGGTATTTTATACACCCACTCACTAATGACTCACCACTCAACTCACCATTTAATTTACCACTAATAAAATGACACAAGTGGCACACACAATTTATAATTAACCATGCAATAGATGTAAATTAAATTAAATAAACTAATTCAACTACGTTTAAGATACAATTCAACTAATCATGAAAATATGAGATTAGGGTTTCACACCCTTCTTTGAGCGAATCTAGGCATAATGCTAAGACCATTTTAGAGGTGGAGTTTTGCTTATGTATGTAATACAATAACTCTTCGACATAGGGTGGTTAATGCTTCTTTGCATAGGCAATCCCACCTTCATGGATAGAGATAGATTTAGGCCTTTATTGAAATATGGTTCTATGCATGCCATGAATTCTTAAGGTTAACGAAACCCTTAGGAGTCTAGGTAGGTTTGATTAGCATGAGATTGGATTGTTCCTTTCTCTCTGTGGTTAATTAAATGTATGAGAATGTAATGATTCGAGTTTCTTGAAACTCTTATCTTGAAATGGATATCGAGGCATGAACATAATAGTAATGAATATGTGAGCAGCATAATAGTAGTAGAGCAGTTTTAAAAGAACCCCTTTTGCCCTTGCTTTAGCCTTTTGTGTTCTTGGCCTTGGGAGGTGGGAAGAGAAAAGAAGACACGAAACATAAGAGAAGTTAGTGCCTTGGTTTGAAAGTTTTTATGCAATGCATACCTTAGGGGTGTCCCCTGTTCTCTAAGGGGGATTAAGCATGATGTGTTGACTCACTTTCGGAGATAGGGGGTTACCCCTATATGTAATACCATATCTGTGCCAATAGTCATTTATTAATACATACATTCATTCATTCGCAAAAAGTATAAATGACAGTTTTATTGAAGTGAGTTCCCTTTGTACACGAAAACTTCAAAAATACATTTAAAGGGGATGGGGAACATTTTCCTTTGGACTTTTGCTTATCTACTTTTACATTTAAAGTCCTAACTACTCTTGAGTCTTTGGATTTGCCTTTTTCGATGAAGGTCAGTGCGAGACCTTGCTTCCAAATTGCTCCTTCTCTTCTTGGCATCCCTATCTCTGTGAGTAGAGAGAGATTGGGGCCCCTTTTTATGACATGATCTCGATGTATGCCATGAGTCCTTAGGTCACTTGGTACCCTTAGGAATTTAGGTCGGCTTTGGTATGAATAAGAGTGGTTTTGGACCATTCTCTTTGGGTTGATCATATGTATGGAATGCAGCAACTTGAGTTACTTTAGAATTCTTGTCTTACAATTGAGTTCGATGCATGAGTAGTATGACAATAGCATAGCAATACAGAATGCTTGAGCAGTATAATACCAGGATTTAAGCAGTTTAACTGGACAAAAAGTAAGGAAAAGTAAAGCAGTCGCCCTTTCCTCCTTGGTTTTGAAATTGACGTGTATGTCTTAAATCCGGAAGAGGTTCGGTTATGCATGGGGTGCTACATGAGCATGAAGTTGGGGGTTACTAATGCTTCCTAAAAGCTCGGTTCCCAAATCTTCAAGCCTAGGCCTACTTTCTGAGTTGGTGTTATTATCTGTTGGTGATCCAAGTAAGGGAATCATCAAGAGGCTATAGGTTAAGATACTGACACAGCATTTGCCAATAACTAATATAACATTCCTCCTTCTAACTAGAAGAGACATAATTAGGTAAAAAATGCAAATATGCAAATTCTATTGCACGTGCAATGTGTGTATGAATTTTTTTTTGAAAAATGGAGGAAAGGGCCCAACAAATTCCATCCATCATGTCATTCATGGCAATTTATATGGACAATAAAAGTAAATGTGAACATGGTCCACCTACAAAATAAAATGCAAAGAACTCAGTACATTGATGACAAACTTAATGCAAGATAAAATGATTGAATGTGAATTGAATACAAGTGATGACATTTTTTGAAAATAACTTCGAAAGGTTCGATTTTGAAATTTTTGAAGTGGATAAGATTGGACATGTTAATCGAAGATTCGAAGTGAGTGAAGAGTTAAGAGACATGACAATAGCCTAACCTTCTAAGCGTCTCCGCTGTCGCACCCTAGTTTTCTCACTTGAGTGGAAACATATACTATACTCTCTCGTTAGAACTCATCCTCTTAGAAGAACGAGTGTGACTAGGTTCGAATTAGAAATCAATTTGAATAAGGGCTTTAGAAAAAAAAAATCTAGAGTCGCCACATAACTTTGTTAAAGTGAGTTCGGTCACCTGAAATTAAGCACAATCCAAAGATCAAACTCAGGATTTTTGAAAAATTCAAAAAACTTCCTCTTGAGAGGGTTTTAAGAAAACAAGTTGTTTGGCAACCTTTTGAAAAGATTTAAGCTGTTTTTTGAAAATAACTCCGTTTTGGTCTTTTGAAAACAGTGATTGTAGGTTCGAGAGTTGGTTACGTATAAAGAAGATGCATTAGGCTATCACCCTATCTCACCCTTTCGGTGCCTACATGTCCTATCACCCTAGGTTCACTCATTTAGAATCTCCATTTACTAAATGTTCAATTATATCCACTTTGAAAATTTTAGAAATAGGTTTCTGTCATCACTTTAGTGATGATGTGATACACGATATGCAAGTGCATGAAAATAATTTAAATTTGGCGAGAGATTTTGAAAAAGGAAACTGAAATTTTGAAAAAAAAAAAAAAAAGGGTTGTGATCACACCTATGAGGGTTGCCTATATGTCCTTTGCTAGGAATCAGGTTAGTTGTAGTTCGGACTTGGGATCCGATTGAAAATAGACACTTTGGGGTCTTATTTGATTTGAAAAGACACTTGTGGCCTTTGTAAAATTTGACTTGAAAAGGGTTTGATTTGAACTTTGATTTGAAGATTTGAAATCAAACTTAGGTTGACTCTGTAATAAAACTTGAATTTGAAATGACACTTTGAAATAGAACTTGGACTTGTTTTGAAAAGTTTGAATTGAACTTTGAAATAATCTTGACTTGAATTGGGGTTTGAAAACCATCTTGATTTAGACTTAAGACTTAGAAAAGAGTTGAAGTTTCCTAACTCAGGGTTAGGACTGAACTAGGGCTTATGTATCCTAAGACTTAGATAACCTAAGGTTAAAATATGCACTTGAAAAGTTTGATTTTAAAAAGCTTGATTTTAAGAAAGTTTTGATTTTAAAAAGTTTCGAATTAGGAAGGTTTTATTTTAGAAAAATTTTCATTTTAGGTAATGCTTGATTTTGGAAAGATTTGAATTAAGAAAGGTTTGAATTTGAAATTTGAAAAGTCAGAATTTGAAAAATTAAGTTTGAAAAGGTTTGACCTAAGTTTAAGGTAACTTGGGATTTAAGCAATCCTAAGATCTAGGATTTATGTAATGCACTTGAATTGGAGAGATTGGATTTTAATTGAAAAAGAAAAGTTTTGTTTTAGGAAAGTTTTGATTTTGTTTCCACAAAGGGAGGATTGGATTTTATTTCCAAAGGTGGAAGATTTGATTTGTTTCCAAAAATTGAAAACTTGATTTCGTTTCCAAAAATAGAAGACGAAGATTTGATTCGGCTTCCAAAAATAGAATATTTGATTTGGTTTCCAAAATGAAAAGATTTGATTTAACTTGAAATTGAAGAGCTTTAGTTTTGAAATTTTTTCATTTTGTGTGACTTTTGAATTAGGAAATCTATAATTTCATGTTGAAAATGGTTTTGAAAATCTATGATTTGATGCAAATAAAAAGCAATGATTTTATGTGAAAAACCTAGGGTTTTCAAATATGGACTCTAGGGTTTTGCCTTGGACTTCAAGACTCCAAGTTTTTGGAAAGTAAATTTTTGAGAAGAATTTTTAGGAAGTGGATTTGCAAAACTATTTTAGAAAGGTTTGAATATAGACTTTTGAAAGTCTCTTAAATATCTCACTTTCCTAAAACGATTATAATCATGAAAAGACTAGAACCATTCTAGGGTTGTGATTTTGAAAACAACTAGAGTTTAAAACCCTAATCTGGACCTTGATGATCTCATTGAATATAACACCTTCCTAAAACAACCCTAACCATGAAATGGTTAGAATTATCTTAGGGTTGTGGTTTTGAAAAAAAGTTTAAAAATAACTTTTCTTAATGCAAAATTTAAAGAAAGCTTTTGAACACGATATTTAATGCAATGGATGAACATGACAACCACAATACAATAAGGACGTGAACATACAAGGTTAGGTTTCACCATATAATCAAGAGAGCCAGACCTATACCGTCTTAGATTGAACTTAAAGAAAATCCTCCACACGGTGACTCCTCTAAGGCCTTCCTAGGCATGAACTAAGAGATTCCTTTGTTTCAAGCACACAAGAAGAGGGGGTAAAAGATGGAGATTAAAATAGAGAATAGTTCACGTGGACTAGGATAGAGAAGAGAGAGAGAGGGATTACGTAAAAGTAAATAGAACCCTACATTGTCTTCTTATTAACTTGAATGCTTCAATGGAGGACTTGCTTGAACTTTTAGAACTTTAAATATGCAACATTTGATTTTTAATGATTATGGGAGGCAAGTGTATAGATGTTTAGAGTGTATGGAGGCTGGGGTTTGGAGAGTGACTTGAAGGAATTAGGGTTTTAGGAAAAACTCAGAGGTTGTTTTCAAAGAGGCAGAGTTTCTAGAGCTATTTTTCTGACCCAGAATATAATAAGGGTGGCCTGTATTTATAGGCAGCCAAAATTGGCCTTGGCGCCTGTTGCAGTGGCGTCCGGCTTAATTTTTGCCTGGCACCACCCCCTTAGGAAAGTTGTTAAGTTGGCAAGAAACAGATCTTTGACCCTTCAAACACAAGTCAGAAGATTTGGGCGCCTATCCAAGTGACTACCATGCAATTTTTGACCTAACTTTACTATGAGTGATTCCAAAAAGTTCAAGAATAATTTGGAAGGTTTTAAGTAGCAAGAGTTAGCTGGGAATGGATCGAAACCCCTAAAAGAGTGCCCCAAAGGTAACCGACTTGATAACTGGAGCCGGAGTAGTTGAAAATGGTGACCGGCCCACCGGGGGCAAAACAGTCATTTGATCCAAGGAACACCAAGATCGATTTGGGGTTGACCATGAGAAGAATTGAAGATTGGAAATACTATTAAATGTGCATTAAGAGATTTCCAGTTTGATACCTAGAGCCGGTGTGGTTGGAAAAGGCAACCGGCCTCTTGAGGACAAAACAGTCATTTAGCATCGGGTTTACCGGAATGGCCTCGAAATGGTCCAAAAAGGTACTGGAAGGTTGAGAATACTATTAAAAGCATCCCCGAAAGGTAACCGATTTGATATCCAGAGCCGGTTTGGTTCCCGGATAGAGTTATTTACAGAAGGATGAGAATTCTTTTTGTTTCTTCTTATGCAATGTTTTACTGTTTCCCTCAAATGATAAAATTTAAGATTTTAAAAAGAGTAAATTACACTTTATTTCTTGGGGTTAAGCCTAAAAAAATGAATCACGAAATCCTCTAAGGTTCACTTTCACCAAATAAAATGTCACTACAACAAATAAGGCCATAGCCGAGACTTCCAAAATGCCACCAAAACTGAAACAATGCCTATGTAGCTAGCATTTTTCATAGTTAAAAGAAAACATCGCCATAAGAGACGTTGCGTAAAAAACATTACAGAAATACCCCGCGCTTTTTTGTAAAAGCATTCGATGTGTTTGCCGGGGTTTGACATATGTCGGGAAGAATCTTTGGTCAGTACCATTTCCAGATAATTCCCGGCACTTTACGTCCCCTTTGACACATCCCAGAAAGAATCTCTCACCAAAAATTTTTCCAGCTGCTTGCAAATGACAAGTTGACATGGACAATTGCTAGGGGCAGAGTCAATGTAGGCCCAGAAAGGGCAATTACACCCATCCTCAAGTTTTTAAGAATTGTTTTTTTGCCTATAAATTTGAAAAAAAATTTCATTTGCCTCCTCTAAAATTTCTAAATGCACCCCTTCAAGTTTTCAAGAATGTCATTTTAACTAACAATTCATAAAATACTTTTCAATTTGCCCCTTTAAAAATTTATAAATGCCGCACTTAAATACTATTTTGTATTAAAAATCTCATTATATATTATATATTTAAACTTATATATGTTATGTGTGTATGTATAGAAGTTAAATACTCTATTGGTCCATTGTTGATTATGAAAAAAAAAAAAATTCCTTAGTTTTTATTAATAGTTGCCCCTCCTGGATGTATTTTCTGGCTCCACCACTGACTATGGCAATGCTTATACAAAAGTATCATTAAAGTAGATTGAAATGGTGGCATTTCTTCCAAGCATCGGTATACTTACATGGGATATGGTGACATTTCATGGGATATGGTGGCATTTCTATACAAAGCAAAGTTGCATACCGCAGACAAATAAATAACATGAAGTGAAACTAACAACAAGTTCCCTCTAAGTTTCTTTGTTTTTTCTAACATTTGACGCTCTTGTAGTTTCTTATCTGGTGAACAAGGATATAATCAGAATATGCATATGTAATACACATTACATGAAGCTCAATTAGGGTTCCTGCGCTATCTAAGGAGTCGACCAAAGCAAGTTGACAAGAATGCATGATTTCTTAGTGGTTTAGTAGATCAGTGCCTAGTCTAGTATCAACATCAAAAATTGAGGACAAGAGTGCAAGGAAGTCACCTGCAACTTAACTCGAAGAAGAGGTGGAATCAATGGAGATGTAGACTTGCCTAAGTGATGAAGAACTCTTGCAAGTTGCCCAATTACAGCGGAGGTATCAATGGTAACCATGTTGGCTTTATTAGACTTCAACTTTAAATGAGGATAAAGGATCCAACAATTGTCTCTTGTTTGCTTGGGTTTATTGCAATAGTCACAACAAAGAATTTGTCGTCGGCCTTTGTCTTTATCAAAAGAAGTACTCTGATTTCTACCAACCAAAAATGCACGAGATTCAGAAGGTTCTGTTGTAAATTTTGAAGCAGTATTCATGACCCTTTGTTTAGTTTTTTCTTGTTGAATAGTTGCACAAACAGTAGCAAAAGAGTGTAAATCTGAACTCATCAAAATATGACTGGGAAGGCTCTCATATTCAGGTTTTAGACTAGCAAGCAACTCGAAAATTTTATCTTCTTCTGCCCTTTTATATAAATTTTGGAATCTGTAGTATGAGGACGATACAAAGTTAATTCATCCCTCATACTTTTCAATTTCCCAAGATGATCAGTGAATGATTTTTCATTTTGTTTGGTCTCTGCAATCTGAAGTTGAAGTTCAAAAATGCAGGCAAAATTATTTTGGCGGCCATACATTTCCCTAACAAAGTCCCATAAATCCATGGATGATTAAGAGAAATTAAAAATTTCAGAAATTTTGGTTTCCATAGAATTCAAAAGTCATGACATTACCAACTAGTCACTTGATAACCAGTCATCATACTTGGAGTCATCTAATTTAGGAGACTTTGTTTTTCCATTGATATAGCCTAGTTTTGATTTTCCTCCTAGGGGCAAAGTAATAGCCCTAGACCAAGGGACATAGTTAAATCCATTCAAGAGGACAGAAGAAAGTCTCATACTAGGGTTGTGATCTGTTTCAGCCATTAATAAAGGAAAATCTCACCAGAAAAGTCAATAAAAGAGAGTCATAATACTAGCAACAACTACATGCCAAACACCTTTATTCCTTCAACGAAGCCGGTCAAAACCAACCAAGAGATTGAGAAGCCTTACTTGCCTTCTTCCTCAACAGATCAGAAAACTCTACTCTGATACCATGTTAAAATCAATAGATAAATAATATAGAACAAGAGAACAGGAAATGGGAGAAATCATATCATAGGTGCTTACGAATGAACCTCTCAAAATAAATAACAAATGCAGCCACCAATAAGGGAAAGATTCCCACAGAATTGTCAACTATAAATCAGTTCATGATTTTAGGACTGAATGGGATTTTAGGATTTCTTTCCTTTCTTCTCACCAATAGATTATCTTATTCAATGATAATCTGCAGTGACTTCTAAGGAAATTCATCCATAAAAGCATCATGTGCACCAAGAGGATGAGAAATCTCATAGATGTACAATCAAGTGCCTGTACATGCAATGTTCAAAGTATAGATTATACATTAAAAATTGTACACATGTTACAATTTAAATATAATGTCACATCACATCATCATGTTGACATGGTATGACAGTCACCATAAATAATTACTCTTAGAAGGGGAACTTAATTATAGAAACATATAGAATATTCTAGAAACTCATACACAACTATATATAATGGAGTGTTCTAGAACAGAGGGGAAAGCTTGTAATCTAGAAAGTTCACACAAGTATACATAGTGAAATATTCTAGAATGAGGGAGCTTCCTAAGGAAGCTTCGTAAATATCCAAGATATTTGCAAGGAGAATTGTAGAGATTTTCTCCACACTATTGGATCAAATAAATCCTAATCATCTATTAAAGAGGTTGATGACTATAAATAAGGGAAGACAAGAGAGGACAACTCATTTGTAACCATCAAGCAATTCAAGCAAGAATTGAGTGAAGTTTTTAAGTTCCCTTCAAGTGTGCTCTCTCATTTTCCTTTCTTGTATTATTGCTCACTTAATATTTTTTATTTGTGAGGTTTAGGCTTACATAGCACTTTGAGTGGATCAAGTATCTAAATGTCGTGCAGGTTAAAGGTGTGAGAAATCCAGGCCCGTGACACCTGTCCCACAATACAAATTGAGCAAATAAATAAAGGGATTGAGCAACAAATATAAAATATATATATATATATATAATAGAATTAACATGTTTTGAATCATTGAAGGAATTATAGTAGATAATAAACAAATGTTACTAGTACTAAACCAAATAAAAAATGAAGAAAAGAATATGAAATTATACTCATGGAGTCCATAAAAAAAACAATGAAGAAAAAAAAGTCAGTTCATAACATTGGATAGGGAAAAATAAATAAAGAAAAAAGAAAAAAAATACCATACCAAAAAGTACGAACAACTGGTGCCTGGCATTTTCGATCAACTCCTCCAAATAATCTCCATCAATCATACCAATGTTGGTGTCCCAATGACTAAAACAAATCACATTAACGGGGACTTCAATTTGAAAAACACATAGTATACTCCATGAAAAATAATACAAGATAGTACTGAACAATACACCTACACTTCCATAAACGTCTTATTCAAGTTGTTCTCGACCATCTTTTCCAACTTCACCCCGTAGAGCTTACAGTAATCTAGGAAATGGAATCTATATATATATAATTTATGCATCAGTTTGCCCGTTTAACAAAAAAAGGAAAAAAAAAAAAAACAAAGGAGAGAGAGGGGGAGGGAGGAGGAAGGTGACCTCAACGCCATTTTTGCTCTATGTGAGCTTTTTCTATTCGGATTACAAATGATACCCTTTATTTCAGGGTTTTGTCGGAAGCATGTCTGCTATATGAATGCTAGTCTTTTTTATGAGCCCTAACACGTGGCAATCATGCATTGAGCCATACAATGGGAGGCGCACCCAATGTGTCCAAGATTGCAAGTTTATGCATGCGGATCGGGTAAACGCATTTAATCGCTCTTGGGTTACTTTTAATTACTTTATTATCTTTGAGAATTATGAATTTGTACGAGATAAAGATAATTTTAATGGGTTCTGAAGAAGTTATTTCAATTAGCCGTTTGTCATGCATCTATATTAATTAATTAATTTTCCAAATTAAGTGTAACTAACTCTATTTGTGCAATGCCTTTATAGCTTGGATTTGGAGTATTTATCTAGAATGATTGTCAATTCACATCATCATGCCTACGTGGTGTGACATTCCATTCAAATTGTAACACATGTAACGTTTATTATATGACAAAAATTTTAAATTTGAAAACCCACCCTACAACTAGGAAATGCATAGAATTTCTTAAAATGTGTTGTCTCTCTATACATGGCATCACATGAACAAACTATCCCACCACATAGGCATGATAACATAGTGTGACGGTCACCCTAGAAAATTTTTTCTAAGTTTGTCTATCACTTCAAAACAAGGGTAAATTAGCCTAATTGCTCCTCACATTTGAGAAATTACACTAACTACCGTTACTTTTAAATTTTTGTAATTAATTTCCCTCTCCCATTAGTGCCAAGTTAGTTGACTAAGTTTGCACTATCAAACAAACTCTAGCTTTTCTAATTACATAATTTGCCATTGATTGTATAATAGTGGTGAATAGAAAATGTTTTCCAAATAATTACCGGAAGAAAAATGTTTTCCAAATGATTGACATTTGAATTTGATCAACAATAATCAACCGTTAGATATTAATTTGCCTAGCCATGCAATATACTTACTAAAGGTCCATGGATCCCATGTCATCATCAATTCATGCCAAGTTTCATCTTATCAGATACCCCCAATAGCCATTTTATTGCAGATTCACTATGTGTTTATATAAAATATTAAATAATTACGTGGACTCAATCTCAGTCAATTTCTCAAATTAAGATGTGTAGGATTTGGGGTCCATTTAAAGATACTCTGAGGCCTAGAACGACAATTCTAAATGAATTTTCTATATTATTGTAAAGAATTTTTTTTTTTTTTTTGATAGAGAGTGTTTTTTTCCTTCTGAATTTATTTTGTGTGTTGATTTTTGGACATTTTCCAAGTGGACCTTTTTTTCTTATATGGATGAAGGCCTTTTTCTCAAAAACAAATGTATAAACTATATAAGGAGTTAATACTGTATAAGGTTAAAAACATTTTGAGCCCTCAAAATTTTTTTTTCTTTTTGTATTTGTATGATTCATTTATTAAATTTTTGGAATTTTCCCTACCGGACCCTTTTTTCTTATCTTAGATCGAGGTCTTTTTCTCAAAAACAAATGTAGAAAATACATAATGTATAAAACATTTTGAGCTTTCAAATTTTTTTTTTTTGTATTGGTATGATTTATTTAACATTTTTATATTTTTGATATATAAATATAATACCAAAAATCACCCCATATATATCTAGTCTGTATATGTATAAGTTTCAATAAACATCTATTCTATCGACACCTCCTACAATTTAAAACCCTTCTTAAACTATAATCTAATAAAATTTCTTAAAAAATTTTAAATAGTGGATTGTGGCTTCTACCGAATTTTTGTCTAAGAAATAATTAATTTGTCTTTTTTTCTTCATATTTAGCTAATGTTGAATAGAAGTTGGTTTTGAGTTTTATATCAAAATTTTATCTTGCATCCTAATATATTTCTAGTGCTTAGATTTAAAAATGAGTAAAAAAAATTTAAAATATAATATTTATATCAATAGGTGAAAAAAAAATTGTGTTTTATTTTGACACTCCAAAAATGAATCTGGTTCCGCCCCCTACTTCTTTCCCATTAAGTTCACCTTATTATCCATAGACTCCAACTTGGAATCCACAGGCTTCAAGGCCTTGGAGCTCCTGAAGAATGAGGGAGAAAGCTCGAGGAGGAAAATCAGAAGTAGATGCTAGGGATGGTCTTTGAGCAGAAGTGGATGGTGGATTCATGAGAACAATTCTAAAGTGCTTGAAAATTTCAGCCACCAACATTCCATAGGGAAGAGAACCCATAGGCTATGTTTGGTACAAGGAAATGAAAAGAATGAGAACGAGAATGAAATGGAAAACAATGATCATTCTCATTCCCTTGTTTGGTAAGACAAATGAATAATGCTAGAATGGAATGAAATGGAATGAAATTTTAGTGTATAATTATGTCATATACAAAATATTGGAAGTATTATATATTACTTATTAAATATTATTAAACATTTGTGGTGGTGGTAGCGGTAGTGGGCGGCAAGCGGTGGTGGAAGCAACGGGGCGATGGTGGGTGGTGACAGTGACGGGGGTGATGGTGGGGGGCGGTGGCAGTGGTGGCCAACGGTGGGTGGTGGTGATGGGGCAGTGGGGGGCAACGGTAGTGGTAGATGGCGGGTGATTATGGCCAACGGTGAATGGTAGTGGTGGTTAGTGACAGTGCTAATGGTGAGAATTTTCAAATTGTTTTATTTTTTATTTTTAATTTTTAATTTTTAATTTTTAAAATTAAAAAAATAATTACCAAATATTTTTTACTTTTTTTTAAAAAAAAATTGACAATAAAATTTTTATCAAATTTTGTTTTATACTCTTTCATGTAGGAATGGAATGACCATTCCCACTCTTAAAATAGGAAATAGCCATTCCACCTTTAAATAGTAGTACCAAACAAGTAAATGAAAATAAAAGTGGGAGTGACCATTTCATTCTATTTTTTGTACCAAACATAGCCTTAGATCTCCTTGCACAATCCCACATATGATGCGGCATAAGAAAACACAAATTTATAGAATAGCCACTGCAGTAGCCCCCATACGAAGGAGAAATTATTCAGTGCTCCTGGAGTGCCATATGTTCGTACTCCTCTTCTCACATGGGGTGGGCCCCCACCTGCAACCTAATAAGAGAACCCACTATTATGTAAAAGGTAGAGTAAGGATAATCTGGTCCTTAAGGGAAATTGGGATGGAGAACCCTCGTCCTTAAGGGAAATTGGGATGGAGAACCCTCGTCCTTAAGGGAAATTGGGAAACAGGTCTGAAAGACTAGGTCAATTCAGGTTTTCTTTGAGAAGTTTTACTGCCTCAGCACTATTTGTAGTTGTGAACTATATGAGACAACCCATTTGTCTGTGTCTGAGACTTAACTCCATTATAAGGAGTTTCTAAGATATAGAAAAAAAGATTAATTTATTTCCCTTTAATGTGGTTTTGAAGGTGGTTTTAATTTATTTATGTCACTTGGGTATTAACATAGAACAAATTTACAAGGTGGTAAATGGATTCGTTGAGATCCATTATGGGCATCGTACCCATTTGTCAAACCATTCTATATATTCACAACCAATGCTGTCAAAGAAAGTGAAGTAAGGAGTACTACTTGTTAGAGCTTGTTGTTTCCCTCAATTCATGTGTGTTCAGTGTTTGTTATACTGAAATTATTAAACAAGAAACTGAATTCAATTACATAAAACCCAGAACATATACAAGATAGTAGATTATTCAATTCTACACAGAACAGTGAATAATCTAAATCAGAAATAGAACGAAAATTAAACTGTAGAAACTTACAATACTGCAGAATTCAAGAATGCAAAGAACAAGAATGACAGGTTTTGACCAAGTCAAGTGTATAACACTTTCTCCTTAAGACATATTCACCCCCCACAATGGTGCTGATGTGAAGAATGGGTGCCTGCTTCCTAGGATAAAACGATCAATAACAAACGAAGAAGAAGTACTTCAATCTTCGTGCTAGGTGAACCAAAAGGAGTTAGTACTCTCTCTAATGCAACGTAAAAATTCTAAAATATGATGATAATGAATGCAGAAAATGCTTGGGTATTTATAGATTATTAGTGTCTGTTTGAAGCACTGGTTCGAAGAGACACCAGCGGCCAAACGCTGCCTTACCAGAAAGACATTAACCAACGGACACTTAATGTAAATTTGAATTTAAAAATTCAGAAGGTTTTTGGCACAAAAAGAATAAAATGGCCTGGATCTTTAACCCACACCCACAACCACACTTGAACCCGAACAAGTTCGGTGCTAGGCGGGCGACACACACACATGTGTGGTGGACCCATGGTTGGGTAGGTCCTCTCCCTTCCACAAAATTGGGTATCCCTTGGGGCCCAAATCTAACTCCAATGAGAGGCTTTATAAACACTTCAATAGTTTTATAGGAAACCAATGTGGGACAAGCTCCTTACACCCAAGTAAACTCATGGTTATGTTGGTTACTTTAAGAACCAACAACTCATTCAATCCTTAATAGATTTGAGCAAGTAAATGCTTGTAATTAATCTCCTCATGAAGGTTAATTCAAAACACTATAGACCCACATCAAAGGATGTATGGGTCTTACATTTTTAATGGCTCAAACACTGTGAATTATCACAAAATTTTCAACAATCTCCCACATGAATGAGATTGGCTGAAATAAATGCAAATGAAAATGAGAACACTATAGATAGAGTAATAGTGGAAAGGTACCATATCAGGATAGGTGGCTTTTGATTTTGAACCTTCCCTAGTGAAATATTATCGGGTTTATTGGCTAACCAGTGAACATAATGTCTTGAACTGTTTAGCCAATTGTATAAACCAAGACAACAGTATTCACACAATTCCTTTCCGAACACAATTTGGTTTGCATGATTATGTTCATTTTGGCCCTGAACCACGCTTGGTAGTTTTATGAGTGTTTTAGAGAATTTCGCCTTAACAATTCTCACAATGATTTCTTATTAAGAGTATTCTGCTATACTTTACTGAAATTTTCATGATATAAGAATTATTAAAAGCATAGTTTATCCTAACATTCGTTGCAGGTAATCACTATTTCATCATAGGAATGGACAGTGGAACGAGTTCCTTAGTGATTTGTCTTAAGTCACACACAATTTGGTTGTCCCGTTGAACTTAGATCTTGGGATCTGTAGTCAGCTAGGTTAGATTGCCATTATGGTAACTTTTAATTCATAGGCTTTTGGCACATTCCCCTTGATGACGACTCTACTTGATCTTTCAACGAACCCTTCATAAGTGGATCCGCAATATTAACCTTTGACTTGATATAATTAATGGATATAATTCCATTCGAAAGCAATTTCTTTACAATATTGTGTCAACAACATATATGTCGTGACTTGCCATTATAGATATGATTTTATGCTCTTCCTATTGCTGATTGACTATTGCAATGTACGCAAATAGCTGACATAGGTTTTTGCCATACAGGAATATCCTCTAAGAAGTTACGAAGCCACTCAGTTTCTTCTCCCACTTTATCTAAAGAAATAACTTAGATTCCATTATGGATCTGACTATGCAAGTTTGTTTAGAGGATTTTCAAGAAATAGCTGCACCTCCAAGTGTAAAGACATATCCACTTGTGGATTTTAAGTCTTTAGTATCAGATATCCAATTTGCATCTATGTACCCTTCAAGTACAGCTGGATATCTAACGTAGTGTAGTCCATAGTTCAATATGTATAGTAGATATCTGAGTACCCTAATTATGGCCTTCTAGTGGTGTGACCCTGGGTTAGTTGTATATCTACTCAATTTGCTAAGAGTTGGTCCCTTGAAGTTTAGAATGAGACCCTAGGTAATCATGCCTTAGAAAATCTCCCCATTAATCCTTAACTCACATTTTTGGACCCTTGCATTCCAACTTGCATGAAAATGCTTTTCAAACTCTCTCGTTTCTAAGGTTGTTATTCTCTCAAGTTTAGTGGCTGTAATGGCCCCATGAAACCCTCTCTTGAGTGATTTCCCTTTACATTGGCCATGAAAACCCTAAATTATTAGAATGGTTCCTTTCTCCTTTTATTCTTCTATGAAAATGCTTTTCAAACTCTCTAATTTCTAAGGTTGTTATTCTCTCAAGTTTACTGGTTAGAATGGTCCCGTGGAACCCTCTTTTGAGTGGTTTCCCTTTTACATTGGCCATAAGAACCCAAACTTGTTAGAATGGTTTCCTTTAAAAATGGTTTTCAAAAGTTCATTCCCTTCATCTTTGCATTAAAAATGGTTTCCCAAAAGGTTGTCATTATTGTGTTGATTTTTAAAGCTCCTACTCTTTTCAAGATAAAGGTTATAATGGTCTTAAGAAAACCTTCTCCGGAATGGTTTTCAAGCACCAACCATATAAACCATATTCTTGACTAGAGTCAAATTGTCATAGAAATGATCTTCAAAAGGGTTGTCTACCAAAGTCCTTTGCATAACATGATTGTTTTCCAAAACTCTTTTTAAAAGTGCATAAAACCACCTTTCAAAACCATCTTCCAATCCAACCCTAGGTTAATTTGACACTAGTTATCCAACCCTAGGCCACCTTGACCCTAGGTTAACTTAACCCTAGTAGTTAACCCTAGTTCAATCCAACCCTAGGTTAACTTGACCCTAGTTGTCCTACCCTAGGTTAACCTAACCTAAGTTGATTAACCCTAGGTCACCTTAACCCTAGGACTAACCAAACCCTAGTCGATTAATCTTAGGTCACCTTAACCCTAGGACTAACCAAACCCTAGTCGAATAACCCTAGGTCACCTTAACTCTAGGTTAACCTAACCCAAGTTAGTTAACCTTAGGTCATCCATAACCTTAGACCAACCCAACTTAGGTTAGTACGCTTCAGGGTTTCAACTTAAGGACCCCTTTTCAAATGGTCTTTCAATTCAAAACTATTCTCATAACCCATTTTTCCAAAAACCTCCTTCTCTCTTAAGATTTCAAAAACCAACTCTATAACATTTTCAAATACTCATACACTCTATCTTTAAATTATTTCCAAAAATGTTTTCAAGAACTCACAACCCTAAGGTGTCTCTACCCCTTTCATGGTTAGGGATTCCAAGGGAAGGTAATACATTAAGTTTAACCTTCAAGCTTATTCATATTAGAGTTCCAAAGTCCTAGATGTTTTCAAAAACCACTTTCAAAAACTTTTCAAAGACTAATTAACTACAACACTCCAAAATCATACCTCCAAGGTTTTCAAAACAAGACTTCGAAACATTTTCAAAACTCTCTTGAGTTATTTCAAGGCTTTCCCAAAGCTTCCTTGAATTGTTCTGAAAACATTTCAAAACACTTCAAAACCCCCTTTCAAGAGTTCCAAAGTTCTATTTCAAAACACTCCACTACCCGATTTCAAATCAAAACTCTCAAGCTCTTTCTTTCCAAAGTCCTCAAAGTGTCTTCAAACTTTTCAAAGACCTCAAAGTGTCTTTAAACTTTTCAAAGGCCCTAACGCGCCTATTTTCCATCAAGCTTTTGCCCGAACTATGAATGATCTGATTCTTGCCGAATAAGATACGTAGGCAACCTAAAATGGTGCAGTCATAACTTCTATTTCAACCCCAATCCCCTTTTCAAAAGTTTCTATCAATTTAAAGTCTCTATCCCAAATCCCTTCAAAATTCCCATGCTTTCAAACTTCTCTTAAAACTTGCATCGCACATCATCTATCCGAAAAGTGATGACTAAACTCCATTTTCAAAATTCTAAAGCGGATAATAAGGGGATAGTGGTAATCGGTTATTCTAGTGAGTAAATAAAGGGTGATTAGAAATGTAGGTACCGAAAGGGCAGGGTAGGATGATGATCTTAGGATATCTTCCCTACACGTAAACCAACCCCCGAACCATAGATTTCTATTTTTGAAAGACCAAAATAGAGTTATTTTAAAAAAGGGCTTAAATCTTTCCAAAGGTTGCCAAACAACCTATTTTCTTAAAAACCCTCTCTTGAGGGAGTTTTCAAAATCTTTTCCAAAAATCCTAGGTTTAATCTTTGGATTAATACTTAGTTTTAGGTGTCCTAACTCACCTTAATCAAGTTAGGTGGCAACTCCTATTTTTCTAGAAAGCCCTTTTCCAAATCAATTTTTGTTTCAAACCTAGTCGCACTCGTCATTCTAGGAGGAGGAGTTCTAATGACAGAGTTTCGTGTTTTTCCCGAACCTAAAGGACTTGGTCTAGAAACCGAAGCGCGACATATATCATCCACATAGAGACAAATAATGATATATCCATTTGAAGTGTCTTTCACATAGACACATTTATCATATTCATTAATTTGGAATCCATTTGACATCATAGCGTTGTCAAATCTCTCATGCCATTGTTTAGGTGCTTGCTTAAGTCCATATAGAGACTTAACAAACTTGTATACATTTTTCTCTTTTCTAGGGCTATAAACCCTTCAGGTTGGTCCATATAAATTTTCTCATTTAAGTCACTATTTAAGAATGTCATCCTAAAATCTATTTAATGTATCTCTAGATTATGCAATGCTACAAAAGCAATTGACATTCGAATGTATGTTATTCTTGTTATTGGTGAATACATATCAAAGTAATCAACTCCTTCAGTTTGCTTATAGCCTTTGACTACAAGTCTCGCCTTATATTTATCAATTGATCCATCAGCTTCCATCTTTCTCTTGAAGATCCACTTATACTCTATAGGTTTATTACCATCTGGAAGATCCACTAGTTCCTAAGTGTGGTTCTACAAGATGGATTCAACTTTATTGTTAATAGCCTTTTTCCATAAAGGAGCTTCTGGAGAGAACATCGCTTCTTTGAAACTTTGAGGTTCATTTTCTAATAAAAATGTTAGGAAGTCAAGACTGAAAGATTTTGAAGTCTTCGCTCTTTTACTACGTCTAGATTTAGTCTTATTTCTTTTATCCATAGGCCCATGTTCGTGGTTTACTACTGAATCATAATTTCTTTTGAGAAAACTAGATTCTTGTGCAAGCATACAAGAAAATTCATTCCCGAAGAATAACGCATTCCTAGACTCCAAAATGGTGTTAACATGTACATCAGAAATTTTAGACTTATGAACAAGAAATTGATATGCACTACTATTTTTAGCATAACTTATGAATATACAATTAACTGGTTTAGGTCCTATTTTAACCATTTTAGGTATAGGAACCACCACCTTAGCTAAACACTCCCACACTTTTAAGAATTTATAAGAAAGTGCTCGACCTTTCCGTAATTCATAAGTTGTTTTGCTAAATTTCTTGTGGGGTATCTTGTTGAGAACATAATTTACAGAAATCAATGCTTTCCCCCACAAATTCTAAGGTAGCCCAGAACTTATCAATATAGATTCATTATCTCCTTAAGAGTTTGATTTTTACATTAAGCAATCCCATTTTGCTGTGGTGAATAAGGTCCAGTAGTTTGGTGAATAATACCACGTTCAGAACAGAGCTGAGCAAATGGTACTTCATATTCACTACCTCTATCATTTCTCAACACCTTAATCTTCTTGCTAAGTTGGTTCTTAACTTTATTTTTGTAATGTACAAACATTTCTAATGCTTCATCCTTGCTTCTAAGCAAGTGCACATGACATCATTGAGTGCAGTCATCAATGAAAGTTATAAAATAATTTTTACTCAGCTAGTTTGAACAAATTTCAAGTCATAAACGTCACTATGAATTAGTTCTAAGGGTTCAATACTTCTTTCAATTGAATGAAATAGAGTTCTAGCCAATTTTGCTTCTACACATGTCGCACATTTATAATTGACATTAATATCAAACTTGGGCAGTAAATTCAAATTTATTAATCTACGCAAAATATCATGATTAACATGTCCTAATCTACCATGCCACACATTCGAGGACTCAAGAATATAAATAGAAGACATGTTCTTATTAATAGTAGGAACAACATGTTAGGGATTTATACCAAAATATATGCTTTGTGTAATAACTTTAGTATTTATTAATAAATTAGTTATTTTATTTTAATGAGAATCTGTGTGAGTAATGTTTATTTTGCGTTATTTATTTAACGATTATGCATGTGTGTATTTTATTTTATATAGTAGATAATTTAGTGTTTAGAGTACGACTTACACACGGAAAATTAAATCATCGGTTCTTACAGAATATAAGATTATTGTTCACAGTCTTAGATGGAACTGGATACACTATCAATAGGACTGTAGCACAAGGTTTTAATAGTTCTGTCTTGACTATGGAGAACGATATAGTTTCAATTCATTGCACTAGTACACTTTGTATGTATCGAACATGACCGTATTGAGGTAATTATTTTTTTTGACTATATAAAACAAATTAATACCTCATGATTATTATGAGTGCTTATACTCTTAATCCTAATATAATAAATAAACATGTACATGTAGTGTTTATTGTTTTGATTCACAAAAGAGTGAGATTCTTTATTGGTCAATAAACTCAGTGAGTTAGATAATAACATTACGCATATAGTGAATATTAATTATTGATGGAATTCACGTTCTGGTATAGGGATTGATGATATCCCATTGAAGAAGCGTATAAGTCTTGATTATGTCAAACCCTGTAGGTGGATTATGAATCCGACATATCAGATAAGTTAAGTGGAAGATCTCAAGGAATTAAATAAGTCTATTAAATTTAATTGTCAATAATTTAATTTAATAGATGGATATTTGTGATCTTAACATACGAAAATAAATAAGCATTTAATAATATGGAGCTCCAATATAATTTCTAGTATGACAGGGAGTGCAATTATAATTCATTAGTTGTATAAATTATAATTTACATAAATAGGGATTAATCCTAGTTAGATTAGAAATTCTTATTTGCGTAGAAAGTCATAGTCATACTAATCATGTGGCCTCTACTATAGCCTCTATATATAAGTACTCTAAGAGCAGCTAGAGTTACACTTATCATAATTAAGAGATATGCATTTTTATGACAAAAAGAAATCCTAGTAACTGTGAGCCCACTCTCTCTAGAGTAAGGCATGTACGAGGGATACAGCAAAAATTCGAATGTTGAGTTCGAGCAGTTGACTCGTGCTTATTGCTGTTGCTTGCTGTTCGAGATCAAAGCAGAAGGTTTTTGAAGATCATATCTATTGGTATTCGAGATCAAACCAAAAGATCTCGAAGGTATGATACTAATCACGTAGATTAGTTTTTGCTAATTATATTAGAATTTTTGATATTATACGTATGCATTATAGTTGAGTCGTGAAAAATTCTGCAGTCCCCAATAATTGGTATCAGAGCCTCGGTTGATACTGTATATGTATAATACCTACCATGTTCTCCGAAAATTGGTTCCATGCATATTTAGGGTTGAACGTGAGCTTGTGCTAACCTTTATTTTGCAGTTTTTTATCTGGTTATTATGATCACATGAATGTATGTTGTGTGATTGTGTCTTTACATGATTATTAGATTGTGAACTCTGGTTTATAGAGGCATAGAATCTGATGTAATGATTATTTTTTCAAAGCATAAGAACTTCACTGTTTTGGAGATTTTGATTTCTTATATTTTGTAACTCCACTGTTATAGAGAATACGATTTGTTGTAATTGAAGACGAATGAGGATTAGTTGCGGCGCAAGAACTGGGGCAGAAAACAGGAAAAACCCTAAAGATGTGAGAAAAAAATCCTAAAAACATTATACGATCTGTTGTCAGGTATATCCCCGCCAGTAGAGTTACCCCCGGGCACCCACGGCCTAACCGGACAGGTCGATCTCCGTCAACAAAGTGACAAAAAAGGATTCTTGGTGGTGTTATGGTGAGGGTGGACTCTTTATCGCTTTGGAGTTACTACTTGACCATAATAGCCAAGATCTTTATTAAATTTTGTTTTCTTGTTTGTCTATAATTATTTACTTTTGCGTTCTTATTGTTATGTTATTAGCATGAGAGAATATGGATAATAGATAAATAACCTTTAAGTTGTGTTTTAATTAAATAAATTTAAAATTTCAATTTAGTGGTGGTATACGTCACTGCTATAATTTATAGGACCAAAGCTAAGTTAGCTATTTCATTTTACTTGGTGTAATCACTTGCCTAGATAGTAAAATTAATAGTTGTTAACCTATCTACATAAATGTTGAATAGCAGATGACCTCCCATCGAGGCATGCTATTTACGGTATGCTAGGCTGCTGATAGATTATTTTAAAATATTGGTAGAGGGAGCTATATTTTAATGATTAAATTCTACGTTTTTATTGCTTATCATATTTTATTATAATATGTGATTCTCAAGATTAAAATGGATTTCAATTTACTTACTGTTATTCTTAAAGAAAATAAACTGATTGGACCAAATTATATTGACTGAAAAAAGAATTTGGATATTGTGCTGACTGTGGAAGAGTACAAGTTTGTGCTCACAAAAGTTTGTCCACAGCAACCTGGTGAGGGGACTACCGTTGAGGAAACCCGGGCTTACCAGAAGTGGATAAAGGCTAATGAGATGTCCTGGTGTTACATTTTGGCTTCTATGTCGAACGTTCTGCAGCGTCAACATCAGGCTATACCCATTAGGTATGACATAATGACGAGCCTCAAAGAAATGTTTAGGGATCAAAATCATACTGCTAGGCTAGTTGTCATGAAAGACCTAATGAACACGACTATGATTGAATGGACCCTAGTAAGAGATTATATTCTGAAGATGATGAGTCTTCTGAATGAATTAGAGATCCTTAGAGTTAAGTTAATATCATTCTCCAGTCGTTGCCTGATTCTTTTAAGAAGTTTTGCCTAAACTACAACATGAATAAGTTTTTTTATTTAATGGCAGAGCTTCTTAAAGAGTTTCAAGTAGCTGAGGGTCTCATCAAGAAGTCACTTGTTGCTCTTGTTACTAAGAAAGGTTCTACTTTTAAACTGAAAGGCAAGAAAAAATAGAAAAAGATTCAGAAACATAAAGTAGTTCCTCAGGCACGTTATGGGCCTCAAGGAGAAGTGAAAAAGCTTAAGGGCAAATGTTTCACCTGCAAGCAGTTGCGGCACTAAAAGTTGTAATGTCCGGTTTATCTAGCCAAACAGAACAACAAAAGTAAATCTCATTCACTAGTAATTGAAACATATTTAACGGTGTTATCTACAGGTACATGGTGTGTAGATACGAGAGCCACTAATCATATACACAATTCTTTGCAAGGGTTTCACCAAACTCACCAGCTTAGTGATGGAGAGATCTACATATTTACGAGAGATGGTACAAGAGTGTCAGCATTTGAGAAAAACAAAAAAAAAAAGTATTTTTCTTTTTCTGTTTGATTTTTGTAAAAAAAAAAATGAAAGAAAAGAAAAGAGAGTGATTATTTGTTTTTTCCTTACTTTTCCCTCCTTATTCTTTCTCTTTTCCTCTTAATATTGTGTTTGGAATCTGAATTTACTAAGAAAAAAGCAAAGGAAAAAGAAAAAGTAAGGAAAAAGAAAATAAAAGAAAAAAAAAATTGTTCTCTTCTTCCTAACTTTTTTATTTTTTTTTCCTTTTCTATTATCATATCCTTGATCCAAACACAGTGTATTAAAATCAATCAGGAAAAGAGAATATTTTAAATATTTTTTCCTCCCTTCCATTCCTTTCTCTCAACCAAGTTACTAGCAGGCTAGATTTTTATCTAAAGGTTGTGTCGAATTTGTAGTCATTATTTACCGTTTCTCTTCTAATTTCATTTCCTATTTTTCCTTGTTCTTTCACTGTCACCATCAGCATCACCACCGGTTGAAGAGGCTCTTGATCGCTTTCGGCAACCACATAGGAGGAATATCGAGTTGGATAGATAGATGTGACGCTAGGAGTTGAAGGGCAGTCAGTTGGAGCAGAGTTGGGGTCTATTTTGATACTTGTGCAAGGGAGCAGAAATGAGAAAAAAATGAAGGAAAAAGTGAATTTCTTTTTTTAAAGAAGAAAACCAGAAAGGGGAATAAAATAACTCTATTTTATTTGAAATTGAAAGGAAAGAGAAAGAAAATAATAGGATAATAATTAAAAAGAAAAGTAGAACAAATCAAAAGAAAAATGAAAAGAAAACAAATTTTCTTCCCTTCTAAGTTAGAAATCAAACAATGTAGGGGCAAGAAATTATTATTTTTTTCTTTTCTTTCTTTCCTCAAATTTCAAACATGCTATTAGGGCTCAAACAGTTTTGGTAGGAAATGAATTACTATCTATTAGGGCTCAAACATGCGGTGTACTTAAACCTTAGACAATAATGAATTACTATCTATTATTGTGTCGATTCTAATATTGTATACATTGTCTATTCTCCATAATAACTTAAATTGAGAGACGTATTTTCTAGAAGACTTGTCACATGGTAGTAGAGGCCACGTCAGCACCATGTTGATTTGGTCAAACCTGATAATGGGATAAGTCCACCACTCCCTCACTCTTATAGATAAAGAAGTTAGGCCAGGACTTGTGCCCAAAATCAGGGAGAACACTTGTTCCCAAAGAATATCACCCATGCCTACCTAAAGTGAGGAGTAGGCCTAATTGATTGGGCCATGACAATAAAGACTAAAAGAAACCAAAAACAAGGTACTCACATGCTTACATACTGACTACTAGTATAAGATTACATGTTCTCTCTATTATGAGATCTTTTCTCTCTCAGCTAACTTAAGTTTCAGAGTGTTTTTGATCGAGGAACCTCAATCGACCAATGCTTACGTTGGAAGTCTTGCAAGTCCAGCTATGCTCCTCAGTACTCTGGTTGTCAAAATATTCCCGCACAACTACGATGCCATTATATGGGTATTAATATTATTTTTGTAATGCAATATATTGTTATATATTTGTTATTTGAATATTAGGATTTTGAGGAACACATTGCATTAAGTTGGCAGAATATGATGAAAAGATGGGAGCATACATTTCAGACGTAGTTATGAGAACCAGACCGATTCAACCGGAAACTAGAAGGTCATCTAGTTTGATTTGGATACTTAATAAACCAACTTGACAATTCAGTTTTTTACATTTCAAAGACCGTGAGGTGTCCTTATTTTAGCATCGGCCCGTTTGGTATGTTTATTTCAAGTTTTTTTCAGTTTAAATTTTTTGGCTTATAAGCCAAAAAGTTTAAAACAATTTTGCATTTTTACTTTTATAAATTTATATAAATAAAAAGGCAAAAAACAAATAGTTTTCAGCCTATAAGCCCAAAAAACTGATTGCACTTCAAAAGTGCTATTACAACACCTTAACTTGTGTTTGTTAGCCTTAGTTTAAGAGTTTATATACCTCTTTAGTTAAATTTTAGTATTAATTAAGTTTGTTTTGTGTTGCATTGGTTTTGAGCTTCAATTGGATGATTTCGGATGGAAATCGGTCAAAAGAAGAATGTGTTTCAAGTAGATGTTGTCAGAGTATAAGTTGCTAAAAATGTGGTACAAGTTGCTGAAACGCGCAGAATTGAAACTTTGAATAGTCATATCTCTCAAACTAGAAGTCCTACTGGGGTCGATAATATATCGATCCATATAACTTTTTGAGATCTATTCATTTCCATTCGAACAAGCATTAGAACAGGGCTTTCAAATGGCTTATAAGGCTTTTGAATGACCAAGCTCATTTTGAAAGGTTGTTCGAACATCAATGAGCCCATTCGAACACTCGGAGCCCATTCGAATGCCTCGTTTGAAACTTCAGTGGCTAGTTTTAGGTCTGCAGAAGTGGTCGAACAGCTTCCCAAAGAGTTCGAACAGTTCGCACAAACTCTGTTATTTTTCAGACTACTTAAGGCAGTTTTGTACCCAAATTTTGGGATCTCTTCTTCTTTTAAATATTTTTAAAGTTTTAGAGAGTTGTAGGATTAGTTTTAAAGAGAGAAATTTTAGATTTCTTTGTAGTTTTTCATTTCAAATGTAATCAAGTACAATTTTCATAAATTCAATGCAATTTTCTATAGATTCAAGTAGCTAATCTCTATTTTGGGTTCAATTGTGAAGATCAACCAATGGTTCCAAGGTTTGAATAGAGGTAAAACACAACTTCATTGTTCTATCTTTTTAAATATTAAATTTTAGCAATTAAATTCAAGATCTCTACGAACACATAGGCTACTTATTATGTTCGGTAATTTCTATGCACAATCTCTACATTGGTATTATTATTGTACAAATCGATGGTATTAGTCTATGATTCTCAAATTGGTTGTAACTCTAACTTCAAATTGCTAGTGAATTGAATCAATGATAATAGTCGTGCCCCTATTTTTCCTTTCGAGCTCTCTTGGCTCAGGAAAAGAACCGATACTCTTTCTGTTAGAATCTACCCTTTCATGAAAGGACAAGTACAGCTGAGGTTTGAACTTACAAATTGATTTGAATAAGGGCTTTTTGAAAATATTTAGAGTTGCCACCAAACATAATTAAAGATGGGCTAGGTCACCTAAAACAAAGCATAATCCGAAGACTAAACTTAGGTTTTTCAAAAATGTTTTGAAAATGCCTTCTTAAGAAGGTTTTTAGAAAAGAGTTTTTTAGCAACCTTTTGAAAATAGTTTAAAACCCTTTTGAAAACATGACTCCGAGTTGGTCTTTGAAACAAAAATCTATGATCTAGGGTTTGGTTACGAGTAGGAAAGATATCCTAAGATCATCACCCTGCCCTGTTCTTTTGGTATTTACCCTTGATTCGCTCACTTAAATCATCGGTTAGTTAATATCCACTTAAATCCACGTTAAAGTTTTAAAAACGAGATTTGATCATCACTTTCGGGATGAATGATGCATGATGCATATTTTTTAAAAGACTTTTGAAAGAATAAAAAGTTTTAGAAGCTTGACTTGAGATAGAAATGTTTTGGTTGAACAAGAATTTTGAAAAGGGATATTTGACTTGAAATAAGGGTTATGATCACACCTATGAAGGTTGCCTACGTATCTCATTTGGTGAGAATTAGGTCATTCGTACTTAGTGCTCAAGCACGATTTGGAAAAGGAGTCATGAGAGTCTTGGAAGGATTTTGGAACTTTGAATTTAAGAATTTTGACTTGAAAGTGGACTTAGGAAAGTTCTAAAATGTTTTTAGAGTAGAACTTGAGAAGGTTTTGAAATATTTTTGAAATCAACTCAAGAGAGTTTTGGAATATTTTGAAAACTTGATTAAGGGATCCTAAGGCATAGAAATTTAGAGTTATTAGCTTAAACTTCAAGAAACTCCAATTTAAAGACCTTTAGAAGCACTTTTTGAACATCATTTTAACATGAACTTTGAAGAATACTTGAAGGTAGAATCAATGGTAGTTTGAAAAAAGGTTTGAAACACCAAAAATAAAGCCATTGCAAGCATAAAGCAATATAACAACAGTCATAAACATGCAAGGTTTAGGCCACACCACATTGCAAGGTGCTCTAATGGCCATACTATCTTAAATTAGGCTCATTAAAGGTCCCCCGACACGGTGGTTCTTATAAGCTTTCATCTAAGCATGGCCATGGAGCACACTTGTTTTAAGAGCAAAAGATAGTGGGCTAGACAATGGGGGTTAAAATGGAAGCATAGCTCAAGTGAGCTAAGAAAAAGAAGAGAGAGCGGGGATTGTAAAATCTTAAATGGAGGTTTACCTCGATCTTCAATCCACCATAGCTTGGCTCTTCAATGGATGAGTTGGCCTTCAAGGATTCTTGGATTTTGGAGACTTGGAAGGAAATTCGAGCTCTCTGTTTTGATGTCTGCAGGATTTTCTTATGATTTTAGTCTCCAAAATACACTGGGGGTGGCCTGATATTTATAAGCCACAAAAAAGAGGGAGGGTGCATGTTTGATATGCACTTGGCCAAAATTTGGCCAAGCGCAGGCCCTTCCAGTCAGAGGATGCCACATGGCATCCTTATACTACTCTATCTTGGATTGCAAGTCAAGTTTTGTCTTGATCATATCACATTTTGGGCGCATGTAGCATATGCTCCACTACCGGGAACTTTTATGTTGACATTTCCTCGATATTCATGTCATTCAAGAAAGATTTGAGGAAATCGAGTGTGCTCACTATCGCACCCCAATTTTCGCCTTGAGTATAAGTCTTGACTCGAACAAAACCCGATACTCTCTCTATTAGAATTTACCCTCCTAAAAGGACAAATGCGACGGGGTTTGAACTTGAAATTGATTTAATTAAGGGCTTTTTTGAAAAAGGTTTAGAGTCGCCACCAAACATAGTTAAAGATGTGTTAGGTCACCTGAAACTAAATGTAATCTGATGATCAAACTTAGGTTTTTTGAAAATGGTTTGACCACTTACGAGGTGTTTTGAAAGATAAGGTTGTTTGGCAACCTCTGAAAATATTTTAAGCCATTTTTTAAAGATGACTCCGGTTTTGGTCTTTGAAACAGAAATCTATGGTCCAGGGGTTGGTTACGTGTAGGGAAGATATCTTAAAATTATCATCCTACCCCGCCTTTATAGTACCTATATGTCTATTTGTAAGTACCCCATTTTTGCCCTCATGGCAATCTTCGGTCTGACCGGACTCACATTCAAACCAACACAGACATATTCAAGCCCAAACCAATTTTTCGAACTCAATCTAGTTAAGCAACCACTTTGCGGGCCCGCTAGGCCCAATAGAGGCAAAATGATCAAAATGCCCTCGGAGCATTGCTCAATCTAATTCCAATTACACGTCTTCCTAAAGAAAATAAGTTTGTATTTTAATCATAATTCCAGTTCCAATTCCAGTCCAGACCAGTCAAACTCAAGTTGGCATGTCTTTCAAAAAAGTAAATCCCTTAGACAGTAAGGGCATCCAGTATGATATGTTTACTAAGAAAGTACAAAATCCCTCAGAATGGTAAGTCCCTTCACACCCGTCGACCGGGACAAAACCAAAGTCTCCAAGATGATAGAGCGGTTCACTTCTGGTGCCTGCTAACCCACCTACATAGAATATTTGCTATCTAACATGTCTTTCGAGAAACTTAATCCCTCTGGCCGTAAGACCATCTAACAGCTTCCTAAGATCAGGCGGTCTCTAAAATAAACGCACACCATCGTAAACACCCCATTTTTGCCTACTCGATGATCTTTGACCCGACTGGGCTCACTTTCAAACATCACATGCACATTCAGATTTCAACCCGCCCTTCAAACTCCAATCCGATCCACCGGTCACTTCCTGGGCCCATTGGGCCAACTTGAAGCCAAATGACCATTTTGTCCATAGGCATCTGATTACCTCCGAGAACCATACTGGCTCTAGGGGTCAAACTGGTTACCTTCCAGGGATGCTTTTAATAGTATTCCCAGCCTTCTAGTACCTTCCTAGACCATTTCAAGTCCATTCCGGTAAGCTTAACACGAAATGACCATTTTGCCCCTGATGGGCCGATCGCCTTTTCCAACCATACTAGCTCTGGGTATCAAACCGAAAATTCCTGGAAACATTCTCAATAGTGTTTCCAACCTGTAAATCTTCTCACGAATCACTCTGGGTCAATCTTGGTGTTTTTCCCAATTTAAATGATTGTTTTGCCCCTGGTAGGCTGGTCGTTCCTTTCAACTATTTAAACTCTAATCATCAAGTCAATTACCTTTGAAACACTCTTTTAGGGGTTCCCGTCCATCTTCGGCCTTCCGGATCATTCTCAAACTCTTTAGAGTCACTCATAGTAAGCCAGGCCAAAAATTGCATGATAGTCACTAGGACAGGCGCCTAAATCTTTTGCCTTGTGTCACAAGGGTCAAAGATCTGTTTCTTGCCGCCTCATAAATTTTCCACACCAGCTAGCGTGCCAAGCCAAAAAATGGCCTAGTACCACTCTTAGTGGTGCCAAGCCAAATATTGGTTTAGCGCCACAACAATAGGCGCTAATTCCTTTTATGTTTGCCTATAACTTGAACTTGTTTAGAAAGATAGAACTTGGAAGAAGAACTTGGACTTGATTTAGAAAGATAGAACTTGAACAATTGATTTAGAACAATAGAACTTGGAAGAACGACTTGGACTTGTTTTGAAAAGATTGAGATTTAGGAAACCTAGACTTAGGAAAAATAAAATTTAAGAAGGACTTAAGATTAAGAAGGATTTTGATTGGAAAGTCGGATTTAGAAAACATGGAGAATTGGAATCTAGGAAAGATTGAATTTAGAAAATCTTAAAATTAGGAAAGTTTCAAAATAGGAAAGTTCCATTTTTGAAAAGTTTCACTTTAGAAAAGTTTTGAATTAAGAAAGAATTAAAATTGAAAAGTTTTGAAATTGGAATGTTTTGAAATAGAAAAGTTTAAAATTTAGGAAAGTTTTTTTCTTAAGAAAATGTTGATTTTTGGAAAGATTTTAATTAGGAAAAGTTTGATTTAAGAAAGATTTAGAATTTAGAAAGTTTAGGATTTTGGAAAGGTTTGGAACGGAAAGTTCGAGATTAGGAAATGTTTAAAAGTTTGAGTTTTAGAAACACTTGAAGTTTAGGAAAGATTTGAGTTTAAGAAATATTGAAAAATGTAGATTTTAGAAAGTCAAGATTTGGAAAATGTTGGAATTAGGGAAGATTTAGATTTAAGAAAGATTTGGATTCCTATTTCCTAAAACAAAGGATTGGATTTTGTTTCTAAAGAGAAATATTTTGATTTTGTTTCCAAAAACGGAGGATTGGATCTAGTTTCTTAAATGGAGATATTGGATTTGGTGTGGAATTGGAAAGATGAAGTTTTGAAAATTCTAGATTTTGGGGTAGAAAATAGGATTTGGAAATATATGATTTTGATATAGAAAATAGAATTTGGAAACCTAAAGTTTGGAGCCAAAATACGAAATTGGAAATTATGTTTTTGGAAAAAAAATTAGGGTTTCCTAACCATGGCTCTACGGTTTAACTTGGACTCCAAGAAAAGAGATTTTAGAAAGTAGAACTTTTGGAAAGAAAGATTTTTGGAAGGAGATCTTAGAAAGGAGTTTTTTAGAAAGCAAACTTGAAAAGAGAGTTTTTGGAAAGGAATTTTTGCAAAGAGCTTTTAGGAAGGAAACTTTGGGGGTGTTTTTAGAAAGTGAATTTTGAAGAGAGCTTTTTTGGAAAGGAGTTTGAAAAAGAGTTTAAGAAATTAGATTTTTTGAAGGGAGTTTTTAAGAAGCAATTTTTTAAAAAGCAACTTTGAAAAAGAGATTGGAGAGAGTTTTTAGAAAGTATGTTGGAAAAGAGATTTTAAAGAATATTTTGAAAGAGGTTTTGGAAAGTAAGTTTGAAAAGCAATTTGAAAAGGGATGGACTTTCACAAGCCTCTAAAAATAACTCACTTTCTTAAAACGATTCTAACCATAAAAAGTTAGAACCATTCTAGGATTGTGGTTTTGGAAACAACAAGGATTTGAAAATATGGACCATATTGGTCACTTTAAATATAGCATTTCTTCTAAAGAAACCCTAACTATATAAAGGCTAGAATCACTTTAGGATTGTGATTTTGAAAATAAGTTTTAAAGAAGAAAATTTTAATGTAAGTTATTAAAACGGTTTTGATGCAAGTTTTAAAAACAAATTTGAAAACAAATTTTGGAGAGATGCATGATCATGATATGCATAATGTAAGTTAGGGTCGTGAACATACAAGGTTAGAGGCTTCACCACATAATCAAGGCGGCCGAACCCACGTATTCTCCGGTTAGACTAAGAGAAAGTCCCCGACACTGTGACTTTCAATAGCCTAATCCTACACATGAACCGGAGAGTTCCTTATTTTAAGCATGCAAGAAAAGGGGGTAGAAGATGGGGTATTAAAATAGAAGAAAACCCAAGTGGGTTAGGAGAGAGAAGAGAGAGGGGGGATTGCATAAACCTAAATGGGAAGCCTACCTTGTGTCTTCTTTTATTTGCTTTATTTTGCTCGCTTTCTTTACTTCGATCTTTACTTTGCTTTACGCCAGTCTTCGAGAGCTTGCTTTAATCTTCGAGAGCTTCAGAGTTGCAACACTTCAAGTCTTCAATGGAGGTTTTGGAGGCTAGTATATGAGTGTATAAGGGTGTATGTATGCTAAGGTTAAGTGTATGAAGGCTAGGGTTTGTATATGAAGACTAGGGTTTGAGGAACCTAAAGGGAAATGCGGTTTAAAAGGACTTCGAGCTCTGTATATCGAAGAGTAGGTTTTTTTTTTTTACTGAGTTTTCGAACCCTTTTCATGCTGGAAGAGGCTCTGTATTTATAAGCAGAAGATTGACCTAGCGCCTGTTGTAGTGGCGCTAGGCAAAATTTCCTTCTGGCGCCACTACTAGTGGTGCCAGCCACTTAGGAAAGTTTTAAGGTCGGCAAGTAACGTATCTTCAGAAGATTTTGGTGCGTGTACTAGTGACTACCATGCAATTTTTAGCCTAGGTTCACTAGGAGGACTCCAAAAGATCCAGGAATGATTTAAAGGAACGGGAATGGCCCGGAGGGCTGGAAAGAGACAAGAACCCTCAAAAGAGTGTCTCGGGGGTGGTAGACTTGAATGATGTCAAGATGTGTTGGAAGGGTTAACCGGGCCATTAGAGCAAAACGGTCAATCGGGTCGGAAAGCTGTCGGTATGGTCTTGGAATGTCCCGGAAAAAGGTTTGAGGCTTGGAAATAATGTTAGAATGTTCCAGAAAGTTGCCAGTTTGATACCCAGAGCTGGCGTGGTTGGAAAAAGGCGACTGGCTCACCAGGGGTAAAATGGTCATTTTGCATTGGGCTTGCCAGAATTGACTCGGAATGATCCGAAAAGATAATGGAAGGTCGGGAATACTATAAGAAGCATTCTCGAGAGGTTACCGATTTGATACCCAAAGCTGGTGTGGCTCCCAGGACTTTTGGATGCCTAGGGGCAAAATGGTCATTTAGCTTCAAGTGAGTCCTAAGGGCCCGGTAAGCAACCGGTGGACTAAATTGGAATTTAGAAGTCGGGTTAGATTCTGAATATTCATGTGATGTCTGAATGTGAGCCCAGTCGGGCCGGAGATTGCCGAGCGGGCAAAAATGGAGTGCTTACAACCATGATGCAAAAGTAATAGATCTGGGATCGGTAAAAAAAAAGAGAGACAAGATCTAGCAAAAGAAACACAAGAGTCAGGGTATGTTTATTCCAAAAGCAAAGGGGGGAGAATAGAAAGTGAGCAACAATAAGAAAAAGAGAGAGTCTTGCTGTCCAAGGTGATCATAGGTCTTAAAAAGTCAAGTAAAATGTTTTAAGCCTTTATCCCTTCCTTTCAAATACCCCATAACCAAGCCCACATTACAGACTAAAATAAAGAACTTTTGGATCAGTCATTGCTATCGTTGCTCTTCAAAAAAAGATGATTACATTAGAAAATGCTCTATTTAGTATAAATTCCAACTTAGCTCTAGGCTCAATGTCAAAAGTAACATCAACATTCTTCAACCAAAGCTGTGAGTTCAGTCAGCAACAGATTTAATCCTCAATCGTTCTTACAAATCAAGGCACTCAACGCTCCTATTCTCATTCAGTACAGACTCGTCTTGATCGGCATTAAGGAGAGAAATCAAAAGAAAAAACATGGCCTAAGGATATAGTGAAAACCCTTTAGAGCGCTATGCGTAAAAGAGTAGGGTTATGGCAAGATACCAAACTACCGATGCAGTGAAAACCAAAAAAAGAGCACTGACGTGCAAAAATTGAAAAATCGGCATCTGTGAAAACCCACAAGGGCACGGTGGCAGAAATGGTTTAAAAGAAAAAAAAAAAGATAGCCAATTCTCCCGATAAGCAATCCAAGTAGCACCAATAAGATGGCCTTAGCAAAGCAGCAAAATCTCGCGCCTCAATAATGGATCAAGATATGCCAAACTATGAAAAGCCTACACCGGTAACAAAATTTCTGAGCTCAGCATGACAAAGCAATTAGCATGAATGTCATAACTCATTTATTAAGATTAGTCCATTACATCATGATATTTCTAGCAAAATACTGAGATAGGTACAAGTGCAAAGGCGACTCCCTAAGCTTTCTCAGGATCCAAGGTATCCTTATGCCCAACATCCTGATGTCGCGGCCCAAAAAAGTCCAATATCTAGCTATCCAGAGCATTCAACTATCCAAAGCATTCAGAGCATCCTGCTGTCCATAAGTATCTAGCCATCCAAAGCACAACCCAACTGGGGCAGGTTAAAAGCCCAAAGTATCTAGCACAGCTTAACTCACAAGAAGTCCATCTCAGCAAACCACATTAGCCAGTCATCATCAAAGCAATTTTCTAACTCCATAAGGTGGGTCCCCATGCACTACATAATTAAGTGATCACAGTATCTCAGTCTTCTGATCTCTAACATAGTGCTGGAGCCCTCAGCAAATTAACTTGAGGCAACTAGTTTACACTCAGCCAACTCATAGATAAGAACCTAAACTATCTGCAGCCTTCCTGGATAAGAGATTAAACTATCTATACTACTCCTAGATTGCTCCCCTCAGCCAATGGAGCCAATCCCAACAACTTGAGCCATAATCCTGGCCTCTATAACTGACAAGAAACAGAGAATGGGGCAAAGACCTCACCCCTCCAAAAACAATTTCAAGACACTCGACTCCCGAGAAATATAACACTTTAGAAGACAGTCAAAAAAAGTCCAACCATGCCCAGTAAAAGTGGAACCAAACAATCAAACAAATACCAAGCCTTCCAACCTCAAGAGATCTTAAGCAAAGATAAAAAAAATGACATCACCCTCAAACTCTGAGACAAAAGAACCACAATCATGAAGCAAACTCCCATGGCAACCCACGCTCAAAGTGAAGGTACAATTCCTAGCAAATCAAATTGAACTCATTCAAAAGTGAAAGCACTTGCTTTCTTTCAAATTCAAAAACATCTTCAAAGCTTTCAAAAAATTCTTATATAAAAGGTGGACCGTTCTACCATCTCGGGGACTTGGGGTCTCATCCCGGTCTACGGGTTTGAAGGGACTTACCGTTTCGAAGAGTTCACTCAGAAACGTGTCGGATTGGATGGTTTTACCACCTCGAGAAATCAACTTTCTCGAAAGGTGTACCAAATTTAATTGGAATTGGAATTGAAATTGAAATTGGAATTGGAATTGGAATTGGAAAGGGAACTTACCGTCTTCGAAAAGACGTGCCTATTGGAATTGGACCGATCAACGCCCCAAGAGCATTTTACCTCTATTTGGGCCCAAAGGGCCCGCGAAGCAATCGATTGATGAGATTAGACTTGGAAAGTTCATTTAAATTGGAATATGTCCATATTGACTTGAGTACAAGTCTGGATGGACTGGAGTCTGCCGAGCGGGCAAAAATGGGGTGCTTACATTCTTCAGACGGTAAGTCCATCCAGTACGGCACGTTTATCAAAAAAGTGTAAAATCCCTCAGAATGATGAGTCCTTTCACACCTGTCGACCGGGACGGAACCCAAGTCCTCGAGATGGTAGAGCGGTTCACTTCTGGCGCCTGCTAGCCCGCCAACGTAGAATTTTCGCTATCCGACATGTCTTTATAGAAAGTTGATCCCTCAAGCGATTAGACCATCTAGCAGTCTCCAAAATAAACACACACCGTCAGAGTGACGAAAACACTCGCAAACATCGCACCGTCAGAGTGACAGAAATACTCATAAATAGCTCGACATCGGGAATACCAACAAACCCCCTATGTCATAGGATCAAACACGCCTCTTGGCCATGGCACATTTACTGGAGAATAGGATACCTTTGGAAACCAACTCGTCACACACCATCAGAGTGACAAAAACACTCAAATACTGGGTCAATACTAGTGCCTGCTAGCCCATTCCCCTGAAAAATGACCAAATTGCCCCTTAGGCCACACCGGCATGCTTCTTGAGAAAGTACCTAAGACCTTAGAATGGTAAGTCCATCCTTCCAAGATTGTCCCAAAGATAATCTAACATGTTCTAGTGCCTTCCAGTCACTTCCGGATAGATTCCGAGAGTATTTGGTCAAAATAAACATTTTTGCCCCTAGGCATCCAACCACCTCTGGGAACCACATCGGTTCTGGGTATCAAACCGGTTACCTTTCAAGGACGCTTCTAATAGTATTCCCAACCTTTCAGTACCTTTTCAAATCATTTTGAATCCATTTTGATAAACCCGGTGTGAAATAACCGTTTTGCCCCTAGCAGGCCAGCCGTCTTTTCCAATCACACCGACTTTGGGTATCAAACCGAAAATCTCTCGGAATACTCTCAATAGTGTTTCTAACCTTCAAGTCATCTCCCGGATCACTCCAGGTTGATCTTGGTGTTCCCTTGGTTCAAATGATTGTTTTGCCCCTAGTGGGCCGGTCACCCTTTTCAACTACTCTGACTCTGGTTCTCAGCCAACTATCTTTGGGACACTTTTCAGGGGTTCCTGTCCATTCCTTGCTGAATCTAGTTACTCAAAACCTTCGAAATCATCCTTAGACTTTCCAGAGTCACTCCTAGTGAAGCTAGGCCACAAATTGCATGGTAGTCACTAGGACAGGCGCCCAAATCTTTTGCCTTGCGTCACAAGAGTCAAAGATCTATTTCATGCTGCCATCAAACAATTCCTAAGTGGCTGGTGCCAGTCACTATTTTGGGTGCCTATAAATGTAGGCCACCCCCTGCGTATTCTAGGTTTGCAAAATCACTCCAGAAACTCTGTCTCTCTGAAAACAGAGCTTGACTTCCCTCAAAACTCTAATTCTCTCAAGCCCCCCTCAAACCCTAGCCTCCATACATTCAAATCCTAGCCTTCATACAATTTATACACTCAAATCCTTACCTCCAAGCATCCATTAAAGATCAAGTCCTGCACATTCAAAGTTCTCAAAGTCCAAGCAAAGTCCACCATCAAAGCATCAAAGAAAAGATAAGTCAATGTAGGTTTCTATTTAAATTATGCAATCCCCCTCTCTCCCTTCTTTCTCCTAACCCACTTGGGTTTTTTTTTATTTTAATCCCCATCTTCTACCCCCTCTTCTTGAGTTCCACCTAAGACGGTGTGTATCCGACTCCCTTGGTTATGTGGTGAAGCCTAATCTTGTTTGTTCATGTCCCTATTACATTGTTGTTATAATAATCATGCATTCAAATGTGTTTTTAAACTTGCATTAAAAGTTGCTTTCAAAACTTGCATTCAAAACATTTTCCTTCAAAGCTGTTTTCAAAGCCACAACCCTAAGATGATTCTAATCATTCTATGGTCAGGGTTGGTTTAGGAAACTGTTATATTCAATATGACCATCAAGGTCCAAATTTGAATTCAAGTCTTAAATTGTTTTTCAAGAAATAATAACTCTAAGATGATTCTAACCATCTTACGGTTAGGGTTATTTTAGAAAAGTGTCACATTCAAAGAGATCATCAAAGTCCATATTAGGGTTTCAAACCCTAGTTGTTTTCAAAATCACAACCCTAGAATGGTTCTAGTCACCTCATGATTTGAATCGTTTTAGGAAAGTGAGATATTCAAGAGACTTTCAAAAGTGTATAATAATATTTTTCTAAAATAAGTTTTGCAAATCTACTTCCTAAAAGTTCTTCCCAAATATTTTCTTTCCAAAAACTTTTTGTCTTGAAGTCCTAGTCAAAACTCTAGAGCCCGTGTTTAGGAAACCCTAGTTTCCTCACATAAAATCATGATTTTCTATTTGCATCAAATAATAGATTTTCAAAACTACTTTTCTACATGAAATTATAGATTTCCTAATTCAAAAGTCATATAAAATGATAGATTTTCCAAAACTAAAGCTTTCTAATTTCAAGTCAAATCAAATCTTTTTCAATAGGAAACCAAATCAAATCATCTATTTTTGGAAATAAATTCAATCTTCTGTTTTAGGAAATAGAGATAAAATCTTTCATAATTTCAAACTTTCAAATATTCCCTAATTTCAAACCCTTCCTAATTTCAAACCTTTCTTAATTCAAACTTTTCCAAATTCAAACATTTCTTAATTCAAACCTTTCTAAATCAAATCTTTCATTAAATAGATCTTTCCTAAAATGAAAACTTTCCTAAAATAAAAACTTTCCTAAAATAAAACTTTCCTCATTCAAAACCTTCCTAAAATACAACTTTCTTATTTTGGAACTTTCCTAATTCAAAAATTTTCTAAAATCAAACTTTTCAGTTGCATGATTAAACCCTAGATTATCTAAACCCTAGGAGGCCAAAATCCTAGTTCAACCTCTTAATCCTAAGTTAGGAAACTTCAACTTTTCTAAACCAAGATAGTTTTCAAACTCCAATTCTAGTTAAGATGATTTCAAAGTTCAATTCAAACTTTTCAAAACAAGTCCAAGTTCCATATCAAAGTTCAATTTCAAATCTTCCAATTAAAGTTCAAATTAATCCATTTTCAAGTCCAACTTTCTAAAAGCCCCAAAGTGTCTTTTCAAATCAAACAAGACCCTAAAGTATCTATTTTCAATGGGATCCCAAGTCCGAACTATGACTGACCTAATTTTCCAACAAAAGGGATACATAGGCAACTCTCATAGGTGTGGTCACAACTTTTCAAAATTCCAATTGCCCTTTCCAAAATCTCTTTTCAAATTTTTTCATGCACTTGCATATCATGCATCATATTATCCCTAAAGTAATGGCTCAAACCTCTTTTCTAAAATTCTCAAAGTGGATATAATTGGACGTTGGATAATCGAATATTCAAAATGAGTGAACCTAGGGTGAAAAGACATGTAGGTACCACAAGGGCGGGATAGGGTGATAGCCTAGTGCATCTTCCATATGCGTAACCAACCTCCGAACCTAGAATCACTATTTTCAAAAAACCAAAATGGAGTTATTTTCAAAAAAAGGCTTAAATCTTTCCAAAGGTTGCTAAACAACCTGTTTCTTCAACAAAAAAAAACCCTCTCTTAAGAAAGTTTATCAAAACCTTTTCAAAAACCTAAAGTTTAATTTTTGAATTGCACTTAGTTTTAAGTGACCTAACTCATCGTAAAGAAGCTAGGTGGCGACTCCAAACATTTTTCCAAAAGACCTTATTCAAGTCAATTTTTAATTCAAACATGGTCGCACTCGTCCTTCTAGGAGGATGAGTTCCAATGAGAGAGGACCGTGTGTTTTCCACATATCATCTCGTGATGAGAAAAATTGGTGTGCGACACTATTCACCCTATATTTACTCACTCGAATCTCCAGTTAGTAAATGTCTAATTATATCTACTTAAAAAAGTTTTGAAAAAGGGTTTGTCATCACTTTTGGGATGAATGATGCATGATGCAAATTGAAAAAGAGTTTGGAAGAAATTGGGGTTGGATTTTGAAAAGGGGCATTTGAGTTTGCAAAGGGGTTATGACCGTACCAATTAACATCGCCTACATTTCTCGTTTAATGAGAATCAAGTTAGTCGTAGTTTGAAAAATGATCCGATTAAAAAGAGGCTCGTGGGAGTCTTGGAATATTTTAAAACTTGAAATCAAGAGAGTTTTGATTTGAAACTCAATGTTAGAGTGTTTTTGAAATAGAACTTGAGAGTTTTTATAAAGCACCTTTGAAATAGGACTTTAGAGAGTCTTGGAGGTGGAATTTTGGACTTGTAAAAACTCTTATAAACTTGTCTTCAAAAGGTTTTTTAAAACAGTTTTTATCTACCTTATGAAAGGTATGTTGGATATTTCATCACTTTTGAGAGGTTAGCTATGTGGGAACTAAACTCCTTTAAGGCCATGAGTTTTGGAAAACATTTTTACAAAAAGGGGCTAGACACTTCCCTTTGGATTTTGGACTTTCGGTGCATAGAACCCTTGTTTGCTGTCTCACTTGATCTTGGACAACCTTAATCATAGAAGGCTTAGGATTGCTTCAAGAGCATGATGTTTGAAAATGATTTTTGAAAAATGTTAAGGGTTTAGAACCCTAACATGAACCTTATAGGTTTCACTTGATGTTTCACTTTACTCAGGCAACCCTAAACAGAAAGAAATTGGAATCATCCTAGGATTGTGAGCTTTAGAAAAGATTTTGAAAACAGTTTTTGAAAATAGTAGGTGCCTAGCCATTTTGAATGAAGACAAGTTTGAGAGAGTTTTTGAAACCTTTATGAGTGGAATAGAGGAATATTTTGAAAAGACTTTTGGATTTAGGATATTTGGAAACTCGAGGGAGTAAGAGGTTTTTGAAAACATTTTTTGAAAAGATGATTTTAGGTTGAAAAGATCGTTTGAAAGAGGTTTAGAGTTAGAGTTTTGAAGCCATCTAACATTGGTTAAGATAAACTAGAGTTAAGGTAACCTAAGGTTGACTAGGGTTAGGTTAACTTAGGGTAGGCCGACTAGGGTTAGTTTAACCTAAGGTTGGTCAAACTAGGGTTAGGTTGACCTAGGGTTAGAACAAATAGGGTTAGGTTGACCAACTAGGGTTTAGGTTGACATAGGGTTGACCAACTAGGGTTTGGAGATGGTTTAGGAAGGTGGCTACATGCATGCACTTGAAAATGGAATTTGGAAATTTTATGATTTTATGCAAGAAAATATATAATTTTATGTTGAAACATGAAAGATTTGATTTGAAATTAAAAAGGAAATATTTCATTTTGTTTCAAAATTAGAAGATTTTATTTGATTTCCAATATGGGAAGATTTGATTTTGCTTTCAAAATGGAAATATTTGATTTTGTTTTCAAAATAGAAATATTTGATTTTGTTTTCAAAATGAAAAGATTTGATTTGATTTTGAACTTAAAAATGATAGGATTGGATTTAAAAATCTTATGTTTTTATGTGAAAAATATTGTGATTTTTATGTAAGAAAACTTGTGATCTGATGTGGCATCTTTTGAAAACAACTCAAGAGAGTTTTGCAATTTTTGAAAACATAATACAAAAAGAATTTCGAAAACTATTTTGATGCAATGAATGCAAGGATGCAAGAATGGAGGTTATGAGACAAAGCAAGGGTTTCCTAGGGCATAGAAAACTAAGGTTTTCACCTAGGCTTCAAGAAAGCAACATTTGGACCAAATTTTGAAAAAAAATTGAATATGCAGTTTAGAACAACAAAATAGTGATTATGACAACTACATTTTTTAAAAAGTGTTTAGGGTTTGAAACCCTAATGTGGCCCTTGGAGGCCTCTTTGAATATACCACGTTCCTAAAGCAACCCTAACCATGAAAAGGCTAGAATCACTTTAGGATTGTGGTTTTGAAAATAAGTTAGGGCTTGAAACCCTAATGTAGACCCTGGTGGCCGCTTTGAATATGTTACTTTCCTAGGGAAACCCTAACCAAGAAAATGTTAGAATTAGCCTAGGATTGTGAGTTTGAAAGCAAAGCAATTGTAAACAATGCATGATCATGATGATAATAATGTAAAGAGTCGTTAACGTACAAGGTTTAAGGTTTCACCATAAAATCAAGAGGGCTTGAGCCACACCATCAAAAGATATACTATAAGAAGGCCCCCAACCTGTGACCTCCTTAAGGCTTTCCCTAGACATGGACTCAAGGTCCTCTTATTTCAAATATGCAAGAATAGAGGGTAGAAGATGGAGATTAAAAAGGAGAATAGTTCAAGTGGACTAGAACGGAGAAGAGAGAGAGAGGGGGAGAGCATAAACTTTAAAGAAAAACCCTACCTTATCTTCACTTCTTCTTTAACCTTCAATAGTGAGTTTGCCTTGGACTTAAGAGACTTTCAAGAGCTTCGAAGGGGTTGGAGTTGGCCTTTAACGGAGCTTGGAGGCTAAGGTTTAGAGTGTATAGTCTAGGAAGGCTAAGGACCTTAAAGAAACTAGGGTTTTGGGGGATTTTCGGGGGATGTCTTGAGAGATGCATAACTTCTTTACAATTTTTTGGACCTAGAATACGCTGGGGGTGCATTATATTTATAGGCAAAAATTAGAGGAGGTGGTGCCACTGGGAGTGGCGTCATGCCAAATTTTGGCTAGTAAAGGCGCCACGCCAAAATTTAGCCAGACACCACTTCTAGTGGCTCCCAGTTATTTTTTGGCAAGGCTTCATTACAAGTGGCTCTAGTTCGATTTGGAAAACTGCTGGGCTACTGGGCCCAATTGAAAAAGAGATAGGGGCACTTAGGAGTGTCCTGGGGGTAGTCGATTTGATACACAGAGTCAGTGTGGTTGAAAACGATGACCAACCTGCTAGGGGCAAAAAGGTCATTTGAAGCAGGAAACACTGGAGTTGGTCTAGAGTCGACTAGAACGGTAATCAAGGGTCGAGAGCATTATTAGGAGTGTTCTAGGGAATTACCAGTTTGATATCCAAAGCCGGTATGGTTGAAAATGATGACCGGCTGCTAGGGGCAAAAAAGTCATTTGAACTAGAATTTACTAGAATGGTACCTAAATGGACTGGGATGGCATTTGGAGATTGTGGATACTCGTAGGAGTGCCTCAAGGGTTTACCAGTTTGATACCCAGAGCCGGTGTGGTTGACAAGGACGATCGAGCGCTTAGGGGTAAAATGGTCATTTTGACCAGGAGTCACTAGAATTGGTCCAAAGTTGGTTTAAATGGCATTCTGAGTATGTTGTACTATACGAGGACAGTCATGGAAAGGTGGACTTATCACTATAAGGTTTAAAGTACTTTCTCAAAGAGCATGCCAATGGTAATTTGGTCATTTGGCTTCGGTTGGGCCTAATGGGCCCGAAAAGCGGTTGATTGATTGGGTTGGGATCTGAAAGGCCGGTTTGGGCTTAAATATGCATGTGCAGTTTTAATGTGAGTCTGATTGGGTCAGAGATTGCCGAGCGGGTAAAAATATGGTGCTTGCACTCACGACATTCCTCTACAGTTTCTCTTAAACTTGGTGCCCTCGAGGAGCCTTGGGTGTTTTTGGATAATAGAGATATCACATTGGAAAGTAAGCTTAAAAATAAGCTTTCGGGAGCATCTGTGAGACGCTCCATCTGTTTCCAAAAGTAACAATTTCTACACTGCATAATCGTGGTTTTCGAAAAGCGATCATCTTAATCAAACCGTATCGATGGAAAGTGCTTCGGAAAGTCTTTCGGGAATTCCATAATTTAAACATTTCTCAAGTTATTTGATGGTCCATTTTAATCAGGGAATTGGGATTTAAACCATTGCCATGAGATGTAATTTTATTTTTCACAAGTGTTGAAAAAGTACCATTCTTTTAACCGCTTGATCATCGTTTTCGGGTGATGTTACAAAACATCGAACCGAACCGATGGAAAGCCAATCACTTAGGCTTCTTGGAATTTCCTAATTTATATATTTCGTCAATCATTAGAAGTTGCATTTTAGTTAGGGAAGTGAGGAAAAAGTCAACTTTGGCCGAGCGTCTATGATACGCTTTGTGAAGCTTTTATTGACTTAAGTGTGTTTCAAGTCAAGAGACTCGCCTAGGAATGAATGGACTCACTTTAGAGCATCCCGATGGATGCCGACTAAATCTCCATAATCGTTGTGGTCTAAAAAATATGCTTGGGTGTTAGGGGCAAAACAGTCATTTTCACTAAAACTCATCGAAACAAGATCGAAACGGACTCTACTTGGATAAAAGGCTATATTTGACCTTTTAGAGGTAGTCTAAGGTGATCTTACCACTTTCAGGAACTTATACTTCCCGAAGTGCGTGTTAAGGTGCTTAAGGGCAAAATAGTCATTTTGACCTAAGTTGACAAAATTGGATGGAATGGCATATTGAACATGGCGAACTATCTGAGGACAGTTTGGGGAAGGTGGTCATACCTTCTCAAGGGATTGGTGCTTTCTCCAAAGACGTGCCAAAGTGGCCAAGGGCAAAATGATCATTTTGACCAGGTATCACTGGAATGGATCTAGAGACGGTTATGTTGACTCAAGCTTGATTCCCATATTGATTTTGATGATAACTAAACCTTGTGTTATTTTACTAATGCATTTACTTAGTGTGCAGATTAATAGAGTTTATAATTTAGACTTAAAGTTCAATCTTAGGTTTAATACTTGTCAAAGTAAATGTACAAAAAGTTTAAGATCAAGCAATGAATTCCAAGAGCTATGCAATGAACCAAACAGAGGATTGACACCTATCTCTACTTCAAACAAATGTTTTATATTCGAAGAGATTAAAGATGTTCAAATGAAGCTTTTATCAAGTATGCATAGACTCAATGAATATTGACTTGCACTCAAGAAAGATTGAAAACTTCATCAGAATGTGCAATGATCAGTTGAAGATGAATTAATTGTTAAGGAGATTGAAAATGCTCAAGCAAAGACTTCATCAAGAATGCAAAGATCAATTCCAGATTAAGTGATTGAAGTTGCTTGAGAAGAAGATTCACAATGATTGTCTGATCTCTACATGGAATCCAAGTGAAGAATTCTTCTACAACGTAAAGAATCAATGAAGACAATGTGTATGAAGAGATTTCATCAAGCTTACAAATGTCTCATTGAAGTAATTTTAAAGAAGAAAGAAGAATTGCTAGCAAAGAAAATAAATCGGCAATGAAGCATTGTGAAACTCTATACAATTGAGGAAGCTTGGCATGGAAAGAGATTGTTCTACAATGAAAGAGGAAGCTTTGCAAATGAAGAAGACAAGATCAACATTGATCAGATGAAGCTATGACTGTTTGAGAGTCAAGAGAAGATGAATGTCAAATAATTGATTCAATCCAAATTGAATAGAAGTTAACTCTAATGAGTTAAAAGTGTTTGATTGATCATCATACCCTAAAGAGATACTCCTTGAAGATCTTATACCAGTGCTGAGATGAGCTGGATCATTAGAAGTCAGAAAGCAGATTTCTGGGCAATGAGTAGACTCATAGAAATGAAGAGTCGCCTCATGAACACAGAAGCAAAAGCCTGAAGACCAAGAAGACAATGAGTGGACTCATAGAAATGAAGAGTCGCCTCATGGAGACAGACGCAAAGGCTTGAAGATAAAATGATCAATGAGCGGACTCATGAAGATGAAGAGTCGCCTTATAACAATAGAAGCAAAAGGCTGAAGACCAAATGAATAAAGTGTCGACTTCGAAAGATGAAGAGGCGCCTCATGACAACAGAAGCAAAGATGTGAAGACAGAATAAATAAGGAGCTGACTCATTGATATGAAGAGCGGACTCATGGAGACAGTGAACAACATCTGGTAAATGCAGAAGCAAAAAGTGTCGACTCCACAATCCTGGAGCCGACCCCTAGAATATAACGATTAGTTTTTCTAACGTTATAACGGACTGGACGTGCATTAAATGAAGCCCAACAACCTCTAAAGGATGAAATTAATACAGGGGTTTATATACAAGCTTCTAGCTGCATTTATAACAAGGAAGAGAGATAAGAAACAAGATTTACTGACTGATCAACCTGATATTCCTGAATATTCTTCCTGTTTTCATTTATGAGCTTTGATTGTATAATTTACTCTTGTTAGAGAGTTTATCAGTTACTTGTATACTTTTATACACTTGTAAGTGAGAGTTTGAGAGTTTGAGAGTTCTCTTGTGGAAGAAAAACTCTTGTAAGTTTGAGTAGAGTTTGGACAAAACCACTTGATGGCTGAAGAACTCGGTGAGGAGTTCTTCTATATAGTGAGCTGAGCACTTTGTCAATCAGCATCCCATTTGTAATTGGAGGTTACATAGTGGAAGAAGACTTCAAGGAGGTCTTGGGGTGAGAACGTAAACCACGGTTTGTGGTTGAACCTCGATAAATCTGTGTGTTCTTTCTTACGCTCTGTTTTCTTTCCTTCTTCTGATTATAGTACATTGCATATAGATTGATCACTATTACATTGGTTAGATTAATTTAATTAATCTTAATTGTTATTTATCTTCGAAAAACCCAACTCACTCCCCTCTTGGGTTGCCTTTTGGGCCAACAATTGGTATCAGAGCTAGTATTCCTGTTCTTAAGACTTAACATCCTAAGAATAGATTCATGGCAACTAATTTTGGAAGCTCTCTTGGTGAGGGTCAATCCACTAATAAACCACCTATGTTCAATGGCACCAATTACAATTATTGAAAAAATAGAATGAGAATTTATATCCAATCGGTTGATTATGAATTATGGAGACTCATAGTGAATGGTCCCAAAACACCTACAACTAGAGTGGATAGAACTGATATCCCTAAACCAGAATCTGAATGGGATGAAGATGATTTGAAAATGCTACAATCTAATGCTAAAGCTATGAATATTCTATATTGTGCACTTGATCCCAATGAATTTAATCGTATTTCCACTTGTGAATCAACCAAAGAAATATGGGATAGATTAGAAGTCACATATAAAGGTACCAATCAAGTTAAAGAATCTAAAATTAATATATTGGTACATAGTTATGAATTGTTCAAAATGAAACCTGATGAATCCATCACCGAAATGTTCACTAGGTTTACCGATATTATTAATGGTTTAAAATCTCTTGGAAAGATGTATCCTAATAGTAAGCAGGTAAGGAAGATTCTAAGGTCTTTACCAAAGGCTTGGGAGGCTGAAGTCACAGTAATCCAAGAAGCCAAGGACCTCAACACCCTGCCTTTGGAAGAACTCTTGGGCTCTCTAATGACACATGAGCTCACACAAAAGCAACATGCCCAAAAGAATGAAGAAAAGAAGAGAAGGGTAATTGCATTTAAATCCACCTGTCAAGATGATAAATCAAAGAGTGAAGAGAATGAAGATAAAATTGCTCTCATCACTCAGAAATTTAGGAGATTCATAAAGAAGAAATGGAGAGGTAGAAAGAAGTATGAAGCCAAGGGAGAACCTAGCAAGGAATCTAACATAACATGCTACGAATGCAAGAAGTCTGGCCATATGAAGGCAGAGTGTCCTCTGCTCAGAAAGAGAGGAAAGAAATATCAAGGGAAGAAGGCAATGGCAACCATGACATGGAGTGATGATGAAGAATCAAGCTCCGAAGAAGATACAAAACCATAAAAAGTGGTTAATCTATGTCTCATGACTCATGAGGATGATAGTGAGGTATCTGACTCTTCCCAATTCACTTTTAATGAATTACAAGATGCATTTGATGATTTATTTTGTGAATTTAGAAAATTGAGAATTAAAAATGGACTTCTTAAAAAGATGGTCTCTACTCTTTCAAATGAAAATGATAATTTACAAAAGAAAAATGAAATTTTGAAAAATGAAGTCTTTGTCTTGAAGGATAAGATTAAGAAAAATTCTTTTCAAAAGGACTTTTCAAAAGAAAATCAAATTTTACTTGAAAAGGTCAAAAACTTGGAAACAAGTCTTTATAGATGTGTAAATAGAAAGGAAAAACTGAATGCAATTTTAGAAAAACAAAATTGTTCACTTGACAAAGCTGGCCTTGGTTTTGATTCATTTAAAAGGAAGAAATTTTCAAAAGGCAAATTTGGAACTTCAACTGGAAAAACACAAGTTTCATGCTTTTATTGTCATAAAGTAGGATATATTGCTAGTAGATGCTATGCCTTACAACAATCAAATGTTCCTAGCAATGCATGGGTCTCTAAAAGACCAGTGAGGACTAACCCCCAAAGACCCAAGATGATTTGGGTACCTAAGGTCAGATAAATCCTTTTATAGGTGTGCCTTTAAGCCAAATCCAAGAAATACTATTGGTACTTAGATAGTGGATGCTCAAGGCATATGACAAGAGATAAAGCATAATTCATCTCTCTCTCACCAAAGGATGGAGGTCTTGTCACATTTGGTGACAATAGCAAAGGGAAGATCATTGGTATAGGTAGTCTCGGTAAGAATTCTTCTACATCTATAGAAAATGTGTTACTTGTTAAAGGACTCAAACACAATCTTTTGAGCATTAGTTAACTTTGTGACAAAGGATGAAAGGTTGTATTTGAATCTTCTAAATGTGAAGTAATTGACATTAATGATAACAAGACAATTCTCACTGGACATAGACAAGGCAATATTTATGTTTTCAATCTTAATTATTTATCTTCATGCAAAATGGAATGCCTTACTGCTATGAATAGTGATGAAAATTGGTTGTAGCATAAAAGACTTGGTCACATTAGTATGAGTATACTTTCAAAAGTTTTCAAAAATAATTTGGTCAAAGGTCTTCCAAAAATAAAATTTGACAAAGATAGAGTTTGTGATGCTTGTCAATTAGGTAAGCAAACTCAAATTTCTTTCAAATCCTTAAATATGCTCACTACCTCTACGCCACTTCAACTATTACATATGGACTTATTTGGACGAACAAGGACTTTGAGACTTGGTGGTAAATAATATGCACTTGTTATTGTTGCTGACTATTCTAGATTTACATGGACATTCTTCTTAGCTCATAAAGATGAGACAATTGTTTTCTTCACAAAATTTTGTAGAAAGGTCCAAAATTAAAAAGTAATTTCAATCACTTCTATTAGGATTGATCATGGAGGGGAATTCAATTGTAAACCTTTTGAAATGTTTTATGATGAAAATAGTTTTGATCATAATTTTTCAGCCCCTAGAACACCTCAACAAAATAGAGTTGTTAATAGGAAAAACAGAGTTTTAAAATAAATGGCTAGAACCATGTTTTATGAAAATGGTTTATCAAAATATTTTGGGCTGAAGCTGTTAACACAGCCTGTTATGTTTTGAATCGAATTTTATTTAGAAGGTTTTTGAACAAAACCCTCGATGAACTTTGGAAAGATAAGAAACCAAATGCCTCATACTTTAAAGCTTTTGGGTGTAAATGCTTTGTATTGAATGACAATAAAGACAACGTCGACAAGTTTGATGCTAAATCTGACGAGGGTGTATTTATTAGCTATTTAACATATGGCAAGGCTTATAAAGTCTTTAATAAAAGGACTCTAGTGGTTGAAGAATCAGTGTCACGCCCCATAACCCGATCTATACGGATTTAGGGTACATGACCGGCCAGTAGTAAGGCTACCCAAGACCGCATTACATAAACTGATTGGTCACCTGTGCATAATCATTTATAATGATGCATAAGTGCAGAAAATAGAATTTTTAATAACTTGAAAACATAATCCGTGTCATACAGGGTAAAGTTGTGTCTAATCCCAACATAACATACATAAGTACCAAATCAAGGTCCACAAAAGTTATAGCAATATATCACTATAAAATATTGGGTCTAGCCCTCAAACATTATATAAAACATAGGTCCATGGGCCGTAGCTCAAATCCACATATGGCCTCACTCTAGGGCCTCGCGAATTGGCCACCTAAAATCATTTGAGAAAGCATAAGCTAATGCTTAGTGAATAACAATGATACATGAGTGAGAAAATATCATGGACTAGCAATTATATCCAACGTACAAAGATCGATAATCATTTATGCATAAGGAAATGAGATTTTGAACGTTTAAAGCGTAGGCTTGGAACTCATAGGTAACGAAAACATCATTTGAAACGTTTTAACATTTCAAAACATAGTATCATAAGAAGAGATGCAACATAACATTATTCTCGATATAGCATTTCATAACTTGTCGTAAAACATGTGAACATATCATAGTTCTCGGTTCAAAACATAAGTGTGCTACAACTCGACAAATGAGCTAGGCTCCATAGTAACCATATATGTCATGCAAAGGCTCTTTAGGCCAAGGACGTCTCCCAACATAGATAGTTTATTTCCCATCCCCTATCGTAAGACTATCGGGATAAATTAAGGTCTTGCCACGAGAAGACCCGAGTTGGCGCTATAAATTGGAAACTTAGCATCTCTTTCATATAAACATTATAGTCCATGGTTTCCATTCATAACATAATATAGCTTGCATGCATTTGAAATATGACATTTGTAATTGAACGTAGCATTGATGCATTGAAATGTATGAAAAACATGCATGATATAGAGGTGAGCTTAAAACATTTAGAAAATACTAGAGTTTTACACATAGCATATCGTTACTCACCTTTCTCCAATTAGACGGGTGACAAACAAGGTATTCCTACACAAATGCACGTAGAAGCAAAGAAACATCAATACAAAACTCTAAGGCAAAGTAATAACAGGTAAGTCAAGACTAAGCACGTAACCCACTCGACCCTAACTCAATAACACCTCATTCTCACAACGGGAAAGCGAGGCTAAACTCTAGGACAAAGCCCCGATATAAAATAAGAACATGAGGTTGAGATTTGAACATGATAGCAGGAATATTGACTCCTTCATCGACTCTCAACCCCTTCTCAAAGATGAGTTCACACCTAAGGCTAGTTCCATTTGAAAATAGGCTTAAAGGCCTTTATTTTGATAGGTCATAGGCCAAAAACACATTTCGGGTGAAGAAGTAATGCTTACGGAAAGTGGACTAAAATTTTGGAAAACAATGTTGTTGGCATGGATTTTGGTTCAATTTCAAACCCCTATATCTCTCAATCTATAAGGAATTAGGAAACAAACTTTATATGGGTACAAATTTCTATGAGTCTAGTTTCTAATGCTTCAAACGGCGTACCAATCCGAGTTTTCTAGAGAAAGTTATGTTTGTTTTACTAAACAGTATTCGAGTTGACAGGGAGTTTGAACGTCCAATCAGGAGTTTGAACGCCCAGGCAAAATGAACTGGGAGTTTGAATGACCAAATGAAAGTTCGAACTCCAAGAAGAAAATTTGGAAAACCCCTTCTCGGAGGGTTCGAACTCCCCTTGAGGGAGTTCGAATGCTCAGGCTTATTTTCCACCGTTCAAACTCCATATTGGGAGTTCAAACGCCCTGTTCTGGGCAACACTCGAAGCTCAACCAAAACATAACCAAAACTCCTCCAAACACAACCAAACCTTCCTAATACTCTTACGGCTCAAAGATTAGCCCACAAGGATGATAATAACTCAAAATGGGGGAGAAAGAACAATCAAAACAAAAGGATCTAAAGAAGAAATCAAAACCCTAACATTTCACATATTTGGGGGTTTTAACCCCCAACTCTCCAATCCTCCAATATTGAGCTTTAAGCTCTCAAATTTAAAGTAATTGGAACTCAAGGAGTCCCCCACGACAAACCCAACTCATATATATGCATACACACAAAGACCCAACAAAATCACACAAGTTAGATACATATATATATGCAATTGTCGAGAGAGAAAAATGAAACCTTACCTTCTTCAAGCTTGGTGAAGTCTTCAATGGCTTCAATCCCTTCCTTCAAGCCTTCTTCCTTCAATCTCCCCTTCCTTCTTCCCCTTTCTCTCCTTCTCCCTCTCTCTACCGATTTGTGTGGTGTGTATATGTGTGTGTGTGTGTTTTGTGTGTTGTAAGAAGACACACATGGGAAATAATCCTATGTGTCTCACACCTCCAACACAAGTTACAACACAACTTCTCATCGGTCATTTTTGACCCAAAAGAAGGAATAATTAACACTAAAAATTACATACACTACAAATTCTCATTAATATAATTAAATAGAGGTTTGGGATATCACAATCAGTCCATGTCACTTTTGATGAATTTAACTCTACTTCGAAGAGTGTTGAAAGTGATGATATAGATGAGCTAGAATCTGTAATGGAGAAGATGGACATCCAACCAAGCTCAAATGAGGAACCTCAAAAGGAAAGAGAAGCTCCTACCAGACAACAAAAAATCAATGAAGGTCTACCTAAGGAGTGGAAGTTTGTACATAACTATCCTACGGAACAAGTCCTAGGTGATCCTTCACAAGGAGTAAGAACTCGATCCTCTATCAAAAAAATATGTAATCATCTTACATTCTTATCTCAAATAGAGCCTAAATGTTTTAATGATGCTGAACATGATAAATTTTGGATAAATGTAATGCAAGAAGAATTAAATCAATTTGAAAGGAATGAGGTATGGCACCTTGTTCCTAGACCTAGTGATCATCAAGTTATTGGAATTAAATGGGTGTTTAGTAATACAGTGGATGAGTCCGGAGTTGTTGTGAGGAACAAGGCAAGACTTGTTGCACAAGATTATAGCCAAGAAGAAGACATTGATTTTGATGAAAGCTACGCTCCGATAGCTAGATTAGAAGACATTAGATTATTACTTGATTTTGCTTGTTTTAAATATTTTAAATTATATCAAATGGATGTTAAAAGTGCATTCTTAAATAGTTTTATCACTGAAGAAGTTTTTGTTGAACAACCACCTGGATTTAAAGATCCAAAATTTCCTAACCATGTTTTCAAACTCACAAAAGTTTTGTATGGTTTGAAGCAAACCCCAAGGGGTTGGTATGAAAGATTAAGTAAGTTTTTTATTGAAAAAGGTTTTTTTAGAGGAAAAATAGATACCACTCTCTTTATCAAAATAAAAAAAATGATATGCTTGTAGTACAAATTTATGTAGATGATAATATATTCAGTGCTACTAATGAATAGTTTTGTGAAGAAAGGACTTAATCAAAAAGTTTGGCATGAAAGATGCAAAGCCTATAAGTACTCCAATGAGTACTACAACAAAATTAGATAGTGATGAAAAAGGTAAGTCAGTAGATACTAAACTCTATAGAAGCATGATAGGCTCTCTATTGTATCTAACTGCTAGTAGACCAGACATAATGTTTAGTTTTTACTTATGTGCTCGCTTTCAATCCAATCCTAAAGAATCTCATGTGATTGCTGTAAAGAGAATATTTCGTTATCTTAAACACAAACCAAATCTTGGATTATGGTATCCAAGGGGTACTTGTTTCAATTTAAATGCTTACACTGACGTTGACTATGCAAGGAGTAAAGTTGATAGGAAGAGCACAAGTGGCTCTTACCAACTCCTAAGCAACATAATTGTATCTTAGTATAGCAAGAAACAAAATTTAGTTAATCTCTCCACAGCTGAGGCTGAATATGTAGCAGCTGAAAGTTGTTGTGCTCAAGTGTTGTGGATCAAACAACAACTAGAAGATTATAGAATCTTGTTTGATCATATTCCTATTAAATGTGATAATACTAGTGCTATAAATTTGACTTAAAATCATGTTCAACACTCTTGCACAAAGCACATTGAAATTAGATATCACTTTATACATGATCATGTACAAAAAGGTGATACAGAACTTGACTTTGTGTGCACTAATATGCAAGTAGTTGATATCATTATTAAACCTTTGAGTGAAGATCGTTTTTGTATGATTGGAAGAGAATTAGGAATGAGTGATCCTATATCTTAAATTGTGTTTAAATTGAGTGAAATTTGTGTTTTAAATGTTTAAATGTGATTATCATTCATATGAAATGCATTTCTTCAGTTCATGATGATTGCATAATCATATTTAGATAATCTTTATCTCAAAACTTGAAAAAGATCATTTCATATAAATCATATGCTCAGTCTGGTTGCATGAGTCGGCACTCAATTTCAAGGAGTCGACTTATCACGACAGTGGACTCAAATTATTTCATTAACAAGGCATGTGTCGGCTCATTTAGTTCATGAGTCGCCTTATGCTTCAGGCCTATATACTTTGACGAAACCCACTTTATAAACATTTGAAATTTCCCTCTCACTCTTATTCTCTCCCGCTCCCCTGTTCACACCAAAGCCTAACCGTCACTCACGAACCATCACATTTCTTCATTTCAATCCTTTTATAAACCCTAATCGACTCCTTTCCATCTTCTATTAATCGTCCTTAATCCTACAATGGCTCCCAAAACTTCTAAACCGAAAAAGATTTCTAAAGCCCTAGTCGTAGTACCAACCCCTACTTCAAAAGAGCCAAAGAGGAAATCAAAGGGGGAGTCTAGCAAGGACAAAAGAAGAGCAAAGCTGGAGAAACCTCATCTTCACCAATTCTGGAGTGTAATGAATTATATTTCAGTGAAGGCAAAGCTCAAGAAAGGTACAATTTGACTTTTTCTCTTCGAATAGTATTCAATGGAAGATAGATAGACTATAAATTATTTGATCATTACAAGTTTGAATTTGGGTAAAGTTTGGGAATTTATGATGCAAATTCATGACAACACTCAGGGATGATGTATACCCTAACTTGGTTGCTCACTTCTATGTGAATGCAGAAAGGGATTCTGGAGAAACATTCATAAACAGTTATGTTAAGGGTATTCATTTCACCTTAGATAGAGAGGTGATCAGACACATTCTTAGAATCAAGCTTGGTGGAAAAGTTTATAGAGATAATGTCTCTAGAAAAGACCAATTGAAAGCCTTATATGGAAAAGATATGGATGAAAATGTACAGCTCCTTGTCACTGATCTACCTCTTGAATTAAGGCTTGTTCATCACTTTACCTGCAGCATATTTACTTCCAAAACTGGAAAATATAATTATGTTTCGGAAAAGGAGTTGTTTTTCCTATGGGCATACATAACTGATTCAAAAATTGACTTGCCTTTGTTTATTTTGGTTCATATATACAAGGCAACCATCTCTAAAATCACTTTGTCATATGGAATTTTCTTAACAAAAGTTTCAAGCATTTTGGTATTAATCTGAAGAATGAGAAAAAATAATCCTCAAGGCCATTAGTGACGAATACAATGAGAGAACACTCAAAAGAATGGGGTACATGCTACAGAATAATAAATGGACTCCAAAGAAAATTGAAGGAGAAAGTACTTCAAAAGGAAAGGCTCTATCTGGGAGCACCTCCAAGCAGAGAAGCACAAGAAGAATTTTGAGTTCTGAATTACAAGAGAGTACAGGGGACTTGAGTACTTTTATGACTCAAGTTATGGCATCTCTGGACAAACTGCATCACAAGACAAACATTGCAAATACAAGGATGATGATTATCGAAAGAAAAATGAGAGAACTCAAAAAGGAAGTTCAAATGTTGAGAAATGAGAAAGGAAAAATTACAGAAAAAGAGGAAGAAGAAGTTAATGAGGAAGAGAAGAAAGCACAGAAAGGGGAAGACGCTGGAGAAAAGGACTCTTCAGCAACTGAATCTGATACTCACTAGACTCCCCTTTCCTCATTCTACCTAACCATACCTCCCTTACTTCTATCACCTCATATTTCTTCTGACCTCATCCTTCTGTTTTCCTCATGGCCCTGTTATAACATCTCTTTGGTTTTGACTGATTGTTTTGATTGTTTTTGGCATATTTTTTATGGACATGATAACTATACAAATTTTGTAATCTCACCTTTTGTAATCTAAATGGTTCAATCAATGAAATATAATTCTGTTCTGGTATCAAATGTGATTGCTCTGATAACTTGCTTGTTTGATAATTTTCCTCATTACACATTTTATTCTATTTTAATATTTTTTGCTATTGTACATATATATAATTTTCATTCTATTTCTTTTTTTGATGGATTGACAAAAAGGGGGAGAAGAATTTTGGAAAATGTTTTCCAAAATTGAACAATGCATGTCCAATGCTTGTCAAAAAATGAATTGCACATAACTTAGACTGGGAGAAAATTTGACAAGAAGCTTTTGATAAATATGGGGGAGAAGTATTTATTCAAGATTGAGTATATATAAACTTTATTGGAAAACATGAATTGGACAAAATGAAGAGTATATCTAATTGATGAATGGAAATAAAATGAATTACTTATTACCTGATAAATGTCAAGCATGTTCTTAGGGGGAGCATCATGATTTATTTCCCTCAAAATATTTTTGAATTACCTGACAAAAACTCTCTGAAAATTGTTTTTGAAAATTTTTTATCCTCTAAGCATCATTTGCATAATTATGAAACAAAGGGGGAGTTTCTTTACTGGTATGATATTTAACTTTGTTAATTTCATTTTATCTTATATGAACTTATTTTGCAAAGATTTTGTTATCATCAAAAAGAGAAAGATTGTTGACTCAAGGTTGATTCCCATATTGATTTTGATGATAACTAAACCTTGTGTTATTTTACTAATGCATTTATTTAGTGTGCAGATTAATAGAGTTTATAATTTAGACTTAAAGTTTAATCTTAAGTCTAATACTTGTCAAAGTAAATGTACAACAAGTTCAAGATTGAGCACTGAATTCCAAGAGCTATGCAATGAACCAAACAGAGGATTGACACCTATCTCTACTTCAAACAAATGTTTTATATTCGAAGAGATTAAAGATGTTCAACTGAAGCTTTTATCAAGTATGCATAGACTCAATGAATATTGACTTGCACTCAAGCAAGATTGAAGACTTCATCAGAATGTACAATGATCAGTTGCAGATGAATTGATTGTTGAGGAGATTGAAAATGCTCAAGAGAAGACTTCATCAAGAATGCAAAGATCAATTCCAGATTAAGTGATTGAAGTTGCTTGAGAAGAAGATTCACAATGATTGTCTGATCTCTACATGGAATCCAAGTGAAGAATTCTTCTACAACGTAAAGAATCAATGAAGACAATGTGTATGAAGAGATTTCATTGCAGTGATTTTAAAGAAGAAAGAAGAATTGCTAGCAAAGAGAATAAATCGGCAATGAAGCATTGTGAAACTCTATACAATTGAGGAAGCTTGGCATGGAAAGAGATTGTTCTACAATGAAAGAGGAAGCTTTGCAAATGAAGAAAAAAAGATAAACATTGATCACATGAAGCTCTGACTGTTTGAGAGTCAAGAGAAGATGAATGTCAAATGATTGATTCAATCCAAATTGAATAGAAGTTAACTCTAATGAGTTAAAAGTGTTTGATTGATCATCATACCCCAAAGAGATACTCCTTGAAGATCTTATACCAGTGCTAAGATGAGCTGAATCATTAGAAGTCAGAAAGCAGATTTCTGGGCAATGAGCGAACTCATAGAAATGAAGAGTCGCCTCATGGAGACAGACGTAAAAGGCTTGAAGACTAAATGATCAATGAGCGGACTCATGGAAATGAAAAGTCACCTCATGAACACAGAAGCAAAAGCCTGAAGACCAAAAAGACAATGAGTGGACTCATGGAAATGAAGAGTCGCCTCATGAAGACAGACACAATGGCTTGAAGATAAAATGTTCAATGAGCGGACTCATAAAGATGAAGATTCCCCTCATGACAACAAAAGCAAAAGGCTGAAGACCAAATAAACAAAGAGCCAACTTCGGAAGATAAAAAGTCGCCTCATGACAACAAAAGCAAAGATGTAAAGACAGAATGAATAAGGAGCCGACTCATTGATATGAAGAGCGGACTCATGGAAACAGTGAACAACATCTAGTAAAAGCAGAAGCAGAAAGTGTCGACTCCACAATCATGGAGCCAACCCCTGGAATATAACGGCTAGTTTTTCTAACGTTATAACGGATTGGACGTGCATTAAATGAAGCCCAACAACCTCTAACGGATGGAATCAATACAGGGGTTTATATATAAGCTTTTAGTTGCATTTATAACAAAGAAGAGAGACAAGAAACAAGATTTACTGACTGATCAACCTGATATTCCTAAATATTCTTCCTGTTTTCATTTGTGAGCTTTGATTGTATAATCTACTCTTGTTAAAGAGTTTGTGAGTTACTTGTAGACTTTTATACACTTGTAAGTGAGTTTGAGAGTTCTCTTGTGGAAGAAAAACTCTTCTAAGTTAGAGTGGAGCTTGGACGAAACCACTTGGTGGCTGAAGAACTCGGTGAGGAGTTCTTATGTATAGTGAGTTAAGCACTTTTTCAATCAGCATCCCATTTGTAATTGGAGGTTACATAGTGGAAGAAAGCTTCAAGGAGGTCTTGGGGTGAGGACGTAGACCACGGTTTGTGGTTGAATCTCGATAAATCTGTGTGTTCTTTGTTATGCTCTGTTTTCTTTCCTTCTTCTGATTATATTGCATTGCACATAGATTGATCACTGTTACATTGGTTAGATTAATTTTAATTAATCTTAATTGTTATTTATCTTCGAAAAACCCAATTCACCCCCCTCTTGGGTTGCCTTTTGGGCCAACAGGTTCGATTGACATCTTGAACACGTTAAATTGTTAAGAAACAGTTGTAGAGGGTGGATTTACCATCTTTCTCACAAGATGTGACGGGCTGCATAAGGGCAAAATGGTAATTTTTGACCGTGTCAGGCTAACAAGTGCCGATATTGACCTGGGTTTACGAGTGTTTCCATCACTTCGACGGTCATGATGAGTTGGTTTCCAAAGGTATCTCGTCCTTTGATAAATGTGCCATGGCCAAGAAGCGCGTCCAATCCCATAACATTAGGTTGTTTGCGGTGTACTCGTGTCGACCTATTTATGAGTGTTTTCTTATCACTCCGATGGCTTGATTGTTTGTGAGTGCTTCCGCCACTCCGGCGGTTTGGCGTTGGTTCTACAGATCGCCTAATCTCGGGAAGCTGCCTGAGGCCCGAGTGCATAACAGACATTCTATGTCGACAGTCTAGCAAGCGCCGGAAGTGAACCATTCAAAGTTTGTGAGTGTTTACTTGAATTAAGTTTGAAAAGCCTATTTGGGCTTGATAGTGCTGTGACGTTTTACTAAAGGGCTAGATTGAACCGAAAATTACCAAGCAGACAAAAATAGGATGCTTACAATAATAATGTCTTAAGTAAGTTTTTAACTTTCCATGCACTAATCATGAATTTGGTATGTGAGTTGCTTAGATCGATGGTATGAATATATGAATCTCATTGTTTATAAATCTAAGTTAATTATCATTGATTTCATTGTTTTCATAGTTGAAATCCTTCAAATCAAAGGATCGCAATGAAGCCAATGATTTGAATTATCAAACCTCATTGGAACCTTAGGCGAATTGGGTGGTTTGATCAATTGGATCCAAGTCCTTTATCTTCATAGTTTAATTGTTTTGTCATTGCCTTAGTTTAGCTAACTCAAGCTCTCAAAAATCAAATGATATGTGTATTCTTTTCATTTCTTTTTAATTCTTTGTAAATTTGTTTTCCTTAGAATCTAATCTCCTCTTTAAGAGAAATTTTACCATAGCTCTCCATTTATAAACTCCTTGTAAAAAATTGACCCCGGTCTCACCGAGTTATACTACGTTGCCACTACCTTCACTTGGGTAAGCATTGTTAGAGTCGGGACAAGTTTTAAACTAACCCAAAAGATCTTAGCAAAAAGCCCCACTAAATATACCACATATAGTGAGGTCCCACATAGCTATGAACTATTAAATATACCTACTTTCAAAATTCAAGGAGGAAATGAGCTTTTGAAAGATAGAACTTAGAGTTTTTGAAAGGGATTAAAACACTCAACCACCATACCATACTGTGAGTTGTGAGATTTTCCACGTATAAGATATATACATTATCTAATAAATAAAATATATAATTTTAAAATAACAGTTGAATCTGTTGAATCACTAATTGAACCGTGAACATCATTGGTTTAGTTCTGATAATTGTCATTTCACATATTGAAAGAGATTTTGAGATATCATGACATGTGAAAAATAGGAATTACAATGCCATTTGAGAATTGCGGAAAATTATAAGATAATAACAACATAGGGATTTAAGAAAGTAGTGATTACTCCTCCATTGAGTGAAAAATCCATAATCATATTGACCAAGGGTTTTAACTTCTTAAGAGTTACGTCAATTCTTGCGTATCATGGGTAAAAGTACTGAAAACTTATTAGTAGATGACACTGTGGATGAAAGCTACAAAAGCTATTGTTTTCTTCAAATTGAGAGACGATGATGAATGAAGAGACATGTAACTATAACAATATGTATTGGATAATGAGGAATTCTGTGGCATTGGAATGAATAAGTTGTAAAGGAGTAAATAAATGATAAGAATATAAAGAAAACGTTGGATTAAAATAAAATTGATATTGTCAAATGCATTGCATTCATGTTGCATTACTAATATACTATTGTTATCCTGTCTATATTATTAAGTCGTAAAAGAGTAAATAAATGATATGAATATAAAGAAAACTTTGGATTGAAATAAAATTGACATTATCACATGCATTGCATTCATGTTGCATTACTAATATACTATTGTTATCCTGTCTACATTATGGTATATATATTATTTGTTATTGCATGTCGAATGTTCTAAACTACTTGACAAAGTTCACATCTCATTAAACATTGTGGTTTTAGGTTTGTGAATGATGAAAGATGATTTATACTTGCTAGCTAATATATAATTTTTTTTCCTAGTATACATTTTCTTATTATTGTGCAAAATATTGTACTAGAGTATTTAGGATATTGGATTTAAATGTTTCATTATTTTAGAGACGTGTAGTATACCCAGTTGAAAATTTTGCTTTTTTTGTTTTCAAAAATTATTTTAGTTTATTTTATTATTTATTTCCATGTTGACAAAACTGCCCTTCAATTCAAGGGAGATAAAATTGCTATTTATGACTATAATATTTATAAATTAAAAAATGATAGAGAATGAGTTTTTTGTTTTTACTTCCTTTTTTTCAGGGCATGATTTTATTTTCGTTCTATCTTTTTAATTTGTTTTGGCAATTTCTTTTATTTATACATTGGGCTTTAGAAACAATAAATGAATAAGTTTTATTTTAATCCCCATTATATATCCATACTTCACTAAAAAAATACCAAGTCAGTTTGGTGACGACTACAAAATTTTAAAATATTTTCAAATTATCCTAAAAAGTCAAACAAATGATTGTACATTCTGCCTTCACACAAATTGATTTTAAGGATAAAAAAGGTAAGCTACAAGATTAGTTTAAGGATAAAATAGTAAATATCTATTCAGTTTAGTAGGGTCAGTGGGAGTTATAGGCACACACGTGTATGCCTCCACTTCTACTATCCTAATATGAAACTCACTTATATTATATTAAGTTGTCTTTACAATAAAAATAGAATACTGGACTTGGCGTTTGAGCTGTTTGATAGTTTCAAAGATCAATCCATCAAAATTAAGGAGCTCATGAGAATCCATTACAAAAGAATGGGCTCTAGGTAGGGATGTAAATTTGGCTCGAGCCTACGGGGCCAAAGCCCAGCCCAAGCACGACCCCCTATGGCCGGGCCTAGGCCTTACGCTTAGTAGCCCGAGCCCGGCCCAAGCCAGGTCTGTTGGCCCACCCAAAAAGCCTGACCCTAGGCCCGCCCAAATTATAAATTTATAAGTAATAGTATATTTTTATATAATTAATAGTTTATATAGATTTACATTAATCAATAAATAAGCTGTTTGATATGTATAAAGAGCTGAAGTCTTAAATTCACTCATTTTTCAACTTTGCCCTTCATATATTGATATTATAATGCTAAAATTAAATTAATTAAATAAAAAAATATGCATAATCAAAATCATAACAATATACACAAAAAATCAGCAACATCATCAACAATTATGTTGATTATTGAAACTTTGTCAAATATTAAAGTAGCAAAAAATTTGACACTCAATAGTAGTTCATATTATTTAATGCCCTCTTTTGCTTATTGGACAGCATACTGCGCCAACATTACACATATTTAATTAGATAAAAAAAAGAAATAAACACCATGACATATAAAAAATGGACTTCATACCAAAACAATTGCAATCAAATCCATCAAGGACCTATGTATTCATTAAAAGCTGGAACTCCAACTAAACATAATTAAAAAAGAAGAAAAAAGACAACCTTAACCATTTGCATGCTTACTAAAATTCAAAGTAATCCTAACTTCTCGCCATTCAACTCTATCCAGTCCTTTCTAATTGCTTGTGATTTTTGCTGTAATAGCATCCATTGCTCCCTGTGTGCCTTGCTTTCACAAAAAATGATATGTGCAATTATATATGATGAGTCACTCATATCAAGAAGCTTCATCTTATCGAGAATACAATTGCATTCTTCTATTGTTGGCCCATCAGAATTGTGCAAAGTTTACAGAGCTTTAAGCAATTGTTTATCAAGATTCTCAAATTTGTTTTTCTTTTGCCGTTTATTATCAGATTTTGTCAAGTCATTTGATAAAGAAGGTGTCTCAAGAGATCCACTGTCAATATTAATGTACGTTTGTGACTGTGGTTGGGTGTTATCAGTAGGAAACCATTTCTTTGATGATCCCCATAAAAATCTTCATGTTGCTCTAACACCGTCAAATAATGCTTTTAACTCATTTGTATATTGATGCCCAGTATATTGAAATTGTTTGGCATTCGGATTAGCCCGTAAAATTATAATTGCGTAAATCTTATATTCTTTGAGTATCATTTTGACTTTCAATAACTTAGAAATAAAAAATAAAAAAAAAAGATTAACATAAGGGGCAATTATACATGTATGTACTCCCTCCATTCCTCTATACTCCAGTTGACGGTATTAGTTACAGGATCATAGCCGTTAGCATTTTTTGAAATTGTCTTTCATCACTTTTCATATTTTGATTTCAAATACTCCCATTGATTTTTCAACTGTTTTTGAGATAAGTTGACATCTTTCTCTTTGTTCAAAGTAACCCGAACCCTATCCTAATTCTCTTTTTTGAGACTACCATTATTTTTACTATTCTCCGTTAATTCTTTCAAGCACAAATCAATAAAAAGTTTATAGAGTTTTGGATTTTTCCAATTTTCTCTACCACCATTACCAGTAGTCACTCCTACAAGTAAATAGATTTAGATTCAATCCACTTAAGATCCTAAAGTCATGAATTTGGATGCACCAACGTGATGCATAAAATAATTTTTAATTGATTGGCAATTTCATGTGATTCAATTTGGAAAGGAATAGACAAAATAATATATATATATATTAGGAGAATCACTCAAAGTCTCAATTGATTCAAGAAAAAAATAATAAAAGAAAGTAAAGAAGAAGTCAAAGAGAAGAATCTAAAAACAGGGATGTGGGATGGCGTTAAGCACCACCCACGTTGTAAACTGGGCTTCCACACACAAAGAAGAGAATCAGAAAACTGAAAAAAAATAAAAATAAAAAGGAGAAGGTAGATTAGAGGATGAGAGGCAAAACAGAAGGGAGGAAAAGAAAAGAAAAAAAAAAAAGAGGGGATGGAGTGAGGCAAAACTAGAGGAGACCAGTAAAGAAAAAAAAAACATGGATTCAGTAGAAAAATAGAGAAAAAAAAAAAAACACAAAAGAAGAGCAAAGAATAAACACATACAAAATAATCGAGAAAACCCATGTACACAGAGACACAGAGAGAGAGAGAGAGAGAGAGAGAGAGAGAAAGAGAAAGAACGTGGAGATAGCGGAAGGTTTCATTGAGGAAAACTTCAATATCTGGTTCTCTAATGTTCGTTCTATGAAATAAGAGGAGAGGGAGGAGAGGAAAAAATTAGATCTGGAAAAAAAATCAAAGCTGAGTGTGTTAAGTAAAAAGTAATAAGTAAAGGAGGAGCTACTTAATATTTTCTTCTTACTTTTGCCTAGCACTTAAAATATTCAACTCCCTTATTTTGGGTTATCAAACCAGCTTATTTTATTTTTACTTAATCTATTCAATTTTAAGTGATGAATAGAGTTATCAAACAAGCCTTAGTTGAATCATTATTAATTATCAATTACTAATTAAAAGTGTATGTCTTATATATTCAATGATTTATATAAGTTTATATTAATTACTATTTTATAAATTTAATCATTTATATTTTTTTGTATGATTTTCATAAGTTTACTAATTCTCTAATTTAGTTTTAACCATTAGTGATTACTACTTACTAATTATTGATTTAAAAAACTAAAATTTAAAAAAAATGATAAAACCTGCCCAAAAGCCCCAAAGCCCAAGCCCAAGCCCGAATCAAAGCCCACCCACCTAGTATACCCAATTTTGGCCTTGTCAGGCCCGGCCTAAAATTTGGCAGGAGCCTGCAAAGCTCGATGGGCCACAGCCCGAGTCGGCCTGGTCGAACCCAATTGACATGCCTAGTTCCAGGACTTAGTGGTCAAACTCTACGGGCCCACAGGAATTTATAGGGTGTTTGGACATGTCTTATTTTAGTAGCTTATGACTTAAGCTATATTTTGAATGTTGTTTAGCACATGCTCAAGTAAGCCACTTAAAAAAGCTCTTTACCAAATCTTCACTTAAAGAAGCCACTCATAAATTTTACCACTTACAAATTTTATACATTTTTATAAAAAACCACTTTAAAAAGTAACTTTTGAAAATAGCTCATAGCTTATAAGCTGCTAGTCCAAACACTCCCTTATTATATAAGCGCAAAACTCCCATTCAAAAAATGCATAGCTCCATTCAATATAACATAAAGAAAAAGAAAGATGGATGCATATAAGAGTGTGTGCATGAGTCGAGTTGGTGCTAAAACCAAAATCGAACCAATTCTCTCATAAAACAGAACTAAACCAAACCGAATCGGTTAAAGTTGGTTAAGTTCGATTCTATCACTCGAGTTAATTCGGATCAAGATAGGTCGAGTTAGGTCTCATTTTATTGTATGAAATAGTCCATTTATTAAAAATTAAAAAAATAAGGTTAATCTTGCAGCTTTAGTTTCTAAAAAAATAAAAAACAACATACAAACATAAATTAATAATGATTAAGTACCAATAACCATGATTTAAAGACATATAAACAATTTATATAGACTTTTGTGACTTATATGATCAAGTTTAGGTTCGGTTCTTGGGTGGTCAATCCGTGTCAGGTCTATAAAGTGCCAATATGAGAACCGAATTGGATTGATCATGTTGCATTTTTTAGACCCAAAACTGAACTAAACCAATCTATAAGGGTTGAATTAGATCGATCCTTGGGTTTTTCGGTTCCTTTGTGTACCTCTACCTATGGAAAAAAGTCCAGTAGTTAGGTAGTATGAGGTTGTGCAGCAGTCATGCATATCAGATTTTGCCAATTGTTATTTACTCCATTGAAAGTTTCTTCATTAATTACAATTTCATGTTTTAATATAATAAACACCCCATGTCCCAATTTAATAGGGATGAGTACTGAGCTGTTAGTACTACCTAACCACTCGACTTTTTTTCCCTTGCTACAGATCCAGTTGACAGAGGAAATTGAATAGTCATGGAGACCTAGTATGTTCTCTTCTTCTCCTTCTTCTTGTGCTTCTCTTGCTTCTGTTACTTATTACAATGTGTTAAAATAATATATAAGAGAGAGATGGAAAGAAAGAGAACCTTTTGCATCATAATGTATTGTATATTAATGTGTGAAGTACTGCAGTAGTCCTTACATTGAGAGGAATCATCTATATATAGGCTAAAGAGGAATGATAAACATGTAATGTAAAATAGGGAACTAAACAAACTATATATTTTAATCTATAAGGAAACCATAGAATTAGGAAACTATACTAGTTTAACATCGCCCCCACCAAAACTCAAGTAAGTAAAATGAAGACCAACTTGAGTTTATCAACATGAGTGTGGAAACGATGCTATAAAAACAAATACAAACAATGCCACGAGTTGTTTAACAATCCAAGAGAACTTTGGAGACGAGAGATGAACCAAATGATCCAAAGAAGTTCAATGATTGAACACACATGACAAGCATGTGGTGAAGAACTGCAGCCTGTGCAAGCATTCTGTGACAAGGTAAGACTGTTTTCGGTGAGAGAGATGGATGCTGAGCTCAGTGATTTGGAGCTCTTTGGTTAACACTTAAGAGAGATGCGCAATGAGATGGATTGAAGGGCTTGTTGAGTGGGAGCCAATAGATCGGCGCTTAAAGTAAATGAGTCTCAAATGGGGTGGCTCACTCAGCATAAAGCACATGGAGAGATAGGTGATGTGGCTCACACGGCATAAGGCACACAGAGAAATAGATGGATGACTTACATGGCATAAAGCACAAACAGATAGGTAGATGTCACACGGCATAAAGCACACGGAGATGGATGAGACAAATGGCTCAAAAACTAGCATTGAGGCAAAAACCTCTAAAAGCAAACTCTGAGGAGAGAACATCTACAAGTTGACACTGTGCGTGTGCAGCTAAAGATGAGAGTGGATGTGGGCTCAGTGGTTGGAGAGCCAAAACTAGTGATAAACGCTTTGGAGTTGAGGGGAGGACATATTTATTATGAGGCTTGAATTCAGAACCTCCAATGAAGGAGGAGGCTACAGATTGTTGATGTGGCCATGGATGAAGAGAGAACCAGAATTTTTTTTTTTCTTTTCTTGGATTGACTATTTGGGTTGGGTTGTTTGGGCTAAGGTAATTGAGGCATGATTCACCAATGGACAATGCCACTTTGGGATGGGCCAAGATCAATCTCTGGTTGGTGAGTGATGGGGTCTGCAATGAGTAATGGCATGGTTGTCCGTGACTTAAGGCAGCGAGAAGTGTGATGGAATTTTTCATGTTAGGGTGCTTCGGTAGTGGGTCTACTACTGCTACGATGAACTAGTTGCTGAACTTGTGCGATTGGTGTAAGGTGTTTGACACTGGTTTCTTGGTTGATGGTCAGCAATGACATGCGATGGTGGATGGAGATGAGATTGCTGCTGTTGTGCGGTGTGCAATAGCAACGTTCGATGTTAGAGTACAACTACTAGTGTGAGAATCTGTGATAGCTGAAAGCGAGAGAGGAAACAGGAGGCCAAAGTTGTGGTTTAATAAGGTACTAGAATGATGTGCAACAGTTGAGAAGAGCCATGCAAATAGTTATCAACTAGTGGTTGGGCACACGCGATGCATGTGCGACTCGATAAAAATGTATTAAAATTCTTTTATGTACAAAATATTAATTTTTTCAAATTATTTTAGATATTACACATGTCACACTATGTATATAGTGTTGTAGATTTGTTTGTGCATTGGTTAAATAGTTGTAAATCTATTTCTTTGTACCTAATTTGCATCCTAGACAAACAAATGAAAGCAACAGTGATGAGTGCCTTTTTTTTTAAAATACAACTTCACAAAAGCAACATAGAAAATGGATAAATATTAACCAAAGACTACAAAGAATAAATTGAGCAAAAATCCTTTAAGATAAATCATGTGGCAATCAACAATTTGAAAAAATTCTCATTCCTAAGATGTGACATACAATCACTTAAAGGCCAGTTGATACATATCTATTGAAATTTTTTTGCAGCTTTCTTTGCCATAGACCTAAAATAACATCAAAGTATGTACAATTAGTGATTTTGACAATTTGTATATATATACCACTGTAAATAATTTACCTCGTAACAATTCTGCATATATCTTTATAAGCTTTTAATTTTTCACGTTTTCGTTAGCTGTAGAACTGTGTAATAATTTTGAACATCAAAGTAAATATTGTTTCGATAAATGAGAAAGTGAATATAATTTATCACAGTAAGATTTTACATAAGTCTAAAAAGTAAAATTGTAGAAAACTTTAATTACCACTTCTATGTCTTTATTATCTTGATACCATAGATTTTCGCTGTTATTAAATGTAAGATGAAGTAGTTATAATCCAGTTATGGTAACAATACATTTGTGTATAAGAATATAAATGTACATATATATAAATATTAAAATTTATCTCAAATTTACACTTATAAACATTTTACCGAAATGTTGTCTCTTCATTTCATTGATGACGTCGAAAGTTCATTCCCACCTACAAAGGTTTAGATTGCAATGTCTTATTATCTAAAAAATTTTAAAATAAATAATTAACAAAAATATAATGCATACCTCTGTCAAATCATACTCAATTTTAGATATAATAGAATTCCAGTTAAATGGAGTTTTGTCAGTACTATAAGACTTGTAAAATGTAATGTTATTAAGGAGTTGTTATATTTAAACTTACAGAGAAATGTAAAATTCAAGATTTGAATGACTTATCATACCTATTTTTTTTTTGTGAATTGAACTCTCGTAATATTAACTTTATAGCCAAGTTTTTTTAGCTCTAATCGAGAACCCCCAACCAAGTCTATAAACAGAGAACTATTTTTCCTGTATTAATTATTAAAATACACATATGATTATGAATTTCACAAAAATATGTATATATATGTATATTTTTACCATTTTTTATTACTACAATATTGGGTAGAAGGTGATGAAAAATTTGAATACTTACCTGCTTTGTAACTTTGAGGTTACTAGGATAATCTTGTTCATCTTTAAATCTATCCCAAGCATCTAGTTGTTTAAATTTTTTAAGTATAGCTACATCATTAAAGAATATGTTATTAGAATAGAAAAGTGTAACCACAGGTAAATTAAAAAAAAATTAAACAAATAAACTTACCCAATATGATGTTTGAACTTTTTCTGTTGATAATTATAGAATGTACATTTGTCCTTCTATAAAAATGGGTTATAGATATGAAGATGCAAAATAAATACAAACTCAATTATGGAGAAAAAGAAGTGATGTTGAATAAACATAGTGCAAAATATTTTTCTTAATAGAAGAATGCAAATTAAATACATGGAGCCATTTCAAGTGGATAGCAATAAGATATCCTTGTATACTACATTTTTTGTGTACACCCATTCATGTCCATAAATTAATCCCTTTTTGACCAGAATATTTGTTATATGTTGTGATGTTCCTCTTGATAATGCCACATACAGTTGTCCATGACTGGAGACATGTTTTAGAAGAAAAATACTAACATGTGGAATTGTTTGTCCCTAAGCTTTGTTGATTGTCAAGGCAAAGCTTAGATGAAATGGAAACTGTGTTAGAGTCATCTCAAACGGTAATTTTATGTTCTCAGTGGTCTTTAAGGGAATTCGATGAAAAAAGCTCTGGTACCCTTGAAATGGCTTGATAATATTTCAACATCTATAAAGTTCTGTCCTAAACCACGACAAAGTAGTCTCGTGCCATTACACAAACCGTTGCTCGGATCAAGATTTCTTAGAAGCATAAAACATCCGGGGGTAATCTTCCAAGTGCAAAGTAATTCAAGTACAAAGGAGACTCAGCAATGCATGTATCAACAGTTGTTGCCTTTGTGGCTTTGGGCACAAAAGGAAGCACTTGTTGAAAATCACCACCGAAAACCATAACCTTTCCTCCAAATGAAAATTCTAGACCTGTGATGTCTCGGAAAGTCTGATCCACTGTTTTGAATGCGTAACGATGAGTCATTGTTGCTTCGTCCTATAAAATAACTGTTATCCGTTGTATTAGTTCTGCCAAATAACATTGCTTGCTAATTGCACAAATTGAAGATGCATCTAGATTTAGGGGAATCTTAAATCTTGAATGTGCAGTTCTTCCACCACGTAGAAAGGTAGCTGCTATACCTGATGTTGCTGTAGATATAACAATACAACCCTAACTTCTCACTAATGCTAATACAACACGATACAAATAAGTTTTTCTTGTACCTTCAGGACAGTCAACAAAAAAAAGTAGCACTTTTATTACGTTCAATAGACCCCATAATTACAGTATATGCAAAAAATTGATCAGTATTTAATGTAGCTATTGAATTCAAATCTTCTGAAGGAATGTAAACAGAAAGCTCATCTCATATTAGTTTTGGAATTCCTGAATTTTTATCAAAATCTACAGAGAAACTTAGAAGATTATACTTAGCTATGCTTCTATTATATTGCATTAGCAAAGAATTCAATTCTCGCAATAGTTTATTTATGAGACAGACATTATTTGTGGAAGATGAAGTAGGATAATCTTCAACCATGTAATGATAGAATTCATCCCACAAATTTTGAACACCCATTGGCTCATAATAAACTAATGTAGTTGCAAACATCCGTCTAAGAGCATATGGCATGTGAGTGGTTGATGCCTCAACTAGAGATTATTGAATACTATTATCGAACTCCAATAAGCCGCGCTTCTCAACTGCTTGCTTGAATGTGGGATACTCAATTTCATCAACAATTAAGAGAGCTTCAAAAGAATTAGGGCCCCTTACATGATTTAATAAAATTCTCAAGTAATATCTATCCTCTTCATACGGTGAAATTGTGTAAATTCGACCAATGACTTTATGATGGCTTACTCTTTCTTTTCAAACTTTTGAATCCCTGCGCCATCTAAAATGCTGCAGGAACTCTCGATATAAATAGCGGTTGGCTCTAGCATTCATAACATTAGTTTCAAAAAATTCATTTAACATTATCTTTGTACACATTGTCCTTGTACACTGGTCATTAGACAAAATGTCTGAGATGTTTTGGTAATGGTAAAATCTGACCTGTTGTCAATTTGGTAGGTGAATCTGTAGACACTCCACCAATGGGTACATTTGGCTCACTGAAAATTTAAATATCTTATATAACGCCTCTGGAGCACAAACCCATCTGGCATCAACAAATTGATGTATTTCATCATAGTTAGGGACTGGATGAACTTCAAGTGATGCAGGAAACATATTTATACAAATACTTCACACTTGTAATACTACTGCATATTTCCACATTGATATGACAATCATACTTCCAAAGGAGCCATGGGTTGTATGGAATAACCCAGCTGTTATCAACCAACATTTGTGCATTACTGTGCAAAGAAACTAACCCCCCTTCTCGTCTTCGATAAATTGGATACGAATCATTTTCCAAAGTGGTAATAGCTGAAAATGGTTTAGGATAATTTCTTTTACATCCTCCATTTTTCATACAAGGGCACCACTCATTATACATACCACATGGACCATGGATCATGTGTGTAAGAACAACATTATGTAGTTCAGGCTCTTCTTCTTTGTTTGGAATTTCTGCTCTCACCATATGATCATAATCATCTGGAGTGCGTAGCTTATCATTCTCATCCAAAATAAGTACAATGTGCACGTGTGGCAAACCTCTTTTTTGGTACTCAAGTACATACACATATGCAATAACTTTGCTCATAACATGTTTGACAAAAATGTCTTTTTTAAACTCCTCAAATTTGGACTGAAACACTGTAGTAAATAGATCAGGACGATCATGAGGAGCTTGTCCAGGTAATAGCTCATTCTGAATTTCCTTCCAATTAGCATTGCATGTTATCGCAAGGAAAAGATCAGGTTTACCATATTTCTGGACTAAAGCCGTTGCATCTTGATAACATTAGTACATATCAATGAACGATGATGACAATATAGTTCTTCGTCCCACGTCACCTAATCAATTTTCGTTATATTAACATTAATATTTTGTATAATAAAAAAGAGAGTTATAATTTTATTTTTTTCTCTAACATAATTGACAATTCATACCCGCATAGTTGCTGCCTGTATTTAAGGAATCTTGGAGCCCAACATACAATTATGCTCCAATGTCATTTTAGTGTTCTCGTAACCATTTAAGCTTATGAAACTCAATTTTGAAAAAATTATCAACCACATATTGTTGCAGAAGATGTCCCCCACGGAGAAGAGTTGATTCATGATTATATCGAATCTAAACATATGTATATTGATAGTCAGTAAGTTCAATATGAATTAATAAATAAATGAAAGATTTAATATTAACTGAAACTAATATGCCTAACCTACAACATATAGGCATAGTAGTCACGACATGTCACCTTGGTTTTGGTATCATTACGGCTATTTACGTCCCATCCATAAGTACCAAAAGGTAACAGTAAGGGATATTGCAATGGATCATAGAAGCTAGCATCTTGTACATTGATAAGCCGACCGCTAGTAGATTGAACAATAATCTCTCTTCCTTTCATATTTGCAGCTTCATCCCGACCGACTATAATTATAGCAACTTGAGAAATAATAGGAAGAGTATATTGACGCTGATCAGATGGTTGTTTTCTAATGATAAGCTTAAAGTTCTGAACATTTATACGTTGCGCTATTTGACGAAACATATTCACAAATGGATTATTAACATCCAATATATGTTTTATCTTCTCAATCAATTGCCTGTGTAGTCCATCTTTTTTCAACATTCGATTTTCAACTTCATGATTAGTGTCATATATTTATAATTGCAAATATCGAGGTCTTTCACTTGCATTGGGTAACAAACTGCCAATCTTATGGTAAATCGCACCTTGTGCATGAAAAGTGTACACACCCCTTATTCTCCTAGCTAGATGTTCATCAACATGTACTCCCATTGAAGTGAAAGAGAACACATGATTGTAGGCTCAAATGTTCTATCTAAAATGCCAGCCTTGTGTAGTTTGCTCTAAGAGAAGTTCAACCATTTCCGTTGGAGCTAGTATTAGAGGTAATCGAGTCCTTCTATTTTTACAACACATGTCATATGACTCATAAATGAATAGTTATGCTTGGCAATGTGGACATGTTCTTGGTGTTGGTAGTTGGAATCTTGGTATTCCTTGGCACTCATGAAAATCTCTTAAACAATTGTAACGTCTCGTATTTCCATATGAGCGAGTACCGCCAACTACTTGTAGGTCTATTGATTGGCCACCCACATGATCAGCTTTCGTTTCATTTTCATCTTCTATATAAATATAAGAAACTCATAATTAGTATTTTATGGTACTACTCAACGCAATTATTTCATACTTCAAATTGTAGCTATGTACAATTCAAGTATAAAGTATTCATGAATTTCAAGGGTATATAAGTAAACAAAGAACTTATACATTACCCCTGAATTTAGCAATTAAGCATGGACCCTTGAAATTATTCTACAAACTATGGTAAATTTTATGTAAGTAAAGGAAGAACTTGTTAAAATTACAAAATTTGTACAACTGCTTTATATTTTAGACACACATGTATATGGCCTAAAGGGTAGTAGAAATTAAAAAGATATAATCAAATAGTATGATGATAAGGAAACAAAGAGAGGTTCTAAATAGATTTAATAAAATAAATGACTTAAGCACTTGAGTTGTACCTTTAATCGGCACTTGCTAACGTGTTTCTTCTCTGCGGCTACTTGTGCTACCATGCTCATAAGTTGAATGGGTAGGTACATATTGGGGTAAACATCTTATTTTAGTTGTTTCTTGTGGGCCTATTATGAGTTCATCAAAGAATAAGATTTTACAGATTATTATAGGCATATTTCATTTTAAGTTGAAGTGAAATTGCATGAACTTGCTCAATCACATTTGTAATACCTTCTTCTAGGATGGTAGACAAAGGTACTAAACGACATGAACGTCGCACATGCGCTAAGCGACTACATCTTATCACTTCTTGAAAAAGGTTAGCTATCAATGTAAAGTACAAATCATTGCACCATAAATGAATTTAATAGTTGATACCGTTGCACACAATCCTTATTGTAATATAACTCATGAATGAATAAGAGAATTTTTAGAAAAGAAAGAAGAAATAACTTAGTTTTACAAAATTATTATTGAGTAATACCTTCAATTGGTACTGCTCATGACGCGTCCACTATTGTTGGCCCACCTTGGTCATGAAAAGTAAGAAAAGGAGACGTAGGGCGGCCCCTAAAGTATGTTGATCGTCTCCGTCTTGGGACTCCATTGAAAATGTTGACAGTTGATCCTGGCAAAGCAATTTTTGTTAAAACTCAATAGGTGGAGTGCATGTTTTTTTTTTAAGTCACCATATTGAGCCGTACCTTCATTAGATACATTTGATGAGGAGTCCACCACCCTTGACCCACCTTGGTCATAGAAGATAGGAAAAGGTGGCATTCTAGGTCAACGTGTAAAGTTTGTAGACCGATTATGTCTTGGAACTGCATTAAAAAAGTTGGTTGTTGTTCCTGGTAATGCAATTTTTGTTAAATCTCAATAGGGTGGAATTTTTTCACCAGAAATAAAGGGGCATTTGTACCTGCTGATTGTTGTTGCCTATAGTTTTATCGTTGTCTTACTAATTGTTGTTCTCATTATTTAGCGGTTAGTGAAGCCCTTCTTTGTCTAGCGTAGGTGCATCGCCTCTCACATTGTTTGCTCTGGGAAAGAGTTTGAGTAGTATTTTGCTGAGAGCAATTAATTGTCCTTCTTAATCTTTGTGCAAGACGGCGTCTTTCTAATCTTTGGGAATGTTCTTCAGGAGTCATATTTTCGATTCACAATTGCTGGGACTGTCTATTTGCTTGTCTTTCTTGTGCAACTGCTTTTGAGGTAAGACTTTGTCGACGTCTTCATTGCCTGTCACAATTTTGTTGTCTAACTTGTTGTAACCGTTCTGCAGACTGATTCCCTCCTCTAATTTGCATCCCATGGGATGATTCTGAAAGATCATGTATATGATGTTCACCGTTTGAGTCCATTGACATTTTCCTATGATGAAAAAATGAAAGTATAATGGGCACACAAAAATAACTGTATAATCATGGAAAGAAATAAAGAATGACATGTGACGGTCTACTAGACCTAATATATAGGTGGTAGAGTATAAAGGTATAGTAGCTCTGTTACTTGGATGCATAAAGAAAGTTAATGTTTCTTGAAGAATTGAAAAATAGATTATGAGACTAATCGTCCATAATCTTCCCAAAAAGTGGTAATGCCCAATAAAAATATTTTTTCTACCCAATAGATCTACAACTGTCTAGCCAATGCACAAACAAGTCTACAGCACTATATACATAGTGTGACGTGTGTAATATCCAGAATAATTTGAAAAAAATTAGTATTTTATACATAAAAGAATTTTAATATATTTTTATCGAGTCGTACATGCATCGCGTGTGCCCAACCACTAGAAAATGGATGAAAGTTGCACAAATTTTTTTAAAGAATTGAGGGGGGAAAATGGGTGTGCCCAAGTATGGAATCTCTATTTTTTCAAAAAATATATTGGAATTCTATTTTTTTAAAAACAGAATTCCAATGTATTGGGTGTTCCAATTTTTTAAAATAGAATCCCAATATATTGGGCGTGTAAATGGGATTCCAAATGGCCTAACTTTTTTTTTTAAATATATTGAAATTTTAATATATTAAAATGGCCGCTTTTTTTAATATAATTTTATCGAGTCACACAATTTTAATATAATTGTGTTGTGGATGGTATGAATTGAAGGGGGAAAGTTGGTCCAACACACCTGGCAATATAAAACAAAACAATATGGCAATTAAGTTAGATGCAGGAAATTAGTAACCATCAATCCTATGAAGTGTGTAAAGTCACTCAAGTACTTGTATATGAATAATGGAAAGAGAAAAGGAAAAAATAGAGGAAACACTTTAAAATATTATAAAAAATGAGAAAAGATGTAGGCTCTTGATCATAGAAAAGGGGGAAAAGAAAAGAGAGTCCACATTAGAATCCATCCACATTAAGGCAATTAATTCAGTGCCGTCATTTTTCCAATCCACATGTGTCACGCCCTAAAACCTGGTGTATACGGATTTATGGTACATGACTGGCCAGTAGCAAGGCTACCCAAGGCCGCATTACATAAATTGGTTGATCACCTGTGCATAATCATTTAGAATGATGCATAATTGCGAAAAATAGAACTTTTGATAACTTGAAAATATAATCTGTGTCATACATGGTAGAGCTGTGCCTAATCCAAAACATAACATATATAAGGAGCAAATCAAGGTCCACCAAAGTTATAGCATTATATCATTACAAAACAATGGGTCCAGCTCTCAAACATTACAAAACATAGGCCCGTGGGCTGTAACTCAAAATCCACATATGGCCTCGCTCTAGAGCTTCTCGGATTGGCTTCTTGAAAATCATTTGGGAAAACGTAAGCTAATGCTTAGTGAATAACAATGATGCATGAGCATGAAAATACCATGGACTAGCAATTATGTCTAACGTATAAAACAATAGATAAAACATTTATGCATGTAAAGTATGAACTTGAAACGTGTAATCATAGGTTTGAATTCAAAGATTGCATAAACATCATATTGAAGCATTCTATCGTTCTAAAACATGGTATCATAAAAAAGAGATGCGACATATCTTTGCTCTTGATAAAGCTTAGCATAACTTATCATAAACATTTGAACATATCATCGTTCTCGTTCTAAAACATAAGGGTGCTACAATGCGACATTAGAGCTATGCTCCACATCAGTAACCTTAAAGGTCACAAATTGGGCTCTTTAGGTTGTGAGATGTCTCCCGAACATGGCGATAGTTTGTTTCACATCCCCTATCGAGACCATCGTTGCTAGTTCAAGGTCTTGCCACGAAAGACCTCGAGTTGGCACCATACATTAAAAAAAGGTCTTACATTTCTTTCTTATAAGCATTTTAGTCCATGGGTTTCAATTCATAACATAATATAACTTGCATACCTTTAAAAGTGTGACATCTATAATTGAATATAACATTGATGCATTGAAAACATATGTAAAACATTGTATGATATGGTTTGAACTTAAAATAGTTGAAAAGTTATAGAATTTACTCATGGCATAATGTTACTCACCTCTCTCCGATAGAACAGGTGCTAAACAACATGTTCCTACACAAAATGCACATAGAAGTATAGAAACATCAATAGAAGACTCTAAGGTAAAGCAATGACGCATAAACCAAGACTAAAAACATAAGTCTCTCAACCCTGACTCAACAATACCTCATTCTCACAATGGGAGAACAAGGTTCAACTATAAGACAAAGCCCCAATGTAAAATAAGAACTTGAAGTTGAGGTTTGAACATGAAAATCGGAATATCGACTCTTTCATTGAGTCCCAACCACCTCTCAATGATGAGTTCACATCCAAGGCTAGTTCCATTTGAAATAGGCTTAAAGGCCTTTAATTTGATAGGTCATAGGCCAAAAACACATTTCGAGTGAAGAAGTTATGCCTCACGGAACGTGGACTAAAATTTTGGAAAACAATGTTATTGGCATGGATTTTGGGTTAACTTCAAATCCTTATATCTCTTAGTCTATAAGGAATTAGAAAACAAACTTTATATGGGTACAAAGGTCTATGAGTCTAGTTTTTAATGCTTTAAACAATGCATCAATCTGAGTTTTTTAGAGAAAGTTATACTCGTTTTATTACACAGTGTTCGAGCTGACAGACCGTTCGAACGCCCAACTGGGAGTTCAAACGCCTAGGCAAAATGAACTGGGAGTTCGAACGCCCAAATTGGAGTTCGAACTCCAAGAAGAAAATTTGGAAAAACCTCTTCTCTAAGGGTTTGAACTCCCCTTGGGAGAGTTCAAACGCTCAGGCTTATTTCCTACCGCTCGAACTCCATATCAGGAGTTCGAATGCCCTGATCTGGGTAAACCCCGAAATTCAACCAAAACACAACCAAAACTCCTCCACACACAACCAAACCTTCCCAAAACTCTTAGGGCTCAAAGATTAGCCCACAAGAATGATAATAACTCAAAATGGGGAAGAAAGAACAATCAAAACAAAGGAATCTAAAAAAGAAATCAAAACCCTAACATTTGATATATTTGGGAATTTTTCAAACCACCACTCCTAATCTTCAATAATAAACTTCAAGCTCTCAAAATCATGCAAATGGGACCTAAGGAATCCCCCAAACTCAATGACAACACTCCTAGATGCATATATACAAATACCCAACAAAATTATACAAGATAGATACACATACATATATAATTGTAGAGAGAGAAATGGAACATTACCTTCTTCGAGCTTGGTGAAGTCTTCAATGACTTCAATTCTCTTCCTTCAAGCCCTTCTTACCTCCCCTTTCCTCCTTTTTCTTCTTCTTCTTTCTTCTTCTTCTTCTTTTCTTCTTCTTCGGCAGGCTGTCATAATTGTAGAGAGAGAAATGGAACATTAGCGAGCTTGGTGAAGTCTTCAATGGCTTCAATTCTCTTCCTTCAAGCCCTTCTTACCTCCCCTTTCCTCCTTTTTCTTCTTCTTCTTCTTCTTCTTCTTCTTCTTCTTCTCGGCAGGTGAGCGTGTGTGTATGTTTTGTGTGTAGTGTATTGTGTTATGAGAAGACACACATGAGAAATAATCTCATGTGTCTTACACTTTTAACACAAGCTACAACAAAACTTCTCATTGGTCATTTTTTACTCAAAAGAAGAAATAATTAACATTAAATATTACATAAAAAAGAAATTCTTATTAATATAATTAAATAGAGATTTGGGATATCACAACATGCACATAGTCTTCCTTTGACAACATCACTGCCAAATGTGAGCTATCTTATAGTTTTACTTGTAATGAGTTGAAGACCCACAATTAGAATCCACCATTACGTGGTCACAATATTGTGGTCTAATTTTTTGTTAAGCAATTGCAAATTAATAGAGGACAGAAGATGAAAGACGACTATGTACACTCAGGAATATTAGTGAAAATTAAGAAATTATAGAAATATATACGTAGGTTTGGTTTACATGTCCCCAACACTAAGTATACAACATTAAGAGGAAATGAGATGGGAAAATAGTTATGTTAAATTAACAGTTTGGAAAGAAGTTTGGTAAGAGGAAATTTGATTTCCAAATAAAACTCAGCGGAAAAAATAAGATTTCCTTGGACACCTCATAATAAATGAAGGATGAAGAACTAAAAACAAATAATAAATGTAGGTAAAATACAAAAATAGATATAGATGTCAAAATTAGATGTAGATATATGTATACATGTGAACTGATCCAATAACATGCAAATAGTTATCATTTAGCTCTTTGAGCAAGAGTAAATGTTGGCAAAGACATGCAGTCCTTAACATCCTCATTGGGACTATTGTTGAAAAACATTAAATGAACTCAAGCGTTGGAGCAAGAGTAAAAGTTGGGTTAATCCATGTTGTTCTGTATCCCCACCTATGCATTTATGTGTTTTTGGTGTAGTCAGGGGTTTCATGACATTTTTTTTAATGTGCTGTTTCATCCCTATGTCTTTGTTATTAGTGTTCGATTCATTGTTATTAGATACACATGTATATCTATATGTAATTATGATATCAATATCTATTTTGTAACAGTAATGTGTGTGAGAGCATGAGAAGATAAACGAGAAAAGGAAAAAAAAAAAAAAAACAGTACAACGGCCCTTTTTTTTTTTTTTAAAAAAAAGAGAGAAATAGTGAAAGGGCCTTTTTTTTAAAGTTACGATGAGATAAATGAAAAAAATAGAGGGAGAAAAAATTAGAGTAGAGAAAAAAGGAAAAATAGAAGAAGAACAACATTTTTTTTTTAAGGATGATGATGATAATAATACAAAAAATAGAGAAATAGTACAACGTTTGTTTAATGACGAAAGTAGACGCAACAATAGTAAATGGTTTTCACCTAGAAATCAACAAACAACAAAAAAAATTGAGACATTGGAGAGAGGAATTATTTCACTAGTGAAGAAAAGGGACTTCACAGATACAAAGTTTTAATCTATGATATAAAAAAAATTCATCGAAGGAGTGTACTTACATTAAACTACTATAGTTAGAAAAATATGAAAATAGAGGAAAGCCATCATTATTTTTAATTATGATGATGATGATATCGTAAGGGGGATATAGAAAATAGAGGAAGTAGAGTGGACTTACGTTAAACTTTGGAAGCTTTCTAACCAATGGTTTCATGGAGTCCACAAAGAAGGAGTGTATAACCTGATAAAAATTTAGGGCTTTTGTCAAGTTCTCAACACACAATTGAATACTTTTTTTTTAAGTATTATTAAATGCACACACAGAATAGAGATACTATGATGAGGGACCACAAATTGATAGCTTTTGTGAATCAGTGCTTACCGTAGTCACTTTTGATTTGTACTGGTACGTAGCTTTTGTACGTAATAGATATACGATTGATTGTTTCTTCATTGGTAGATTCGAAAAGCTATGAGAATGTTGCAGAGCAACGATGAAGGTTGTAGAATTCAGAAAAATTGAAATGCCGGAGCAATTACAGAGCTATCATCGTGGAGTAGTTTTTTTTTTTTTTGGAGTCTGTCTAATTTGCCTTATTGGATAGGACAATAGTTTGGCTTTGTAATTAAATTATTGTTGTGAGACAATTTTGGTAATGGTAAAAATTTTGAACTGTATTACACAGTTTCAAAGCAGGCATACACTAATTGAAGTTCTCCCTTTATATATTAGAATAGATATAATTACAAAGGAACCAATGATCATCACTCATCAACCGAATAATGAAGGAATTAAACTAGTAACAAGGAAGACGGTTTGCTGTGGTTAAGGTTGCAATGGCCAGATTCTTTGGAAAAGGTGTGTGATGGTTCTTAGAAGAAGCTCCAATCGATAGCTCTGATATTATGTTAAAATAATAAGAGAGATAGAAAAAAGGAGAACCTTATAACCAAATATTTGTATCATAATACATTATATTGATATGTTAAAGTGTTGAAGTAGTCATTGCATTGATTGAGAGGGAGCCTCTATATATAGAATGAAGAGGAGTGATAAATAAGTAATGAAAAATAAGAAACTAACCTATAAAGAAATTATATATTTTAATTTAGGAGTGATTACACTTTACCTTCTTATATTTTAAGCCAAAATTAGATGACTTCTTTATAGTTTAAAAATGAACACATAATTCTCATGTGGTTTGGACTAATTCACAAAATATATGAAAATCCTTAAATTTAACAGAAATTCTATTATAATGGTATTTTGGTCATTTTATATCTCCAAATTAGAATATAAAAAATATGATTTGGTGAAATAATAAAAAAAAACCCTTCAAAAACAATCATTTAGCATAAAAGGGTTAAATCATATTTTTGATGTTATAATTTGGAGACATTAAATGCAAAAATACCTCTATGAAAAACTTTTCGTTAAATCTAACGGTTTTGATCTATTTTGCAAATAAGTTCAAACCACAGAAGGGATCATGTGTTCACTTTTAAATTACAGAAGAATCATCTAATTTTAACTCAAACTACAAAAGAATGAAATATAATTGCCTCATTAATTTATAAGGAAACCATAGAACTACGAAACTATACTAATATATTTAACACAGCGATTGGTTGTGCATGATTGACTGTCACAACTCTTCTTCTTTGTAGCCTAGGTTCACTTTTCTTTATAATTTAGTTATGGGTTTGGAACCAACTTGATAATATAGCTAGCAGTGTTATCAAAATTGAATCAAATCTGCTGGTTCAACCCAGAATCGAACACTAAACTGGTCCGATAATATAAATTGGCTAGTTTTTATTAAGATCGTTAAATTGGACAATTTAATGAGAATATAATGGTTTTTAACGCACCTAAAATTGAAAAAAAGTTCAATGATCACCAGCTTGATCGTCTGCTAAGTCTCCCATCATTTATAAGATTTGAAAGTTATTTTTAGACCCGATTTTATTAATGAGCAGGTTTGAAAAATATGTTTCAAGCCTGACCTAGCTTGAAGTATATATATTTTTAATATATATGTGTAATTAAAATTTATGTTATTTGAAATTATATGTTTAATAAATTTTGTGTTAAATGCTAGGGTTTGGAAATGAAAATTTTTAATTGGGTGGGCTTGAGATTTTATTTTAGGCCTGATAAAAATTATTTTTAGTGTAAGCCTGATTCGGCCTGATCAATTTTCATTCCTAGTAGTACCAATTACTCAGTATATATTCTTGTTAAATTGAGACATAGAGTATTTTATTATATTAATAATATAAATTTAGTTGATGAATAAATTTTTAATAAAAATAAATAATACATGACAAATTCTGATATATGAATGAGTATTTAAGAAGTTGGTACTTTTTCACTTTTAAAATAACACGATGGCCTACTATTTAAAGATGTTTTACTTTTGGAAGCATGTTCTTTTTGGTCTTTTTGACATAAAAATATAATTAAAAATTTCCAAACTAGTTCAAAAATAAAATATATAAAAATAAGAATACTGATTTCACTCCGAGTCTCTATGATCACTCACTACTCAGGGCAGGGTTTTACAGTGGGTCTTCCACCCACGGCGGACGAGCCCACCTTCGCTGGTGTTACCGTACGTCGGTGAGCCCCTTCGGCCTTTTAGTCATTGGACGACGAAGCCTCTCCAGTCCTCCTCACTCCGTTCCTCAACTGTTCCACAGTTGCAGACCTTTCTCTCGTCTCTTTTTTGTTGGTAACTGGTAAGCCGTAAGCCACTCTCTCATCTCTCTTCCTCTCCGTTTGCATCTTCATGTAGAATTTTATATATGCGTTGGTTTCAGAGGAGGATCACATGTACAAAGGGCTTGTCTGCACTTTTCTGTTTGCTATGCAACAAACATGAAGTTAAGGGGTTTCTGTAAACTAACCAGATACCTGAATATGGATAGACATTCTGGCTAGACATAAACGTGTGTCCAAGATATATTTTTCGGCTCTTAATGTCAGGGAATCTTATGCTTGTATAATTGTATTGTCCTTCGCTTTGGTCTTCCTTCCGGCTTTGCTTACAATGTCTTTAACATTTGTCAACTTTAGTCTCCCCTCTAGCGAAATATAGTACAATTTTGATTTGTGAAGTGCAGAAGGTGCCCTTTTGCTACCTAAATGTTAAACATCGGAGAGGCAATTTTTTGTTGTTCTAATTTGTCAGCCAATTCATGTTTCTGAAATAGTTTAAAACGATGCGATTTTCAAGTTAGTTTAATTTGAAATTTGCTCCTCATACCACATTCTTCAAAAGATTCAAGGATGATGAGTTCCTATTAATGTACCATGATATAGCATAGGGTCTTGTTTCTTTGGACTAAAGATTTATATTTATACATACTTTTATACTTGTTATGAGATATTGAAAGTGATTGAGCATGATTGAGTGATTGTCCATTTTTTAATTTTTGGTTTGTTATTTAAATATGTTTTCATTATTTATTGATTATATGACCGGTTCAACTAGTGAATCATTGAACCGGTGCCTTGAACCTTGAACGGTTCAACCACCAGTATGATTTTGATAACCTGGCTTGTAAGGTTATGATATTGAAAAGATAGGGAGAGGTATGCTTAGCCTACTTAGAAATTCAACAATTAGAAACTTGTATGGCATAAAAACTATTTACCCATCTTATTTTCAGGTTCAACATGTTGAAGAAGGTTGATGATCGCATTAGGACTTTGATTGAAAATGGTGTAAAGATGAGGCATCGGTCTATGTTTGTAATTATTGGTGACAAATCTCGTGATCAGGTTCAGTTCTTATATTTTTTTGTGATTTAATGTCTTTTGTTCATCTACTTTATGTTCACTTAAACAGTTTTCTTTGTATTGATGAGTATATGCTTGTTGCAGATTGTCCATCTCCACTACATGTTAAGTAAAGCAGTCATCAAATCCCGCCCAACTGTCTTATGGTGTTACAAGGAGAAACTTGAACTTAGCAGGTACTTAAATGTCTTTTAATAAATATGGTATTAATTGGTTTAAGTCTATTCACAAAAAAATTGTAAACGAAAATAGTGCTGGGAAAAGAAGAAGATCTCTAGGTTTATGAAAATAATTAGAATATCAAGTGGCTTTTACTTTTGGCACTAATAGGATACTGATATGCAGGTGAAAGATTCTTATTAATGACCCAATTACTATGGTGGTTCCAAATTATTGAGTTCGCTTACTCTCTTGTGTAGGAGGCTCATTAAGATTTCTACGAAGTCATAGAATTGTAGAGAGACTTTTTTCCTTCTATTTATTTTTTAGTAATTGGGCATGGTGATCTTAACTGGCTCTCATGGTTAACTTTTTGAAGATGAGGTCAGTAGAAAGTGAATAAAACATGTATTTCGTCGTACATATGATAGTAAAATAAGAAAGATAAGAAGATAAGAGGATGAAAGAATAGAGGAGAGGAGAAGAGAAGAGAAGTTAGAGGTATGAGAGTTGAAAATGTGAGGGAGGGGAAAGAAAGTTCTCAAAGTTCTTACTACCCTAGTTTGAGTTTTCACATGAGCTTATTTTGTAAATTCTAAACTTCTAGAAGACACTGGACCCAGAATAGTTGTAAAATGTGTAGAACAAACTTCCAAAAGATGTCTCTTGCTCTCTTAGTGCGGTGTTGAGTTCCCTATATGTAATGATAGGGAAGTTCCCATATCTGGAGTGTGAATTCTTCGTAGGTGCCATGTCCGCATCTTATAGATGATGGTCCATCACCTATGTTATATGGACTCGAATATTGGTGTCTGGTGTGGATATATGTCTAAGTCTCGGAATTATTTAATTTTCATGTCCAAAAGATGTCTCTTGCTCCCTTAGTGCGGCGTTGAGTTCCCTATATGTAATGATAGGGAAGTCCCCATATCTGGAGTGTGAATTCTTTGTAGGTGCCATGTCTGCATCTTATAGATGATGGTCCATCACCTATGTTATATGGACTCGAATATTGGTGTCTGGTGCGGATATATGTCTAAGTGTTGGAATCATTTAATTTCCAAAAGATGTCTCTTGCTCTCTTAGTGCGGCGTTGAGTTCCCTATATGTAATGATAGGGAAGTCCCCTTATTTGGAGTGTGAATTCTTCATAGGTGCCATGTCCGCATCTTATAGATGATGGTCCATCACCTATGTTATATGGACTCGAACATTGGTGTCTGGTGCGGTGTGGATATATGTCTAAGTGTCAGAATCATTTAATTTTCATGTCCAAGGATAGGGACCTGACAAAATGTTTATATTTCGTAACGTATTTCTTTTATTTATAGGATAAAATAGAGTTTAAAAGGTATTATAGAGCATTTTATGCGTATTTAAATGGTAAGCTGGGATTGCTAAACTTTTTTGTTGGGTGAATGTCTATCAATATATGTTGGCCACACATCCTGCACCCTTATTCAAATGTTGAAATCCAAGTATAGAGTGTCTGATACGAGTACTTTATACAATTAAGAAGATTGAGGGAACATAGACATAAGTCATAACACTCCTTCCCTCCTGAAAATGTGCTGAATATGATGCTATGCATGTCAAACTACTTCCAAAGAGAAATTTAATTTGTTGTTTTAGACAAATGGCCAAAATAGTTAAACCATGCAATGGAAAAACTTGACCATCCCTTAATTGTTGTGCCAGGGAAGGATTTGCTTTGCTCACTGGCTTGCTTGTTGATCCCTGTGATTCTTATTATTCTCACTGTTATTATTACTCTCAGTAGCAATCTTGTAAACCTTCGTACTGCAAGTTAGCTGAGTTATTTGGCTTCCTCAAGTAATTATTGTAGTATTAAATGCTGTCTGCTACATGCTGAACCTTGCCTGGTATGGGCTTGGTTCTAAGGTTGAGTTTAAACATAATTTGTTATGACTCTGCCTGAGATCCACCTAGGCCTGAAGTAAAATGATCCGTTAAGTATATAATTCAGGTTCTTATTTTTTTTGGTGACGGGGAACCCTAAGCATATGCGCCTAGGTAAACCCTTGGGCATGCATCCCTGGTAATAGGGAACCCTAAGCATATACTAGTCAAGTTTTGCATTTTAAGTCATGTTTGTTGGTCACAGTTCTTTGCAATGGGCCGAGTGAGGCCAAGTAAATACTTTTGTTGTTTCAAGCTTAGGCTGAGTTTTACTCTTGGTTCATAAATCGTGCTTGAGTCTGGTCCAATCTGGATTGTCTGCATTTCAATTGGGAGATCTAATGCTTGCCAATTCTTTATGTCCCACATTGCTGTTCTTCTGAATATAATTCCGCTTGTCTTCCTAGCTTTGATTAGTGTAATATTAATGATAGTAAGGGAGTGGTGTATGTTTTATAATTTTCGTATTCTCTTACTTTTGTTATCAGCCACAAGAGAAAACGTACAAAGCAGGTCAAGAAGTTAATGCAAAGAGGTCTTCTTGATCCTGAAAAGGTTGATCCATTTTCACTTTTTATTGAAAGTGGGGTGGTTTCTTACTGCTTGTATAGAGATTCTGATAGAATACTTGGAAACACATATGGCATGTGCATCTTACAGGTTCAGTCTCTTGTTAACTGTGTATTTTTATTTGCACAAATAAACTTCATTTAATGTCTCTGTGATGATATAAATAGGTTGACCCTATTTGCTTCAATGGATTAGGACTTTGAGGCATTGACACCTAATATACTCGCAAGAACCATTGAGACAGTGGAAGGTGGTGGTTTGGTGGTGTTGCTTCTTTGTTCACTTTCTTCACTGAGCAGTCTCTGTACCATGGTTATGGTTTGTATTGCTAACCCTACTCCCTTTATTGTCTCGTGAATTATATATATATATATATTTTCACCTCTTTCTTGCACCTTGAGGTTCGTGTGATCTCTTGGTAATTTCGAGGTATATTTAAAGTTCCAAGTTTGTTAGTGCCTTTTAGTATTCCATTTCTTAGATCCCTTAATGTGATAATGGAAAATGGTTGAAGATATCATAGAAGAGCTATTTCAATTTTATCTCCTTGAAACCTTATGTAGTTGTTTGTAATGATCCGTTTCCCACCCTTTTTGCGCATATATTAAGGAAAATGACTGGTTCATTGATGTTAAAAATGGTCTACATGTCTCCGAGGTTTTCTTACATTCCTATGACTAGAAAAAGTTCAGAAGATATAGAAAATTCCTGAAAAAAAGAAGAGAGCTAATGTCCCTAGGGGCAGCACTCGTAATCTTGAAGAAAGCAATTAGTTGGACCCTGCAAAAGGTCCAACGTTACTGAAAAGTGAATAAAAAGTTGGCTAGTAGTTCAATTCAGCTTTTGCACATCATACAAATCATTGGGCTGAAGGTTTTAGAAGGCATTTGCGGTCAAATTTTTTTAAAGAATTTGAAGACTTTAAGGGGGGGAGGGGGGAAAAGAGCCCTCAGCTTTGCACCCCACCTTCTCACCTCCACTCTTTCTCCTATATATACTTTTTTGTTGATGGAAATCTCCACAACCACTTTCATAAAGGGGCTTTGTTATTAGGGAGAAGTTACCAAGCCTAATTTGTCTTCTGCTTAAGGCCAAGATACCAATTCCTAACTTATAAAATGGTAACAATTTGACTCTTTGAAACCTATTCCCAACCAAATTAAATTGCTTTGACTTTTCTCAATTTCTTTAGCAATAAGAAGAGCTGTTATAAAAATGGTGAGGAAATGAGTGGGAGTACTAGCTATGAAGAATTGGAAAGTGTGATTTTATCCCCTAAAGAAAAGGATATTCTATTTCCCGTCTAGGGAGATGTTTTGTCACCTCCTGAGGCACAATTTCTGACAATTTTTTTTCCCTAGTAGTGTCACGTAAAGCTAAACCCCAGGCCATCCCTTTTAGCCTAAGAAAGTGTTAATGCATAACTTATCATTTGCAGAAATTCTCCAGGAGGCCCCCGGCATAACACATTCTTCAAGTACTTGTAGATTTGTTGACTAGATTAGCTTGAGCTAAGAACTCGAATTGGACCCTAGACCAATACGATTTCTTCATTCCATTAATCTAATTCCAAAATTAATCAGATATATGATGAATATAAAGTTCTAAGCATACAAGTCCTCCTCTCTTAAGTTCTTTAACATAACTGTACTCAATTTGAAGTTTAACTTAATTCCTCTAACCATATTATTGACGCTTAAAGAAGAATCTCACAATAGCCAACATAAACAAACTAAGAAGTTAAGTATTCTTACCTTAAATCAAGCATACACAAGTTTCCCCTTCTTTTTCCCTTTCTTTCTCTTCTTTTCTTTTCTTTCCTTTTCTCCCTCTTTTGTCTTTCAATTTCTCTCTTGAAAAACACAATTTCTAGCAAGCTCCTCTCTTCCTACAGAAGCTCCTCTCTTCTCTTTTGTTTTCATCCTACAACTATAGATATATTTTGTATATCTATCATCACATATGTCACACACAAAATATTATAGTTGAAGCACACACCTAGGTGTCAAGCACTTGAATCATACTAACAAGCACCTCTATGACTAAGTAGGTAAAAATTAATCTATTGATTAGCACTAATTAACCTTGAGTTAAATTAACTAATTTAGGTTAATTATAATTAAACTATAAGGAAATAATGCACATTAAACCACGGCATTTAAGTGATGCTCTTATGCTTAGGCTTGAGCTCATCCAGAATCCGAATCAGCTTCCTAAGCTCAAGCAAACTGCTTGCCCATTGTGTTTGATAAGCTTCAGGCCAAGATGGGCCTGCCTAAACTAGGTTAGTTATTTTTTTCCTTAACAAATAAGGAACGACAAAATAAAATTATTCTGATTGCCTCTTGAGTTTTTAACTGAAAATTTTTGTTTATAGGTGTAAGGCTTACCAAATTAGGGTATTTCACTTTCACTATATATCAATTCAATTTTTATAGGTATATTATAACACTAATCATTTCGTTTAAAAAAAAGGGAAAAAAAGAAAAGGTGCAGGTCAGGCTGAGTTAGGCTTGGTTCAAGCTTAGGCTTGAAATTGAGTTCAACCTCAAGCTTTGACCGAGCTCAAGTTAGCCCACACTTAGGCTATTCTTAGCTCAAAAGTTCATGGTTAAGAGACAGGTTTTGGGCTAGTCTATCCTAACTTATAGTCTTACTTGATGAGGCTGTACCCTAGATAACAAGCTAACGTCCTCTTGTGCTATGTTTGTCAATTAACGCTAGCGATGAAACTCTTGTTTATGCTTTTCTTTTGTCCTAAAATTCCTGTGAAGATACTAGCAATGTGACTATAGTAGGATGTTCACAGTCTTTGCTTGAAGTCATGTCACCCAAATTGTATATCGTTCTTGTACGAGGTTCAGGATCAGGTATTTCACATGCTCTATAGTGTGGGATGATGCTCTAAAGTGTGGGATGATAGGGTAGCCTTGAATAGATCACTCTTAGAATTTAAGGTACTTCCAAATGTAAGAGCAAATTTGTTTTAATAAGTAGACGTCCAATACAATGTAGCTTGTTGTTTTTCAAATTAATAATGTAAAAAAGCAATTCTATGAGCATTATTGCCCATTTGTTTTACATTTTGTCTTGCTAGAATTCCACTCTCCCTTGATTTTAGTTCATGATATTTGATTTTTTTCTTCTAAGAAAAATTTGAAGGAAAAAATTTTTGGACTTGCTTTGGATTGCTATATTACCAATTTGGAACAAAAGGGTAAGTAAGAGGGATGTGAAATGTCAGCTTAGTCTTGCCTACTTCATAGTGCTCTATGACAGTCATGTATTTTCTTTGATAGTAATGTGCTGAGGACATTGTGAATTTAAGGAAACCTCTAATGAGCAGACGGGCATCCCATGAGATTGCAAATGTTTTATCTCGTATTTCATTATGATACTTTTGAGGGGTGCACCTAGGAATTGGTCAACTTGACAATTGGAACTTGCTGAACTGATTTGTTGATTTGATTTCATTCTACGTGGTAAGTTATCTAATCCAGCCAATTCTTTTCAATGTTGGTGTGGCCTATTGGGTAAACCAACTTAACGCAAGAGGCCCAACTTCTTTACCTGCATTATAGCCAAGAAGGTTGTGTTGATTGTTTATTCCAGAGAATTATGTGTCTTAAATTATATAATTAAGGTTTTCTTACATGTTATAATCCTTGTGAGTTTTTTCCTTGCCCTCTTTTTTCATAACTTGTGATTCTGCATGTGCCAACCACCTTATTTCGATAGTTACTGAAAAATGAAAAGGACAATAAAAGAGTGGGGTAATTGCACTATTTCCCCCTTGTGGTTTGAGCACAAATCACATGAACCCCTTGTGGTTCAAAAGTGAACACTTAACCCTTATGGTTCGGGCATAACTGTTAGCATTTCTGTCATAGGGGTATTTTCTTAATTTCATCTCTAGAAAATTGCACATCAAAAGGATAATTTTTCCCTTTTATGTCAAAATAAAGGGTTGTCCTTTATAGGGCTATTTTTTTCATTCACAAACTTTGTCACGGTTCCATCCATTTTGTAGATAAGTCCAAACCATAAGAGGTTAAGTGTTCACTTTTGCATCAAGTGGAGGTCATCTGATTCGAGGGGGGTAAAGTGTAAGTTGTGTAATTACCCCTAAAATATTTGTATAGCTGATACACAAAACATAAAAAATAAAAACGTAAAGGTAATAATTATACTGTTATATATAGTTTGTTACATCACTTTACACATGATGTGGATCTATAAAAACTAAGAATTATTTCATTTTTAAATTAACAAGTGCTAATTATGCTTTAATATCCGTAGTGTTGATATATATACTGAAATTATGTTAAAGCATGCAATTACATCATACACAAACAGATGTACACGTCTAAATAACGAAATAAGTTGAGATCACTTAACGGTTTCCCAAATTTCATTTATCATGACATTGTTGTAGTTTCATTAAACAATGATATTCTGATTATTAACGAAATATTATTAGCCCAAAAATGAAAAGGTAAGTTACACTGATTTCTTCTAAAATTTGACTTTTTATCACCATCCTGGTATAAAATTTATACTAGTCGCCATAATATAAAATTTTATGTAACAAAATTTTCCTTTGATACAAACGGAATTTTGATGATATCTATGGTCAATCAAACAAATAAAAATGCACCAGTTGTAGATTGTCATTATCACCACTACGTCACTGCTACTACAATAACACCCGATCTCCCACCACTATCATGGAAGATAACCTCTCATGGCTCTTTTGGTACGGCTTTTTTTTGGCTTATAAGCAAAAAAGCTAGATTTATTTTTTGCTTTTTTGCTTTTATAAGCTAAAGATAAGCAAATAAGCAAAAAACAAAAAAGCCAAAAAAAAAACCTGACTTTTTAACTTCTAAGCCGAAAAAAAGTTAAGCGGAAAAGCCCTACCAAATGGGCCCTCAGTCTAGCTTGCACAACAACTTACCATTCTTACCAGCACTACCCTGACTCAAGTCCCTCACTGGGCCTCAAGTCTTTACTTCCTCCAACCCTGTCCATTTGAAGCCTTTGGGACTAACCAGGTTTGGGCTTAGCATCAGCTCTTATCTCCAAAACCATTAGGCCTTCACTTTGAATTTTAGCAACAATAGGATAGAGCTTTTCTTATCATCAAGCCTCTTGGGTAATTTAAACTATATATAGAAGAGTTGTTTCTCTGATATTTTGCCTACCAATTGTAAGACCCTTACTGTCTAGGGCCAGAGAAGGAAGCTCAATGCTTCTTGATCAAATTGAATCTTCATTCCAACACAGCTCCATTTTCCATTATGGTGAAGGTCTTCCATCCAATCTGAGCAATCTTCTTCTCTACCATCTTATTCTATCAAAAAGCTATCAAGATATGGTTCTTGTCACTAATTCTCTTTTGACATTTGCAAATCTCCCTTAATCTTGAAATGCTTCTTTATGACATTTGACAATGTTCTCTAACCCAATCCTTTTTCATAAACTGAATTTTTTTTTTTTTTTGTATGTGTTTCAAGTTGATTGGCAATTAATTGAAATGAAGGTGCTGATAGTTAATCTATGCATTTCTAATAGAAGCTTTTTTCATATCAATGTTCATTTATATATTCTTTTTACAACATTAATTGTTGTTGTTTTCAGGATGTTCATCAAAGGTTTCTGGCAGAATCACATTCTGAGGTAGTTTGTCGTTTCAATGAACGATTTTTGCTTTCTCTTGCATCATGCAAAGCATGCTTGGTCATGGATGATGAGCTTAACATTTTGCCAATCTCATCACATGTGAAGTCAACAATCGTGTCATCGATTATCGAGGTAAGCTTTTTTCATTGTGTATTGTAGAATGCTGTTCAATGTTTTACTTATTACTTCATTAGTTTACTTTTTGCTCTTGAAAAGTATATTTTTGCAAATTTTTGCTAAAGCATATGACATCTTTTTTTATTTGTAATATTTTTACATCGGATTTATTTCTTTTGGTAATGGAAGTGTACAAAATGAATTGAAAAAACTACGAGGAGGAAAACTTTAAAGAAATGTTTGACACCTTATTCTAGTGGTTGGAATTTTTTAATAGGGTAAATTACACCTGGCCTCTCTTGGGGTTGTTGATGATGACAATTAGGGGTGCACAAATGAACTGAAAAAACTAAGAACCGAACCAATCTAGCCTCTATGGGTTGGTTTGGCTCGATTATGGGTAAAACGCCAACCCAATCAATTCGGTTCTCAAGTTTACATTTTTTGAACCCAACACAAGACCTGAACCGGAGACCTGATCTTATATTTTGAAGTCCAAATACATTTGGTGCATGTCTATAAAGTATTGTAATTTGTACTTAATTATTGTTGAGTTTTATTTGCATGTTATTTTTTAATTTTTTGGGAACATTGAAAATGCAAGATTGATCTTTTTTTTAATTGTTAAATGAATTTAATTATATTTCGTACAATAAAAGTGCACTCGAATCGACCCAACCCAATCTTCACCCAAACCAACTCGAGGCATGCACAGGCAACAGTTCTTCTATGGTTTAAAAAATTACACTGATATCCCATTTGCTTTAGTTATGGATTCAGATTTCCACACCCTTACACCGTTATTGACAATGACGAAAATTGCTGATGTCACTTTATAGTATTTTTTGAAATACCAATTATACCCTTTCTCACCGTTATCAGATTCTCACCCACCAAAATTTACAATCCAAGCACCTAAACCATCCTAATACTCAAAGCAAACTGATCCCCTTTCAACTCTGTAACCCCTTTAATCACATCTATAGTATATGTATACTCTTATGTTCTATCAGCTCTGTAATCCCATTTAGTGGCTGAATATCACCCAAATTCCATGAGTAAATTCTCAAAACAATCACCCTAAAATCCCCCATAACAAAATGATCAGATTCTTATATTTCTCTCTCTACACATAGTGATCAAATTTTGCAAAGACCAGTGGAGTTACGTAGGCTGTTGTTTGCCTTTCCCCTCATTGAAACCCTTCATTCGCAAATTCTCATTTGTCTAAAGCAATCTTCTTGAAATCCTTTAATAATTATAGCCCCCACCCCCCCATGGGAAAAAATATAAATAAAAAAAGTCAATATACAATGGATGCAACAATCCACAAATTCAAGAACTGGAAGTTAAATGAGCCACCAAACCACACAGAACCCATTGTGAACACTATACGACGCCACTGCTGTAATGCCACACCCTAACCCATTGCAAGAACGATTGTGACACCCAAGACCAGAAAGACCACTTAAGGGGGGTGAAATGAGGAGTTGCAGACTCAAAAGACCTCTTAAGGTAAGTGAGGTGGTGCCATGAGTTGAGTTTTACATCGTCATGCGAAGTTGAAGTGAAGTGTCATATATGTAAACACTTGCATCTATTGGGTACAACGCGTTTTAAAGCCATGCAGGCTAAGACTTAAAGTTTACAATATTATATCATGTGAATCCTAGTTTGTGACAGAATGGTATTAGAGCTTAAACCAATGGGAAGTGTGTGGACTTGACCCCACAAGAGGACGTGTGGCTCAAGAGGGGTGGACAGTGACGCCCAAGACCAGAAAGACTACTTAAGTGGGATAAAGTGAGGTGTTGCAGACTAGAAAGACCTCTCAAGTGGGTTGAGGTGGTGCTTTGAGTTGATTCCCACATTGCCTGGTGAAGTTGAAGTGTCATGCTATATATATATGCACTTGTATCTACTTGGTACAACTTGTTTTAAAGCCGTGTAGGCTGAGACTCAAAGCAGACAATATTGTTTTATATGGGTTTGGGGTCGTGACATGACATTGTCCAACCCACCATGAAACACAATTTTCATCATTGTTGACTACCCAATGAGAGAGAAGTGTTGGTGGACCACTGGTGTCGAAAATGGTGGATGCTGACGGATATTGATGTTGGTGGGTGGGCTACTCTTCGGGTTTGGTAAATAAGAGAAAGAGAGAAAAGGGGTTGGGGTGTTTCAAAGGTGGTTGTCAGTGATATGTGAGTGTGGCAGTGGTGGGATGGTGCTGGTTTGGGAGGGGGAGTTTGATGTGGAGGAAGGCCACCAGAGAGGGAGGGACAATGGAGGAGGAGAAGGGACAGTCCACAGAAGGTGGTGGGCTTGGCCTCATTGCCGAAGACAACGAGAATGATGGTTGCTGTGATTGGCTTGGCTTGAGATCATTTGGTTTCAAGGAGACGAAATTAGGGAATTGGTACTCATTGGTCTGGTGATGTTTGGTAATTGGGATAAGGAAAGAAGAGAGTATTGAATTGTCCTCGAAATATGGTTGTAAAATTATATTTTTTTAACGGTCATTACCTGATGGATTTTTTTTTGGGGGGGGGGGGGGGGGGGGGGAAGAACTATCTGTCATGTTAGATACCTCAGGGGAGGTCAGTGTAATTTACCTTTATTAATATTGTTTGGTTGTTTATCTTTTTCAGAAAAAATTATTTACTTGACTTCACATTCTGTTAGACTTGGAACTGTGAAGATAGACCAAAAAACTGTGAAGAGGCAACAACCCTTAAATGTTTTGAGGTTCACTTTTAGTGGTAGCAAAAGTTAAGAATTTTTTATATTTGTTATTAATTATTCATTCCAAGCTTTGAAAGGCAGGAAAAGATTTTCAATAATAGTTATTGGATTTCATCAACCAACTTTCAAATTGTGGGGTGATCTCATGTAGGCTCATAGTGGGTATAACAAGTACCATGTTTACATGTGATATTTGTAGGTTATAAGCATGATATGTTCTCTATTTGGTTTTCTTTTATTTCCTCTACAATTATGTAATGAAGGGCTGTGGGTCTCTACCTGGAGCAGAGCAAGAATTATTGATTTTAAGGGAGCAGCTTCATGATGTTTTCCCTGTTGGTCCATTGGTTGGAATGTGTACAACCTTTGATCAGGTAAATATCACTGCTATGAGTTTTCATCTGTATGAGTTTATTTGGTTTTGTTGCCAAAATCTTGAAGGGACTGACTATGCTTGGCTGTTTGTTATTGTCAATTGGGGTAAGGCAGTTTCTATATTCCTTGATGCTTCCTTGGATAAGAAGCTCCAGGGCACCATTGCACTTATTGCGCCACGTGGACGAGGTAAATCAGCGGCTCTTGGCTTAGGAATTGCAGGAGCTATTGCTGCAGGGTGCGTTACACACCTCGACACAACTATTTCAGTAATCTGTTTCATCTCTCTGTTATTATATTCTTATATGAAAAGCTTATGGTTCTGTATAGGTACTCAAATATCTTTGTAACTGCTCCTACACCACAAAATTTGAAGTCTTTGTTTGAGTTCGTTTGTAGGGGATTACATGTGCTGAAATACGAGGTCTGTGGTTTCTCCTTATGCAATTAATGACAAACGCAGCAATGAGCATGTTTGATTTCAGATGCTATATGTTCTCTAGATTGATTTTTTAATTTTTTTTATATCTAATTTGAGTACTCCACTTATCTTTTTGTTGTTATTTGTTATTTTGCAAAATAAGATCCTGAACATTCTTTAGCACCCCAACTTTGACGCTTTTGATTTCAGGAGAACAAGTTTTTCCTTGAACACCTAATTATTACTATTTGGAATGTGGACCATTGTGGCATTCAGAATGTAAAAGGGTACGCAGTGTGTTGCTTATTTGGATTTTCATGTAGTTATCTAGTATAACTAAGAAATTCGACTGGTATATTGATGTTCTAACTATGAAACAAGTGAGAATGGAGGTTGTTGGAGCAGGGCCCATCATCCCGATCCAAACTATTTGAAAATATCCTTACACAGCATTGGATGATTGGGACCAAATGCCCTTTTGAAGTTAGTTGCTCTTAGGTTAAAAGAGAAAGGTCACATGTTTCAAAAGCACTACATTTCTAAGTAGCACAAACAATTTCATGAGGAATGTTTCAAGTGTCTTGCACGTTTTAGAGATGTCAATTAAGTAAAAATAGATTTCATAATTTTGGATGATTTACCCTGGTAAGGTCTGGCACTCCAAAAACAGGTCTTTTTATGTTTTTATTTTCTATAATAGAAACCCTATTAACTAAACACACACACCCAACCTCAGCCAAACCACAACCAAGTGGGTAGATAGCCTCACCACCAAACAATCTCCTACTCCAAAAACAGGTTAAATACACCCTAAAGTATCCAATTCCCCTCCCACTCCTATCCTCTTGTTTTAATTGTTTCTAAAAAGGAAGAAAATTTAAAATGATGTAGGTGTTGTTAAATTAAACATGAGCTAGTCATTTTTTGATGGGAGAAATATTAGAATTGTAGAAAGATGAGATAAGCAAAGAATATTTATAGGCATGGTATTCAATCTGCCACATAATCCAATTTTTAATATGGGAAAATAGAGTATTTATTAAGTTATATGATAATCTTAGGCAACATATGTATATGTAAATTCAAATCAAAGAAAATTGCGTATGTATACATGTCAATCTATTGATGGTACATTCTTAGTGATGATTTGAACATGGATTCTGAGACATAGTGTATTTATCTATGTACACAAGCATATCCTCTAATTATATGGACTCTTCTCCTTGCCACTTTTCTCTGCCACTCCTATGATAAGATTTCCCTGCATCTTACTAATCTCTCTAATTATTGTGAAACTCACCAATATATTTCACGTCTACCACTAATTTAGTTCCCCTTTTCTACTTTATTTTCTTGTTTCGATACCAAAAAAATGGTTATTTCCCAGCATCTAAGGCTTATCCGTTTTCAGTGTATTAGTAATGTCAGCAATGAGTCTGAAATTGCAAAGCAGGATATGTATAAGATGTATGGGACATGGATGCAGTATTTCCCGATAGCATTGGTGCCCAACTTTGATTCTAATTCTTGGAAGGTGCATGTGCTTATGGAAGGTTTGTTGGGATGGGCCTTGGGCTAGGCGTTTCATTCCTCTGAACTTAAGCCCTGAGTTGAAGCCCTTGTTATGCCACTTCTATGTGCGGAGATCCTGGTTTGTCTCAGGCAACTTGAAAGAGTAACTGTAATGAGACCCTGAAATACCCTTGTCCCATTACCTTACATTAAAATTAGATAAGAGTTTCTCAATGGACTATATCCACTATATTGTTTGCCAATAATGAGATTTGTTGCCTAGTGATGCATGTGATCCAGTTGCTGGAAATTGTTTATAAACAAGATGAAGCCTTATATGATAAATTTGGCTTCATTTAAGAATTGTCATGTCACTCAAAGAAACTGGGGAAGGACTACATGTACAAATTCCTCTTTTGGCTGCAAAAGTGTACCACATTTTCTTGAATAAAAAATCATGATGCATTGGCATCCTAGGTATTTTACCTTTTGTCCTGTGCTGCAGTGACCTGAATCCTGATTTCAATTGACCTGTGATTTCACTCCATTCCTTTCCCTTAATTCATTTTCTTAAGAGTACATTTCTTTTTCTTTTTTCCTTTTCCTTTCTTAATTTTTTTATTTTTTTTCGTCTTTCAGGAGCATTTGCATTATGATTTGCTAAGGAGTAGTAATCCTGATTATCGAAAAGCAATTACACAGATGAACATATACAAGCAGCATAGACAAACAGTTCAGGTAAATAGACTCGTTTATCCCTTCTCTAATAATCTGTGTTCTGTGATATTTGTGATTTGAAGTGTACATTCCCTTCGCCCACCACCACAACCCCAACCCCCCAACCACCACCAAAATCATCATCACAAAAAAAAAAAAAAAAAGGAAAAAAAGAGTGTTGATATGTTCATATTTTCTGAAATTAACTTGCAAACTCAAATGCAGACAATATTTTGCCTTTTAATATTGCCCCATGTGCAAGCCTTACTTGGAAGAGGTGGAACCTTTCTTGGTTCATTGTCGTTTATTATTTGAGGTTTTTGCAAGTATAGAAAAATTAAATTAAGAAGGTGCCGAGGGGACACCATCTAAGTACAAAGGAGCAACAGAATAAACTACAACATCAGCTCAAGCTTCCATGGAAAACAAAAGCAAAAGTAAAAAAGAAAAATAAATAAATAAGACACAAGACAGCCCCACCTCAACTTCTCTACACTCCATCCTCTCTAACCCTACCATCATAATTACAGTACAAACCAAATTTTTTATTTTTTATTTGGATAAGTAAACCAAAATCTTAAGCTCCCTTCCACTTTTAACCATGCTTTCTCTATTCTAACATAATTATCAACTTCCTAGGCATTTTTTTTTTTGCTTCGCCAGTAGCTATTAGTTTCAAAGCATCAGCCCTTGAATACCTCACAGGGGGTGCCAATGAATTTGGGAAGGCCATTAACCCCTTTTAAAACCAACTCCAACAACTCGCTCCCATCACCCGTTCTTTCTAGTGGACCATTCCTTCCCATCTCTACTAGACCCTCCCTCTTCCTCTTTTCCTTCCCTTCACATCCCTCCCAATTTAGCTCCAAGACTCAACTCAGCTCCTCTTAGGTCTAACACATCCCTTGACTGCAAACAATAGGCTTCACACCCTCAGGCATCCTATTTGTCTCATACGCATTACACTCTACACCCCCTTAAGCCCCATCAGGTTTACGTCCCAACACTAAAATTGGAGAGCACTCCAAAGTTAATAGTGTCTCGGCCTCACCTTCGACCTGAACTAACTCTAATCCCTGCACCCCTGCTCCAGACCCAAAAATTTAATGTGTCACCCTTCGACCTCTCTCAATAGTCTCGAAATCATCCTCCTGCAACCCGTGGGCTAAGAAGCACGGACACACCATTTAGGGTGCCGTGTGTATGTCGGACACGTGTCGGATACACATAGGCTTCGGACACACTGGGACACTTGTCCGACACGCCAATTGACGTGTCCCATATTTATCCAATATTTTTATTAATACTTTTTTTTAGAGGACACGTCCCGAACACATCGCAGACACGCGTGTCCCTTACTTGGACACGTTTTGGAACACGGCGAGGTTGAAATATTATTATTAAAAATATTAGACGGACTTGAATTTGTTGTTTGTGTGAATAAAGTGTATGTAGGGTGTTAATTAACCCTAACACATGTAAGGTTTATTTATATTAGGCATAAGCCTTTTACCAGTTGTGTTTAACCAATGTGGGACTAAACATAACATAGCATACTCTAACACTTCCCCTCAAGCTGGAGAATAAATATCAGTAAGTCCCAGCTTGTTACACAATAATTCTAACCGTGGCTTAAACAAAGGTTTAGTAAACATATCAGCTAACTGAGCGCCAGTAGACACAAAGGGAGTAGCAATCACACCAACTGTCAGCTTCTCGCGAACCAAATGACAATCAACCTCAATATGCTTAGTCCTCTCATGAAAAACTGGATTAGACGCAATGTGAATTGCTGCTTGATTATCACAAAATAGATTCATAGGCAGCTGCACATTGAATCCTATTTCCTCAAGCAAAGAGCGCACCCACACAATCTCACAAGTAGTATGAGCCATGGCTCGATATTCAGCTTCTGCACTAGATCGAGCCACAACAGTCTGTTTCTTACTCTTCCAATTGACAAGATTTCCACCTAGAAAGACACAATATCCTGTGGTAGATCGCCTATCAGATGGAGACCCTGCCCAATCAGAATCAGTGAATGCCTCAACACGTAAGTGTCCACTTGCCCGATAAAACAGACCACGCCCTGGATGAGCCTTAAGATACCTCACAAGTCTGAGTACTGCTTCCCAATGTGGAAGACGAGGTGCAGACATAAACTGGCTCACCATACTGACTGCAAAGGAAATATCAGGACGTGTGATTGTAATATAGTTCAACTTACCAACCAAGCGGCGATATTGATCTGGATTAGGGAGTAACTCCCCCTGGTCAACACATAGTTTCACATTAGGATCCATGGGGGTCTCAACAGGCTTACTTCCCAATAGTCCAGTCTCTTGCAAAATATCCAACACATACTTTCTTTGAGACAAGCTAATACCATCTTTAGATCGTGCCACCTCAACACCTAAGAAATATCGTAATTTTCCCAAGTCCTTGGTATAAAACTGCTGCTGTAGGAAGGTTTTCAACTCATCGATACCGTTCTGATCATCACCAGTTATAATAATGTCATCCACATAGACAATCAACAATACTTTTCCCTTTGCCGACGTGAGAGAAAAAACAGAATGATCTGACTCACTACGACACATGCCAAATCTCATAACAGCATCACTAAACTTGCCAAACCAAGCTCTAGGAGATTGCTTAAGACCATACAATGCTTTACGGAGGCGACATACCCGATTACGCTCCCCCTGAGCAACAAACCCTGGTGGTTGCTCCATGTAGACTTCCTCATGAAGGTCACCATGCAAGAAGGCATTTTTGACATCCAATTGGAATAAAGGCCAACCAAGATTAGCAGCAAGAGACAGAAGAATACGAACAGACCCGTGCTTGGCAACGGGAGAGAAAGTCTCAGCATAATCAACACCATAAGTCTGAGTATAACCTTTAGCAACAAGACGGGCCTTATAGCGTGCAACAGACCCATCCGGATGGTATTTTACAGTGAACACCCAGCGACACCCGACGGTAGTTTTGTCAGACGGAAGAGATACCAAGTCCCAAGTGCCATTATGGTGAAGGGCAGACATCTCATCTTCCATAGTCATCCGCCACTCGGAAATAGATAAGGCTTCCTGGACAGTATTAGGAACAAATATGGATGAAACAGAAGTGGCAAAGGCACGAAGGGAGGGAGATAGGTGGGCATAAGAGACATAACGAGCAATAGGATGAGAAGTGCAAGTACGAGTACCTTTGCGAAGAGCAATAGGAAGTGAAGCAGGAGAAGGTGGTGACGTTGGTTCCGAATCGTGCAAGGGCTCAGGATCTCGCAACAAGGCGGTCGAGACGGGCAGGGGTGGAGGTGGTGCAGAAAGAACCTTCGGCCGACGAGTATATACCTGCAGTGGGAGCGGAGGAGCGGGCGAAGAAGGAATCGAGGTGAGGATATAATGAGACGGATCCAGTGGGACAGAAGACGGGAAAAAAGGTAAGGACTCATTAAAGGTGACATCAGCACACACAAACTCACGCCGGAGAGACGAGGAGAATAACACCGATATCCCTTTTGGGTCCGAGAGTACCCAAGAAAGACACATTTAATGGATCGGGGATCCAGTTTATCCCGCCCAGGACCAAGAGCATGAACATAACATGTGCAACCAAAAACCTTAAGAGGCAGAGAAAACAAAGAGTGACCAGGAAACAAAACGTCATATGGAATTTGGCCCCCTAAGACGGAGGAAGGCATGCGATTAATGAGATACCCGGCAGTAAGAACAACATCGCTCCAAAAAGATTTAGGAACTTGGTGCTGAAATAAAAGGGCACGGGTGACATCTAACATATGACGCAACTTACGTTCAGCAACCCCATTCTGTTGGGGAGTGCGAGAACAAGAAGATTGATGAATAATACCATGGTCATCAAGAAAAACAGATAAACGAGTACGAAAATATTCTGCAGCATTATCAGTACGGAGAATCTGAATAGAAACATCAAACTAAGTTTTTATTTCTTGATAAAAAGATTTAAAAATGGCATACAACTCAGAACGTGCTTTCATAAGATAAACATAAGTAAGACGGGAATAATCATCCACAAAAATAACAAAATACTAAAATCCGGAGCGTGACGGAACATGGAAAGGACCCCAAATATCGGAATGAACTAAATGAAAAGGACGCGACACACGACTCTCGACTCTATGAGGAAAAGAAACACGATGATGCTTACTAAATTGACAGATTTCACAAGGTAAATCAGTGACACGACTACAAGACGGAACTAAGCGTTTAAGATTCTGGAGAGACGGATGACCAAGGCGGCAATGATGCTGGTATGTAGAAACTGAGGACTGGAGGGCAACAGAAGGCGGGAGCTCGTCATCAGTAAAGTAATAGAGACCACCCAACTCAGTACCCCCACCGATCTTCCTCCCCGTCGTGAGATCCTGAAAAACACAATAACCAGGAAAGAATGTGACGGAACAATTTAAGGATTTAGTAAGCTTACTGACAGACAGGAGACTATATGAAAAACGAGGAACATGAAAAACAGAGTCCAAAGAAAGTGATGAATTTAAAGTAACGGAACCCAAACCGGCAATGTGAGAAGTGGAACCATCGGCTAAGGTAACATGAGAAGACTGGCCAATAGGACGAGAGCCAGACAAAATAGCGGAAGCACCAGTCATATGATCATTAGCACCAGAATCAATGATCCATGGAGAATGAGAAGCAAGGCCAGCAAAGGAAGAACCTGTCTGAGCAAAGGTAGCAGTGGAGGATGGCAGAGGAGATGGCTGCAGAGACGTGAGACGGTGGTATTCATCCTCTGAAATAGTAACCACACGCGAAGTGGAGCTAGGTGACCCGGTGAACTGAAGTCCATCATGTTCAGAAACAGTAGCCTGATGTGCAGAAGGGTGGCCATTAAGTTGCCAACAACGATCAACTGTATGATTAGTCCCCTTACAATAAGTACAAAACCGAGGAACACGACCCCGACCACGATCAGTAACTCCTGACTGCTGACCCGTACGCCCAGAATCACGACCGGGACCAATAGAAACACGGCCACCTTGACCAGAGTCACGACCAAAACTACCACGTGCCCCTCCTCCAGACTCGCGACCACCACGCCCAAAACCACGGAAAGGAGGACCACTAGGAACCGAAGCAACGAAAGCAGACTGATCAGAAGGCAAGGAGGACACAGAACCAGTATCAGATATAGAGGCCTGGCGAAGGCGGCTGAACACTTCACTGAGGGAAGGTAACTCCTGACCTCCTAGCAACTGAGAACGAATCGAATCATAAGACTTAGGCAAACCATTCAAGAAGCGAGTCACATGAAGAGACTCACGCTGCCGACGCATAACCTTAATATCAGTAGAAAGAGGCTGACAAATATTGAGCTCCTCACAAACACGACTGAACTTAGCATAATATGTCTCCAAAGAAGAGTCACCAAGACCCAGAGAAAAATAGTCCTGATACAAATCAAAAGTCCGACGCAGATTATTAACCCCAGAATATAACTCCTGAGTTCGTTGTCAAACCTGTTTAGCGGTGTCCAAAAACATTAGTGCACCACTAATATCAGGCTCCATACTATTCCACAATTTAAGGCGAATTTGGGCATCCTCAATATTCCAATAGGCAAGTGCAGTAGTGTTAATGGGAGGATCATCAGTGAGAAAATCATGTTGCTTGGAGCCCAAAAAATATGTCTCAACAGATTTAGCCCAAATAGCATAGTTCTTTCCGTTCAAACGAATAGCAGTAATGGACAACATGTTGGGGGACCAGTGGTGAGAAACAGCAGGAGTAGGAGAACTAGAAATAATGGAAACAGGACTAGTAGTCATCTCAAATAGTAATGGAGGAGCACAAAGCCAAAAATAAGGACTGAAGAAACTCTCAACAAAATACCAGAGTAATCCCAGAAAAGAAGAATCATGTACCAACTTCGGAGATCATTTAGAGCATGATAGCAGCCCCAAGAAGTGCAGCGAAGGAAGAGAACAAGCCCAAATCAGTCCCACAGGCAAGCCGTCGATGGAAAAGAGCCAAAAAACAGCCCACTGAACCAACAAACGAGCAAGAAAACACCAAGAAAGCCTCTAGAACAGTAAATCGGCACCCATAGAACAAGATTCAAGCAGCCAAAAGCCTGGGTAATCGCGCAAACAGGAGATCGAAAAATCGGGAAAAAAAATTCCGAAAAAGTTTCAAAAATAGAAAACTCACATCAAATGGCTCCAAAAAATTTCAGAAAAATCACCATAATATCCAGAAGGTGAAAACGAGCCAGAGTGGAGCATCCCGAACTTCGGCCGATCGGCGTAGGGCTGACGTCAGCATGACGTCATTGTACGGCCGATGACGTCAGCCCTAGAAAATGGGGTGGTGGTGATGATCAGTCTACTCCAACGTGTTTTGGGTGTCGAGTTAGGGTTTTGAAGGAGAGATTGGGGTCGAGTTAAGGTTTCGACAGTAGCTGGTGGTTGTTGACAATGGCGGTTATAGAAGATCTAGACTAGGCTCTGATACCATGTTGTTTGTGTGAATAAAGTGTATGTAGGGTGTTAATTAACCCTAACACATGTAAGGTTTATTTATATTAGGCATAAGCCTTTTACCAGTTGTGTTTAACCAATGTGGGACTAAACATAACATAGCATACTCTAACAGAATTTATAAATTTCAAAACTTTAAAACACCAAAACATAGGACACCTACATCCAATTCTTCATATTCTTAACTTGTTAGTTGTTGTATTATAATTTTGAACTTGTTTGGTTTTTTGCATCTTATTTTTGGTGATTTATGAATGTTGCATTCTTATACCTCACAAATAAAAAAATATAAAAATATTTTATTTGCCGTATTCTTGTCGTGTTTGTGTCCTCATTTTTTTGAAAATATCATGCCCCATGTCCGAATCCGTGTTTCTTAGCCTGTGGGCTTCGTTTAAAATATAAGGTTGATCCTCTAAATCTTTACGGACCATGCTTAAAAATTGAACACTGGAAATCCGTAACCTGGGCCTATTCAATGGTGACTCTAGATTTCCAGTTCCAGCCCAAGCCTTGCTTCCTTGAGATTGGGCCTACATAATTTCCACTCACCTGGGCCTGATTGCAATGGGCCCCTTTGTCAGCAGCACACACCCTTGTTGTCCCACGAATCACAGGCTAAGTTTGAGGCCCATATCCATTATCTCCTTCTGGCCAGTCTTCAGACTAGACCCAAGGACATGTGGCACCGTGATCATTGTGAAGTGGAAGCCATCCCTACACCATTTTAAATTTTGAAATGCTGAATCTCTTGTTCCTTCACTAGGCCTGGCAAACTCAACCCATGTCCATGAACACCCACCCAATTTCACCCATTTAAAACGCATCTAAACCCGATCAAGTTTACTAATGGGTTTAATTGGGTTGTATTATGCAAGTCCAATTAAAAGTAGGTTTAAATAGGTTGGACATAGGTAACCATTGGGCTTGCTAAAAAAATTGTAAAATAATCTGTAACCCACAAAAAAAGTGTTTATTTTTCGGATTTATTTTTAAAACAAATCTTCTTTCCTTCTCCTCCCTTTGACCACCACTACCACCACCACCACCACCCACCCCTAAGGCTGCTAAGCACAAACTCTACTTAACCCAAATATAATAGATAAAGACACACACACACACACACACACACACACATATATATATCTGTATATATAGCAAAGGAAGGGCCTTGCCTGAGCCAATGGCGTACCTCAATGAATGGGAGAAAAAGTACTAAGAGGAGGGGTTGAGATAATAACCAAGTGATGGTCGAACGAAGGACTGTCCGTGGCAGTTGAATTAATCCTTAGTTTTGATTTTTTTTAGTTGTTTTACTATACATTTTTTTTAAATTTAATTGGAAACATCGTGAATAACCCTAAATTAACTTGACAAACACAAAAGGGGTTAATCTTGGAATTAACATAATCTTGTCCTTTTTTTTTCTAACTGTCGTGCATATGCTAACATTGTCTCTTGAAACCCCTGGTCCATACATTTTATAAAAATAATATTTATTAGAAGTAAGCACAAAATAAGCCTAAATTACATTAAAAAAAATATAAAAATTAGTAAAAAAGTATAATAAATCATATAAATTTGGACAATATATAAACGGGTCAAATTTGAGTTGATGGGTTTGTATTGACCCGTTAGTGACCCGTCCGTATTCAACCACTTGCTAATTGGGCTTGTTTAGGTTGAACCCATTTAAGCCTGCCCAAACCCGTCCATTTGCCACCCTTGGCTTTCACCACGTGCCCTACCTCGTCTAAGTCTGAATGTCTGTTGCCCCACACACACTTTTGAACCTGTCATCATTATGGACGTTGGAAACCCTTCCTCTATTTGGTGTTATTTAAGTCCAGTGGAGCAAATTTGGCACAATCTTATCGAAGTTACTTTCTAAGTCAGACATGAACAGAACGTCACGTTTTCTTTGGCATTAATAGTAACTGAACTGTTGGATCACTTACAATAGTATTGAATAGTCTACATCACATGAATTATTGTGAAAATTGTTCTTCTGTATAGCATATGGCAAACATCTTGAAGCTTTTATCTCTCTAGTCCTCCGGTCATTTTGTCCTAAACTAATAGCTCTAGCTCATGTTCTCCTGCCGATTCAGTTGCTTAATTTATTGGTTGACGAGTCCTAAGTTCAAATATGCTAAGAATCCTAGGAAAGAACCTTCCTTGGCATCATAGATCGTTGTTTTTAATTTATGCGACACCATGTTACTTGTAACTCAGATTATTTAGGTACATGGAACTGGAACGGAAGCGTGGTACACTACATGTTCTAAAATATGGTATGGTAGGGGTAGACTTGTATAAATTACACTACTACAAATAAAGTACTTCTTGAACAAGTTTCTTTAACAATTAGACATTTAATAAAATATAATCTATGTTTTTTCAAATTAATTATCTGAAAACACATTATATGAGTATTATGACCCATTTTTTTGCATATTGTTATGCTAAAATTCTATTCTTCCTATATTTTGGTTTATTATATTTGATTTTTTTTCCCGTTAGGTGACCTTTAAAGAAATAAATAGAAAAAAAATTTGGGATCACATTGGATCGCTAAATTCACCATTTTGGAATGCAAGTGTACCATGTTTCAGAATACTATTCAAAAAATTTATTTAAGGTAGTAGAGTATTATGGTAACACAGATGTGACACTTTTGAACTTGTACATGATAGTTGAATATGTTTATTATCATCATCAATGTTAATGTATAATTAGATGGCCAAATTACTCATTTACGTAGGTTGTTTCTCTAATTGTTTACTCTTCAGTGAGGGAATAACTAGATACAGAGTATGGATCTCTTGTTTTTAGTTGTTGTATTTAGTCTTCTTTTGGGTGGGTGTTTTGCTGCATATGTTGACATTTGAAATCGTGGATATCTCAATCCTTGTTTCTTCATTAATTTGAATTTTCTTATGGATCAGTATATCGAGCCTCATGAACATTTAAAACTTTCCCAAGCTGAGCTTTTGGTTGTTGATGAAGCAGCTGCCATTCCTCTGCCGGTTGTCAAGTCATTGCTTGGGCCTTACTTGGTGTTTCTGTCGTCTACAGTGAACGGGTATGATGTGCATCCGTCTCTGATCTCACTCTCTCTCTCTCTCTCTGTAGAGAGAGAGAGAGAGAGAGAGAGAGAGAGAGAGAGAGAGAGAGAGAGAGAGTGTGTGTGTGTGTGTGTGTGTGTATGTCTCTCCCACCTCCCTCATGATTTCTGCTTTGTACTTTAAATGACATATATATTTAATTTTTTTTATTATTTAGTTCAAATATGTCCATGTCATTGCAACCTCATTGGTTTTTTTAATTTTTAATTTTTAATTTTTTATTGTATTACATGGAAGATTCAGATATGAAGGCACTGGTCGTTCTTTGTCACTGAAGCTTCTTAATCATCTGGAAAAACAAAGTCAGATAAAGGCCTCCACTATTGACAATCACAATGGTATGAATTAAATTGTCGCTCCTCTTTATGGTGCCATTTACTTTACATAAACGTTTCCAGCACTAATGTCATTCACAATGATATGAATTTACTTGTAGCTCCCCTTTATGGTGGCATTTACTCACCACAGAATTTATTGTGCCATTTACAGTTTTAATAAATTGTTGATTTGAGGCTGACCTGTCGTTGAAAGTTTGAATCTACCTAGTAAAAAGCCTATCCAGTGCTACTTTCCCTGAAAGAACTGTATCTGAAGTTCGGGAAGAATTTTGTGACACTTGTTTGTTTTAGTACTACAGATGATATTTGAATTACTTGCTTGATTTTGAGAAGCTAGCCCTCACTAATAACAAGGATAGTTTTCTGAGATTTCTCCAACACCATAGCAATATATGTTGGGTTGAACAATTGAGAAAGAAGTCCAAATGAATGGTGGAATCCATATGGTACCTGTAAATGATGTTGGCCTCCCCATTGGTTATTACAAGTTTCGATGTGGAATAATACTTTGCATTTCAATGTATTAACATGGGCCAAAGTTAGTTTGTCTAGACTGGATGCATAGTGGTTTTGTTACTTGTAGATGGATTTGGTTAGTATGATCAAGTTGTGATGGCTATGAAATGCTTGTTTTTTGTATTTTTGTTTTCCTTTTTAAGAAAATAACATCACGGACATTTTAACAGGCATAAAGAGCAACAGAAAGAGTAGAAGAATTAGACAACGTTAGCATTGAAAGAAAAGCTAATGAATCTATAATTTAGTCTAGAAATCTTTTTGAATCATGGACTCAGACGACATACCTTGGGGAACTCCTTAGGTGAGTTAAAGCTGCTTTCTCCACGAGCTGTTGCAGCTGTTTTCCTTCTTTGCTACTGTTGCTTATTGTCTCTACAACTACTATTTCCATCTTTGCTGTGTACCATGTAGTTCTGGTTTCAAGCTTTATTTATTGTAATTACTTGTTTCTTTTATTTACCTATGTCAAATTACATTATGTTGAGTTGTTTATCCTCTTAATATTTGGCATATTACATTACTGCGACATTATCTTATTTGTTCACTGTTTGAAAGGTTGTTGCCTGCTGAATTTTGAGGTGTTCTTCCTTCATTTCATAAGATTCTCCAGTTGTCTTTTTCATATTTCATGTAGTGAAAACCTAGGACTGCCTCAGAGAAGCAGCTAGGCATCACTCCTATGTTCTGTAGGTATCGCACTTAAGCTGGGAGTAATTTCACATACTCCCAAAAAGCTTCAAAGCTATTAAAATTACACTCTTAACTTGACTTCAATTAATATGAAAGGGTACATCTATAGGCCAACCAGGAGTTGTCTATTAAGATTATCAATTCATAACCTAGTTAAATCATAAAAAGGGGAATTGAATCAATCTAAAACTTGATTATTAGATGTTCTAAGTGGGCACTGCTTTGACATCCACCCAATTTCAAAAATTTGCTATATCTTGAATTCTTAGGACTACATCGATTGGATGGCTTACCTGCCAGATCCGGCACATCCATATGAGAATTCCACGACCTACCTTAAGAACACGCAGCGAGAAACAAGCCTGTAAGGCGACTAAGCTCCAAGCTCACTCCCGTTAACTCAAACACTGAGGCGACTAAAATGTGCTCAACCAGGATCACTAGTGCGGCTTGCACACACACACTCGCCCGAAAGGCCCCATGCCCCATAAGAAGCACCATCCTCATGTGTTCAAGCTCCAACCCGACCATTGGCAATACCAATGCCTATGTGCACCTTGAGGGACTCACTCAGTGCATGCCCAAAGCATCACAACTGGGGGTGGAAGAGTGAACACTAGGGACCCCCTTATTGTAGCAAAATTCTGAGCCATCTCCTATCTCACCACAGGAAACATACTGTTCCCCGAGGAGTCAATATCCATAATTTCAATATTCATCAAAACTAAGAGGTATGACATTGGCACTCTTGACAACCATGGTCAGAAATACCACCTACCTACTGCCCTTACGGCCCCAAGGGCAAGCCATAAGTGCCAACTTGTGACACTTACCCATGTGTTTTAGGTCTATGCTATGTCTACCTGGTAGTAAAAGATATTGCCTCATGGTTTTGCCTTCAAGAGCTAACAATATGATTCACATGAGTAGTAATGTGTTAAACTGAAAAAAAAATGTTATATGTAACATCGTGGAATTTGAGACCGATAGTTGGAAAAATTAAGTGGTACAATGCATAGATATGTGCATATAGTACTTCAAGGAACTCTCTAGTTTCATTACTGATTGGCTTGTCTGCTGCATGAGATTAGCTCATGAAGTATTTAAACATTCATTCGCAAACTGTTCTCTAATTAGTTTGTAAAAGTCAATAAGATTTTCGTTCACCATCCAGTATGATAACATTGATTACAATGGTCAAGATCTCTTTCTTTCTTTTGCTATTTAATGCGGAAAGAACCTATTCAAGTACTTCAAATTTCTTGGTGCAGTTGGGTTTTTTCAGAAAGTGGAACTAAAGGAATCCATCAGATATGCTTCTGGGGATCCTATAGAGTCTTGGCTTAATGGTCTACTTTGCTTGGATATTACCAATTCAATGCCTCCCATAAGCAGGTTAGCCTCGGTATCTTCAAATTATATAAAAAATAGTTCCTCCTATGTTAACACGTTTTCTCTGTTGAGCTATTAGGTTCTCCCATCCCAGTGAATGCAATTTGTACTATGTTAATAGAGAGACACTGTTCTCCTTCCACAAAGAAAGTGAAGCATTTCTGCAGGTATCTAAAATAACCCAATAGATTTTAAAACAAGTTAATGTACTTTGCATTCATAATCACCAGCATGCTGATTTGTTTTGGGTTGTATTTCGTATTTATCTCAACAGCGGATGGTGGCTCTTTATGTTGCGTCTCACTACAAAAATTCTCCAAATGATTTACAATTGATGGCTGACGCTCCAGCACACCACCTATTTGTGTTACTTGGTATATTTCTTCTACATAAAATCCAAATGAGATTCTTTTTGTGTTTTTTGATAAGTGAGATTCTATTCTATATTAGGCAGCAGAATTCAGTGGCAAGCTTTTTTGCAGGTCCTGTTGATGAGTCTAAGAACATCCTTCCTGATATTCTGTGTGTTATTCAAGTGAGTATATTTTTACAAATTTTTTTTATTACTTTTAGTTTCTGGTTAATTTGTCTCATTATGTGTTACTACAGTACTCTGCTACCCTAACGATTTACGTTTTTGGAACGGCGTCCTAAACATGGTACATTAGCGTTCCAAAATGGTTTTTTTAGCAATTCAATGCGATTCCAAACTTTTTTTCCTAGTTATTTGTTTTAGGGTCATCTAATGAGGAAAAAAATCAAATATAATGAACCAAAATATAGGGAGATAGAATTTTGGCATAACAATATGCAAAAAATGGGCCATAATACTCCCTAGGAAGTACAGACACTCCGTTTAGGGTGCCGTATCCATGTTTGACACGTGTCGGACACACATACTCCTTGGACACGTTGGTATACTTCTCGAACAAGCCAATGGTGTGTCTTGAATTTTTATTTATTTATTTTTCAATGCACGCATCTAGGAGATTCCAGCAACACGCATGGACATATAGTGGACACATCTAGGACATGTATTGGACACATCTAAGACATATATTGGACACATTTTGATGACTTGTCAATGTTACATTCATATACAATACACAAAAAAATGTACAAAATTTTTTTTGCCATATCTTTGCGTGTCCGTGTCCTTACTTTTTTAAAATTGCCGTGTCCCATGTCCATATCTGTGCTTTTTAGAATACTTTTCCTATAATGTGTTTTTCGATAATTATTTTGAAAAAACATAGATTCTACTTTATTAAATGTCTAATGGTTAATAAAAATTGTTCTAGAAGTACCTTAATTCTAATAGTGTAATTTATACAAGTCTACTCCTAGCATATCATATTTTAGAACATGTAGCGTACCGTGTTTCCGTTCCGTTTCATGTAACTACACGATCCTAGTTTGAGTTCTAGGTAACATAGGTCTCATAGGTCAACCTTGCATGCATTAATTAGTGGATAATTTTCTTTCCTTTGCGTTTTGTTGACTTCCAAATGTTCTGTGATATTAAAGTTGATGTTGAGGTCCATATTGTAAAATTAGCTGAAGTATTTAGTCTTTTGTTGCTTTATTAATCTCACATTAGGACTTAATGGCCAAAATATTGAAAAACTTGGCATATGTTGAATCATATGAGGTATTCATTAGAGATGCTCAATCCCCAGAATCTAAGAGGTATTTTTACTCTTTCAAATGGCAGAAGAATTTGTCTCTGTGACATCACTTTGATAGGGAGCTTCCTGTTCTATGCTCCCAGATAGCAATGAGCTTGTGAATTCTCATGCTGAGTAGTTATGAATGCCATCTCACATTTCCCCATGTCATTGATGGTTATGTGAACTGTAATCTAAAGCTGAAGCCTTAAGAGTCTTCTGTTTGACCAATAGAAAACCAGCATCTTTTTGGTCTGGTTATTGACTAAAGGATGTGATGTCCAGCAGTACACTGCACAACTTCTCAGGTAACCTTGTTACAGGGTCAAGTATATGCTTGTGAAATACTTAGAGCACGGGCACATGTACACCTGAAAAGGGGAAAAAAAATTGCGGGTGATATTTGTGTTTTGAGCAGACAAAAGAATATGTCTTAAGCTGGCATCAATTTTTCAGTAATGTTAACGTCATAATTAAATGGGACTGCCTTAGAATGTAGCAAGCCTTGAAGTTACGGGCAACCAGATACTCAGGGCATTGGTAAATTTTACTAATAATGGCATGAAGGTTAACAACAGAGCTCTTGTGATGGTCATTATGGTGCACTTTATATGGACTCCTCTAAATGCCTGAAGTACCTGTATTGCACACATGATAATATGGAAAGGGTGTGGGAATCATGTTTCCATGAGTAGTGGGACATGCACTCAGCAAAAAAGGCTGAAATGCAAGTTTACTAAATAATTTTAAATAAAAAAAATCCCATATTGTGCTACTTTTCGGACGTGGTTGCTTAAAAATCAGTAAAGTGGGTTGGGTTAATTGTCTATGTTACTTAAGACACCATCTCAGTCGTGGAGGGTAACTGAAAAAATCACAAATATTTTTCTGATATGTAAATTGTATTAGCAAGTTGCCTACAAAAAATATACATAGTTTCCTCCGAAACACTACAAAAGAATCAAAAACAAAAAGTAAAGAATCGCTTAAGGCAAAAATATCGCTTAAGGCAAAAATAGTGAGAAGCAAGGAATCTTCCTAATTGTCGGAAGATCTCCTATTCCTTTCTGTTCATAACCACCAAAAAAAAAAAAAAAAAAAAACACCATAAAGAACTCTCCCAAACCTTCTAGTCACCCTAGAGACCATGAAGAGAGAAGCTCTTTAATCGTCCTAAGCATGTCCCACATAACGCCAAAAAGAGGAAAAACAATGTTCCACAACTTCATTGCCACAGGACAATAAAATTTATCCTTCCCTGCATAGTTACACATTGGAACATAGAGAAATGCTCTAAAACACAATGCTATATACTGAAATAATAAATTGTGGGAACATTAATTTAGAACATTCCATAATGTTGTATAATCTTAATGGAGAAAAATAAAAAGATTGTGTTTTAGTATATTAATATTTGTCACTTTTGAAATGCTTCCGAAACATCCCGTAACATTTCTGAAACATTTTGGTTTCCTATGTAACCAAGAAATCCGAAACGGAATTTTGATCCTTGATTCTTGTTAACCCAAAAAAAAACTTCTTGTAGCTGGGTAAGTACATGGCATGATTTCTTGAATAATGTGTTGGAATTCTTGTTCGAGCATGTGTTGTCAACTTTGTTATAATTGCAATAAATTCCTAACATGGTTTGCGTTCTGGAACTAAGATATTAAATTGAAATATTTTGTTCTCTAGTTTACGGACAATATTATTATCTCAAACTCGGTAGTATTTACGTAATTGGATACTTGATTGGTAACGAACAGATCAGTCTTGAAGGACAAATTTGTCGTGAGTCGGCACTGCAAAGCTTGCGTATGGGTTGTCAACCTTCGGGGGATCAACTAGCATGGAAATTTTGTGAAGAGTTTGAAGACATTGTTTTTCCTACCCTCTCAGGTGCCCGCATCGTAAGAATAGCTGTCCATCCAGACGCACTGGGGGTATCTTTCAACCCTTGCACTTTTTACTTTTCAAAACAAAATGTCTCAGCCTATTGATTAATGACTTCACTTTTTACGTTTGTAGCATGGATATGGCTCGGCTGCTTTAGATCAACTCACGAGGTTTGTGGAAACCTTGTAACTGTTGCTTGTATTTCATCATGCACTTTGAAGTCGTATCAGTAACATCGAATTCTGAAGGCCCTAGGACAAATGTAGAGTTATATTTGTTTAGTTTTTGAAGTTCAATTTTTGTGCATTGTTTATTGTCAAAATCAATGGAGGTATCACTGATGCATAGGCAACATAGTTTTGAATATTGCAATGTTACAATTTTAATTGGCTAGCAGCCTAGTAGTTGAATTAATAATACCATCCATTTTGAAAATTTAGTTGTCTATTTTTGTGACCTATTTCGTTTTCTTGTTGGAGAAGATGGGTTTTGGGGGCAATGGAGGGGTTGGATTAGATCTTGTGTGTCTACTGTTATGTTTTTGTTATGTTATGGAGTCCTTAATGGTCTTTGCAAGTTCAGGGTGTTTGAGGCAGGGAGATCCCCTCTCTCTTTTCCTCTTTATATTGTTTTGGAGGCTATTAGTCGTATGTTGGAGAAGGTGGTTAAAGGATTCTATTCATGATTTCAGGTGGATGATAGGGGTGGTCATCGGATGTTTTATCTCACCTATTGTTTAATGATAATACTCTTCTTTTATGTGAAGTGAAGGAAGAGGAGTTGAGGTGGTTAAGCTTGTGTTGTTATGATTTGAGGCAGGCTCAGGTTTGCATGGTAATTTGGCTAAGAGTGCTCTTATAAAGGTGGAGGAGTGGGATAATTTTAATGATTTTGTAAGGATCTCGGGTTACAGAGTCAATTCTTTGCCTACTTCGTATATTGGAATGCCTTTAGGGTTATCTTTCAAAACTTAAGTTGTGTAGGAAAGCATTATGGGGAGATTCGAGACAAAGCTTGCCGTTACTTAGAAGAGGTAGTATTTATTCAAAGGGGGTATTTTGATCTTGATTAAGCATGTTCTCTGCAGTTTACCTACTTATTTGATCTCCTCCTTTACTATTATTTGTCCTAGTTTTATGTCCTTGTGATGCACGAGATTCGAGTTCCATTTTAGATCCATTGATCGATTAAATAATTGAGGAGATAGTGAATGTGCATTTCCTCCGAATTTAGTGAAAATAATATATGATGGCATATTTTTCACTCTGTTTAAAAAATACATGTAATGAAAGAACCTATTATAAGTATCAAGAACGGATTTATTTAAATGTAACATCGAAGAAATTAAGATATTCCAATGGATTTTTGTAATTTGTATTGAACTCAAATGTTCAATTTGTAAAGATACTATATATGGAAAAAACGGCATTATTAGTATAAGGATCTTGCCATGTACAGTATGCATTGTCTAATTGTATAAAGTGTTAGAAGTTATGAAAATGTTAGCCGGACACTTTGTACAACCAAGCAATTCATGCTTAACATGTGGCTTAGCATTTGTCTAAGTTAAAAAATAAATGTAGTTGAAGTAATAATTGAGGAAACTGAAAAAACAGTCCATTGACTTATAGAATTTTTATTAGATGGAGATGCAAACTTAATTTTTGAGAATGCATGTATTTAAAGTAATAATTGAAAAACTAAGAAAATAGTTAATTGACTTTATAGTTTTTATTAAATGTAATAACTTGTTAGTTTGTACATGGAAGATAACATAGATAAATTTTAAGAAAAGATGTAAAAAGAGCCACTACGAGTGAATCAATCCTTACAACACAAGGACAATGGCCAATGCACCTTATTTAGTTTTTAGTTTTTAAGTCTTATTTTGTTGTAATGATCTAACCTTGATTTTTTTTTAGTTTTTTGTAAGTGTTGTTTGCAAAGAAAAGGGACTCTAGATAAATTAGAAAATAAAGGAAAAAAAAGAGGTGCTCAAAGTGAGCCACTTGTTGCAATCGTAACGACAATGGCCCATGCACAATATTGTTTTTTAATTTTTAGGTTTATTATTTTGTTGTAGTGATTTTACATTTTTTTTGTAAGTGTTGTAGTGATTTTACATTCAAAATAAATATGATAATATTTATTTAGCATGTTATGTAATTTATTTTGTGCAATTTAATTGTGTCATCATCTAATATTTATGTTTTACTCATCTAACTATCTATGTAATCTAATTGTATATGCATTTAAATAATTGAGTGTACTAACATCTAAATAAATGAGTATACTAGTACTAATTTTTCTTTACTCTATGTATGGCTATGTTGTAATTTATATACTTACATGAATGTAGCTATCTATGTACGCTTATGAACATAAATAAGTTTTAGCTAATGTAATAAAATGTACTAACTTATATATGTTTATGAACCTAAAATATATATACTAACATAAATATGGACGGAAATACAATAAAATAATATACCAACATATAAAAATACATGCACCAAAATAAATGCAATCAACCACAAAATTATATATGTACAAATTGCATAATAAAAGATAGATCCCCACAATGGGCCATGTCTCACCAAGACGAGTTGTTACCCTAATAAGGTAATAATTGAAAAGGCTGGGGAAGATAATGAAGTTTATTTCATTTGAATTTCATAAATACAATGTGTAGTGGCATGAATTTCACACCAAAAATAAATAATCATGAAAAACAAAGTATCATACACCTTTATCTAGATAAACACCATAAATATATGAACTAATTAAGTACATTGAATCATTGTGCGAAAAGATAAATATATGTACTATAGAATAGACTACAAGCTTTGCAAAAGCATTAAACGGGCTTACCTCTTGAAGCGTGATCCGAAAATAAACCCGAAAGTCTTGAACTGAAAGTGTTCCACGTGAATCCTGCGTATGCTGTTGATCTACCTGTGGTGGAGTGCAGTCAAACCTCTCGAAGGCCAAGAGCACCCTCACAAATCACAACTCAAGAGTTACCTTCATATCATGTATCTAGGAGAGATTCTGTAGAGCAGAAAAGAGAGAGACCAAGAACCTTATTTCAAGTGGTCTGTATATCATGTATATACAGATCTCTGGAGAAGTTGAAACTTCTCTTGGTGGTCCACTACATAGAGGAGTTGTAACTTCTCTCTTAGTGGTCCACTACTAGGAGAACTAGGCAGTTGTCATAACCACCTTTTATGGGTGTTGGGTTGGGCATGCTCATGGCTACCCAAACATCTCCCACTCGCACATGGGTATGTAGAAAACAATATCAATCTCTCTACCATCCAAACATGACTATGTAAGATCATATAACAAATGAGTCATGCAACCGTTGAGTGCACTAAAGTTTTGGAAGCTCTACACTAAATTTTATAAAAGCCAGCATAGAGACATCAACCACGTTTGAAATGTAAGAAGTGTCTCAAGTACCCCGAATCCATCTAGATACATCGGTGTAGGTATCTCTACCCCCTCTAGAAGCATACCTAACTCTTCAAGGTCGACAATATACCCATACTTATATCGCAATACAGAAAAGTGAAAGTAAGTTGCGTGCTATGAAAATATGCCTGATGTACAAGATAAGGTATCACTAACTATGTTCAACAAGGTGCGGTTTCGTCTCTTTGCTACACCATTTTGCTGCGGAGTGCTCGGAATACTCAACTATCTGAGTATACCCTTATCCTCACAGAGTTCTCGAAACAGCTCAAATAGATACTCACAACCACAATGAGTCCTTAAAGCCTTAATGCTTATGTCTAATTGATTTTCAATCTCAAGAACATAGCGTCTAAAGCAATCTAATTCTTTTGACCTATGTGAGAGTAGATAGGCATTATCAAATCGTGTGTAGTCATCTATAAATGTGATAAATAAGGAGCACCGTGTCTTATCCTCATATTCAGGGAACCACAAATATCTAAGTGAACAAGCTGTAATGGAAAAAATGCCCTTTAAGCCTTGCCAAAGGTTTCCTAGTTGCCTTTCCCTGTAGGCAACACTCACAAACTGGCAAGTCAACCCTAGCAAGTGAATCCAAAAGACCCTATCTAGCTAGCCTGACCATTCTGTACTGTCTAATATGTCCTAGTTTGGAATGCCATCTCATAGAATCAATAGAAGAATCATGTACAGAAGCATTAAATGAAACTGAAGATTCTAAAACATTATCCATACTAGAAATATCAATATCAATATCTAGAGTCATAAAATCATCCAACAAATATCTAGAACCATAGTAGACAAACTCATGATAAATATGAACAGACTGAGTCCAAAATATAAACAGAAACCTAAACGTAGTAAACTAGTAACTGAAAGCAGATTTCGCTGTATCCTTGGTGCATAAAGTACATCATGTAGGTCAAGACTGCGATCACCCCTCAAATCCAGCCTGTAGGTACCAATTCTAAGGACATCCACACTGGACTCGCTCCCCATGAATACTCTTCTGCTACCAACTGGTATGCGGCGATACTCCACGTATCCAAATCTGCTCCTTGCTATATGGTCTGTTGCTCCTAAGTCTATAACCCAAAATTGAGGAGAATGAGCAATCATAACTTGACTAGACACAAAGCAATCAATGCGAGAAACAGAAACAAGGTGTATCTTCTTCTGCTCGGCACAGTCACGAGCAAAGTGTCCTAGCTGCTGACAGTTGTAGCACTTCATCTTGGTCTTATCTTTTTTACCACCTCTCTTGCCTCTCTTTCTATGCTTGGAAGACTTAGTCTCACTAGACCTAGCATCAAAACGATCCTTACCAGCTTTGGTAGCACCATCACCTCTCTTGCGCTTAGACCCAGAAGTCCTGCGCGACCTAGTCTCAATAACATAAGCATTACCACTATCAACCTTAGCAACCTTTAGGCGCTCAGCCTCTAACTCCAGATGGCGGGAGATATTCTCAAAAGTCCTGAAACTATCATTATGCGTCATATTCTGCTTCATGTGATCCCATAACTGCGGAAGAGGACGAATGACAAACTGCACTTGTTGCTCATCAATAAAAATATGTCGTGCTGCCTTAAGCTCGCGTATCATGATTGACATCACTCGTAAATGTTGTCTCATGGAATGGTGAGGTTTCCTCTGATAAGAATCAAATTTGAGTGTCAACCCGCTCAGTTTGGCAAGAGAAGTAACCCTGTACTTCAGCTTTAAAACCTCTTAAGTCTAATAAGAAGTCAGCGACACCTCAAACTACAGCATAAGATCATTCTCCATGTTGCTCTACATAAGAAAGCGCGCGTCCTGATCTTTAGACTGCCAAATTTTGTAGAGTTTTTGCTCCCCACGGTTCTAAGTTGTAGTACCCTGTTCGGGTTCAGTTATAAGATGATCAATATGAACCAAAAGAGACTATACGTTGAGAACAAACTGAATCTTATGGCGCCAAATGTCATAGTTGTCGCCATTCAGCTTCTCTCCCTTAACCATTTTAGCCACTATATTTTTAGATGCTATGATGAATTACAAATAGGGACAAAGCAAAAGGATGTAAGAATAAAGCATAACACGCATTTTTGCCGCAAAAATTCAAATTAAAAAATAAGACAACTCTCAAAAGTCGCGAGATCAAAAGTTCGCTATGCTCCCAATTATCTTTGGAGACACTAACGATTATTATCAAATTTTAATTTAACTAATGCGCAAAAATTAGTTATCGGGAGTCAAATCTTTAAGAATTTTCTCAACCATGCAATCTCCCACTAAATAAAAACAATTAAGCATGTGATAATCTTCAATTCTCTGTCTATAGCATAAATATCATCGCAATAATATTTAAATGCTATCAAACAATTCTAATAATGGAATTAAAACTAACAATTATCACATAACATAGCACAAACCATGAATAATATGCAACTCTAATATTCAGAAATTAGAAAATAGAGTTACAACATGCTAACATATTTAATGGTACAATTTAGAATTTTCTGTAATTTTTAAAGCAACTAAAACAATTAAATAAATTACAGAAAAATAATGCAGATCATCAGAGAATTCATGTTATCACACCAGCACCTAGATCAAGGGTCCAGAACCATTTAGCACAAAACCCGAGGCATATAATCCATGGCACGCGGCCCAACGCGCATGAGTAGTGTCCCAAAAATTTAATTTTCCAATCATTTTTCAAAATGCTTTTCTAAAAAAAAAAATTCAGTCCAAGGAAAAATTTTGGAAAAATCACATTATTGTAGAAAATAAAATTTCAAGCTTCTAGGAAAAAATTTGGACGAAAACAGCCACCGAAAGCCACCGCACGCACCACCAGCTGCGTGTGGGCAAGCGTAGTTGCTGGCAGGCGCGCAGGTTGCACATGGGCTTTGGCTCAAAACCGGTGCGGCTCGACGTGGTCGTTGACGGCTCGTTGATCGCGGCTTGGCTCTGCATTGACAGCTCGTTGATCGGGGCTCAGCGGCTCATCGACTACGGCTGAGATTGCGCGAGGAGTCACGGCCCGTGGTGGTGCATGCGCTCCTGCGCCAGCTTTCCGGCGTTGGTTGGTGACGAGATTGCTAGAGTTGGTTTTGTCTCGGTGAGTAGAGTCTGTCATTGGCATTGTTTGTGCTCTATGGTTCACCTATTGTGGTATGTGTGAGACATGCGCCACTCGGCGCTACTGGGACAGGTGATGAATCCTGGTTCATCTTCCTCCTTGAACCAGATTTGAACCAAAAAGCGACCTAAGACTTCAAACCTTCATAACTTGCAATATACACATCGACAAATTACCCATAATATATTGTTGAAAATCTTATGAAGAGGGGAACACAACCATGTAAGTATCATTGACAGAAACATAATGTGTTAAAAAAGTTGTGGGCTGAGAAAGTGGCTACCATAAAAATTAGAGTTTGAGATTTCTCTCAAACTACACATCCATTCACAACGAAACTTTCCATAAATCATAATATGCATATAGGCCACAACATACTAATATTTCAGGCCAAACGGAGAAGGTCTCTCCAGGCCACCATTAAAGCTCTGTTTGAAGCTTTTCGTAAAAAACAATCACTAAACACATGAAACAACCACATAATCACTTTACAATGGCTATGATACCAATATAGGATAGACTACAAGCTTTGCGGAAGCATTAAACAGGCTTACCTCTTGAAGCGTGATCCAAAAATAAATCCAAAAGTTTTGAACTGAAAGTGTTCCACGTGAATCCTGCTTGTGCTGTTGATCTACTCGCGGTGGAGCGCAGTCAAACCTCTCTAAGGCCAAGAGCACCCTCACAAATCACAACTCAATAGTTTCCTCATGTCATGTATCTGGGAGAGATTCTACAGAGCAGAAAAGAGAGACCAAGGACCTTATTCCAAGTGGTCTGTATATCATGTATATACAGATCTCTAGAGAAGTTGCAACTTCTCTTGGTGGTCCACTACAGAAAGGAGTTGTAACTTCTCTCTTAGTGGTCCACTACCAGGAGAAGTAGGCAGTTGTCATAACCACCTCTTATGGGTTTTGGGTTGGGCATGCCCATGGGCGCCCAAACCGACCCATATACCAACATGTACAATGAACCAAAGAGAAACAAATAAATATTTTTAATTTTTTATTCTTAAAATAAAAAACTTTTTAATCAAAACATTGGAGTCACTCAAAATATGCCACTTGTCACAATCACGGTGATAGTGGCCTCCTTTTCTATATAGTATATAGATAGATAGATGTGCCAAGGAGATTGCAAAGACTGATAGGGTGGTCAGGCCATATGGGGTGGGACTGTGGAAAAGTACTATGAGTATTGGGGATGAATATGCCGAAAGATTATTCTTCAATGTGGCAATCGTGGGGGGAGGGGGCTGACATTTTGGCTTGATCCATGGTGTGTTATAGACCTCTTAGGCAGTATTCCCCTATCTCTGTTGTTTGGCTATAGACACTCATGCATCTGTGGAGGATTACCTATTGGTTGATGATGGTGGTACGGTGTGGAATCCTTGGTTTCTGAAGGCTTTGGAGGACTGGGATACCCAGCCTATAGAGTTCTTCGGTTTACTTTATGATGACATTTATCTGGATAGTCAGGATGTTATGACCTGGAAAGTCTCTAAGAAAGGGGTTTTTTTTCCAATCTGCTCATTCTACCAAGAATTGGTCTGTGGTGGGGACATATTTTGTACTTTGGAGAGGTATTTTTTTTGGGTACATTGGAGGAACAAAGTCCTGGGGGAGGGTAGGGTAAGTCGAACCCATGACCTCACTGCCTGTACTCCTAAGGTTGTCTTCTTTGATTGGACAATTACTAATTAGGCTATTGTGACCATCAACAACATTAGGAAAAGACATAAGTTGCTGGTTGATTGGAGTTGTATGTGTAAACCGATAGGGGAAAGTGTTAATCATTTTCTTCTTCATTGCCCAGTGGCCAGTGAGCTATGGAGTTTGACCTCCTCAGTCTTTGGTGTTGTATGATGCCATTTTCACTGGGGGAGCTTCTTTGTTGCTGGAGTTCACATGGCGCTAAAAATTCAGAGAAGAAGGATTGGCAGATAGCAGCTTTGTGTGTTTTGTGGACAGTCTGGAAGGAATGTCATAGGGAGATATTTTGAAGGTATTGAGCTACCTATTTGTAGAATGGAAGGACCTTTACTACTGTTTCTATTTCTTTGGTTGTGAGAGGATTGTCCTTTCTCAGTTCGTGCAGTTCATTAGGCAAATTATATATGCTAGTGGATGTATACGTACAGGCCTTGGCCTTTTGAGAGTCAAGGTTTACCCCTTAAGGCATTTTTTGTTAATAAATTTTTTCTTCTAAATAAGTTACTTATTACTAGCAAATAGCATTTCTAGTTCGTAATATGGCAAGTAGCAGGTAGCAACTATATGATCACCAGAAGCGTATGTAATGTAGTTAAGTAAGTAAAAGAATAACGCTAATAATATAAGTAGAAATTATTTGTTAATCCATTTGTGGACCTAAAAGCACTAACTGTTGAGAAAAGAAAACTATTTCCTTTTGAAAGCAATTTAAAAATAGTGTAACAATTATTACCTATATTTAATTTTGTTTATAACTTTACAAAAGACATTTAAATAACCGTAAACCCAGTTTTTAACATCCTGGAATTATTTGTTAGTGCATTTGTGGTCAAAAAACATGAATAATGCTTTTCATGGATTGGCTCGCCCTCCTATATCCCTTCCACCTATGTGAAGGTAATACTCCCTCCATACAAATGACAAGCTTCAGGGTTACAATATACCGTGCCTGGTTCACTATTCACTCTCTTTCTCTTAGACTACCCCAACTCTTTCCCTTCCACTCTCTGATTGACTCTGCGTTGTTGAATGTGTGCCGTAATTTTGCGGAGGGGATCGAACAGAAGGTTCCCTCCTGATCATCCACAGTTGCAATTTGTCAAATAAATAGCAACTTATTTAAAGGCTCTCTTTTTTTATTGGAGTAGGGTGAAGAACCATACAGATCAGTTGAAGGCTTGTGGCAAAGAAATTGTTACAACCCTCTCTTTCTCGTTCTCAATCATTTATGAGGCATTCATCTTGCTTACATGATTTTTCATTGCCTTCATTGATTAGTATATTTAATGAAGAGATTACTGATCTTTGCAGGTATTATGAAGGCCAATTAACTCGTATTAGTGAATCAGACATTAAGAAACTCGATGATATGAAGGTCCAGGTCAATGTGAGAGAGGCTGCCAAAAAGGTTGTTTGGCTTTTTCTTGAAGTTAGCTAAATATGAAGGAAGTTGGGTGGAGTTGTTAGCTTCTAGAGTGCAACAAATAGGATTTCCTCTCCTTCACACCCAACAAAACAAACCACCCCCCCCCCCCAAAATTTTGTGCCCATGAATGTGTTTTACTGAAGGGGGTTCCATTGATTTTCCCGTGTTCTTTTATTTATTTATTTTTGATTTAACTTAGTGGGGAACAGGGTTGATTTTTTATTTTTTTTGGTTTTGGTTTGGGTGGGGGAGTGTTTGTTGCATTGATTTTTCTAGATGTCCTTTTTCTTTTTTATGTTTTTTTTTTTTAACCTAGTAGGGATGTTTACCTTCTGTTGCTTCCATTTAAAAGTGAAAAATTTGCAGGTTGCATTGCTACAAGAAACAATAACTCCAAGGAAGAATTTACCTGCTATGCTTATTCGTCTTCAAGATCGCTTGCCTGAAAAGATTCATTATATTGGTTCTTCTTTCGGGCTTACTGCTGATCTTTTCCGTTTCTGGAAGAAACACAAGTTTTCCCCTTTCTACATATGTGACCACCCAGTGAGCATATCTTGTGATTTTCATGTTTTGGCTGAGATCCTTAGAAACTTTTTATTTAATGACTTGAAATTTTGATGCTTCAGAATAATATGACTGGAGAGCATAGTTGCATGGTCCTTAAGCCTTTGAACACTGATGAGATTGAAGACAGTGGAAATGGTCCAGTGGGGTTTCTTACTCCATTTTACCACTGTAAGTCATTTTTCTTGGCCTAGCATTCATGGTCAGTTTTCTTTTTCTTGTTTCCTTTTTTTCTTTTGGGTGGGTCAGCTTTTTCCCCCTAGATGTTTATGTGGTGGATTTGTTTCAAAATGGTATGTTTAAGTGTGATGACCTCTTACAGGTTTCAAACGACAGTTTGTGAGACGTTTTACTTTGTGCTTTAGGGAATTGGATTACAAGCTTGCCATGAGGTAAAATTCCAACAGACTTCTGCTTTATGTGCTGCATGCTCACTCATGTATCTATCTTTCTCTCTTGTAGCATCTTAGACCCAAGGATTAACTTCTCTCAAGATGATGAGCGCATGCTCACTCATGTATCTATCTTTCTCTCTTGTAGCATCTTAGACCCAAGGATTAACTTCTCTCAAGATGAATGCTCATCATCTCCTGAAGATGAATGTACGAGGTTATTGAAGTTAATTTTTTCTTCAGATGATTTAAAACTGCTGGAAGCTTACACAAACTATCGTAAAGATTATGGGGCGGTAAGATGTTTGAACTTTTCTTTTGAGTGGTTTTTGAACTTTGGTCACTATCATTGCATGATGTTTGAACCTTTTTTTTAGTGGTTTTTGAACTTGGTTTTGATGGATGCATCCTATAGTTACTGTTTTATTTCTTCTCTGCACCAATTATATTTAGCTAATTAAGTAAAGTGACAAACTCTTTCTTCAATACAAATCTCACATGTATTTTTATTTATAAGTAATCTTTATCCTACATGGATTGGAGACCATATGGTCAATCCTTTAAGGGTTAATTTCACCTAGACCCCCTAAGGTTTGGCGTATCAGCACCTGGACCAAATATCTTTCAAAAATAGGCACCTAGACCCCCTAACCTTTTGTGTATCAACAGCTGGACCCCTGCTGTCAGCTCTGTGTGCGTATTTCTGTTTGTTGACCAATTTGACCACATAAATTGTTGAATTTGCCTTCCTTTTGCTTTCATCCAAGTTCCAACCACCCAACATTGAGTTCTGATTGTCATCTATTGGGGGTACCTTTCCGTTGCCATTGCTGCAGCAACTTCCGATGGGGAAGGACCCACTTCCAAGTTGGACCAAAGAGAATGAGCTTTGCCTTGTGGTAGTGCCCCATAAAATATGTATTGCCATTCTCTAAGATTCATACCCATTGAATTTTGAATGGGCAGCTTTCCAATTGCTGCTGCTGTCTTCAACACCTCTTTAGTTGCAGCCTCTACCACCCCTAACATTATTCTTCGCAGAGTAAATCCCTTGAAAGTAGTTAAAGGGGGTTTGGGTAGATGAGGGAGTGGGGGATGGTAGGGAAGGGTGGGGGTGACGGGTTGGTTGGAGGGAGTTGGGGTGCCGGTCTAGGCAGAGTGGGTGGGGGCTGGCTGGCTAGGTGGAGGGCAGTAGGGGATGACGGAGAAAGGTGGAGGGGGTATAGGGTGTGGCAGGGAAGGGAGGAAGGAAAAGTGGATGTGGCGGGAAGGGGGAAGTGGTGGGGTGGTGGGGAAGGGTGTGGAAGAGAGAGAAAAGAAAAAGGGGAGGGGAGAGAGAGTGGTGTGAGTCATATGACTAGTGGGCAGAGGAATTATTGTGTAAAAAGATTTTTGAAAAGATAGGAATACCCTTTAATACTAACTGTTGTTTATGGAGAGTGACGATAAGGGGTCGAGGTGCCTATTTTAAAAGGTAGTGGGTTCAAATGTCGATACATCAAAACTTAGGGGTTTAGGTGAAATACCCATACTTTAACAATAGCCTTTTTTGGATATATAGTTGACTCTTTATTGTTATGCTTATGGTAGATCCACTTAACAACAATGAGAGTGAATGCATTATAACTAGCTAGACAAATGGAGGGATTGAGTGACTATGTTCGGTTTTATACTGTTATGGAGATACCTTATTTTTATGACTCTCTATATGATCAAAATGTGGATATGTATTTGTTAAGTAACCACTTGACCTAAAAACTTAAGCTATTAAGTAAAGGTCCCAACTATGTATATCAAGCTAACACCCTCTCTCACGTGCGACCCTGACTTGCACGTGGAGAGACAAACAAACATAACATAACATAACATAACAAGTGCACGAATAGAGGCAGAACAAAGTGCATAACATCGAAGCACATGCGTGACAAAAGACTCGAACCCAAGACTTCCTAAAACAGAGCTCTGATACTATGTTAAGTCACCACTTGACCTAAAATCTTAAACTATTAGGTAAGGGCCCTAACAATGTATATCAAGCTAACGGTATTCCCTCCCTCATTGGTTCAATTTCCCATAAAACTTACTAGTCTTTATATAGAACTAACATACTAATTTTACCTGATGCTCTCCTTTGTTCTTGAGAAAATTAGGAATGTTTATGAGATGGTTTTACTCAAATACATAGTTGGCTGTACAAGGAAAATAAGAATCTGCCATTTAGCTGAGTGGTAAAGAATCTGGCATTTAGCACAAGCCACTCTTCTACGTAGTCATTATTGCTGCAAACCTCTTAATTTCTATTTAAGGAGTAGATAAATATGAATGTAGCATAACTCTTTCTTGTTCTTTTTCTACTTTCTAGAAGACCAACCTTTTTTATTTTATTTTACAGGTAGCAACCTATAAACTCACAGTTGGATCGTTTGGTGCTTTTCTTGATTTCCTAATCTGCTGCCTGTGAATAAACATTGAGGATGTTCCACGTCGTATGTTGTTTTCCAATAACACAAACTTTATTGAACACTATTGGAGAGATTATTCTCTATTCAAGGATCAAAATTTTGTTTCTGTGTTATTTGGTTAGCTTGGAAATTGAAATATTTTGGAAATGGTTCGTAAACAAAAGGGAAACGACAAAAAAGTTTGGACACATGTGGAAATGCTTGGAAACAGAAACTAATATAAATCTTGATACTAATAATTAAATAATTTCTGTAAGGTTAAGAATAAAGTTCAAAACTGAGGTCAATGAATATTATAAACTCATAAACAAAAGCTTTAAACATTTTGGGATATGTAGTTATTAGTGCAATACGAGTTAATTGAAGATGAGTATTTTGCTTGGTAGGAAGATGTTGGTCACATTTGCATTGCGGTTTAGCTTACTGAGAAATATTCCTTGGGAGAAGGCTGTGAGCCATTTAATTGATATCCTTTACATTGTGATTTTTCCTGCTAGGAATAAAGGGAAGCCAAAGGGAATATGTTGTAAGTCTAGTGAATTCACAGGTGGGTCTTACGTTTGCAAATGAATTTTCCCCCCCTAATTCGTATTTTCAAGGATACTAGGTAGGCAAGCCCTCAAATCTTTCATCCATAGTGACCTTTGGGTGTTAGAAGTTGGAAATGTCTCACAAGTCAATCGAAGTGTCTTTTGGGCAGTAAAAGAATTGAAGGCATTGTAGGAAGGAGTAAACATTTTTCCTTGCTGTAAAAGTGAAACAAAATGGGTTTTCAAAGTGAAAGCAAGATCTTGGTTTTGCTTGAGGACCTTTGTAAATATTCTCAACACTCCTGTATTTATATTTTCAGATCTTCCGAGTTTAGTTTTTAATGATGCATGAAGGTGTAGATAGTGGGTAGGTGAGGTTGTATAATTATCTTTGACTTTTTCTAGTGTCTCTTTTGATAATGGAGATTTTATTATTTATCCAGGCTCCAATGTGAGCATTAGGATGTTACATGTCATATTCTGACTTATCTCTAAATAGAGCACTTGTGTAAAGTTGTGTGATTTGGCTTTTTGGCTATGTCAAAATTATTTGGTTTTCTGATGTATTGTGCTAGAGATCACACCAATAGATCGTTTCAATAGGTAAACTGTTTTTCATGGCATCTAGTTAAATGGAAGAGTAAGGAACATAATTTGGTGCAAAATCAAGTGTGAAGGTTGAGAAGGAAGCATTTATATTGCTACTAATCCAGTGTTCCATGACAGAGCGGATCATATAAAAGTGGACTATCATTTTGTTAGAGATTTGTTAATGAAAAGAGGTTGCCATGTTCTGTAGCAAATTATAACTTTATTTTGGTGAGTTGTTTACTAATTCTTTCAAAGAGGAGGTTTTCCGAGTTAGGTAACAGGCTCGGTGTTATAGAATTCTTTGCTCTAGCATGGTGTTAAAGAATTCATGTAGCTAGCCTCGCATAGTTGAGAAGGCTTTGTTAGTTTTGTTCCCAAGATCTAATAACCCTACTTACTCCCTGTCTTCATTATGGATTTCATCTTTTCTTTTCTTTCTTTCTTTTTTTTGGCTTTTGGGGGGGGGGGGGGGGGGGGGGTGGGGTGGGGTGTTGGTGGTGCATTTCATATTTCTATTAGCTTTCTGTGCCCTGTGGTTTGATAATTAAGGACAACTTGACATAGTCTCTATCAACATATACTGTGATGTATTAACTTTTACGTAAAGTCAATGGATCTAGCTGTGTCAAATACCTTGTGGACATTGATGTGTGTTTTAGTTGCTCGTTATGCAGATTAAAATAATTAGGAGTTTTCCTTGCCCTAGAAAGGGACAATTGCAAAGCTTATTTTCCGTATATAATAATGTAAATTAGAATGGCTTGGAGTAATGCACATCTTTTTTCTTTTTTTATTTTTGGCTCTTGCTACCATGTACTTTTGTGAGAGATTGAGTGGAAGATGTTGGAAACTAAGGAGAACCAAAGCCCTATCACATGTTATTTCTGATATGCAAATAGAGATGCTAATGCCATTTAATTTATTTGTCCTTTTAGTAGATGCACGCATTTAATGAGATGACCAACTTGCAAGCTGCACTTTCCATATTCCTTACTTCCCTAGAGTTTTATGCATGCCAACCAAATGGTCGAAGACCTCCAGAATTCGGAAGGTTCAAATACTTGATACTACATTTAGAGGAATGTGATAGGATGATAAAATACCAATTGACTGAATATTTTTGTCAAGTTTCTATGTAAGTCTCCACTAAGTGGACATCGTGCTGTATTTCCCATTCCTGAAATGTATTAGAGAACTTATTTTGAAGAGCCTGTGGACTCAGTCCGTCGCTACGGCTCAGACACATTGAATTGGGTTTGTAATTTGGTGTTTTAAAGTTCTAAAATTTACAAATTTAACCCCCATTTAATATTTTTAAAAATGAAGTTTCAAGCCCCAAATGTGTTCGGGGGCATCTCCACTTGAAGAAATTAAAAAAAAATTCAGGACATGCCTTTTGGAGTGCCATAAGTTATGTCCGCCTAATGCATTAACAAAAAACATATTGTCAAATTATCTAATGTCAACATTAATGATTAATGAAATTACTAAGAATAATTTTCTAACTATTTTTTTTATTCATAGAAGCATTTACCAATTAATGTTATCATGGTTTTCTATGATGTAAATTACTGTATAGCTCTTAAACTTGTTCAGTTATCATATTATCTTTAGAAATACACATGTATGGACTTTAATCCACATTTCGAACCCCAAGCACATAAACCACCTAATCCATGCGCTTTGTCTTATAATGTGGAGGACAAACACTTCTAATCTTGTCACTTGCTTTACGATCCCCCACATGCCTGATGCACATGGTGAACGACGTGCAGGAACACCAATGAATTTGCGATGCCTTCCTCGTTGAAATAGAGGGGGAATCCTAGCGAGAGTGCTATGAGAGAATACATTTTGTGAACACTGATATGAGGTGTATAACGTAAGTACATGATAAGGATATTACCTTATCCTAAGAAACTAGGAGTGTTAATTCCACCAAGGACATTTCCATCGTATCAACTCATTTCCTTATCTCCTTATCACTTAGTAGGTGACTATACGTATTGTCTCTTAGTTTAATGCCCATGTAGACACACCATGGGCCCATGCAACATGAACAAAGTAACATCCAATTACGTTGCAGGTCAAGCGTCTGGTGCCACTCCTTGCTTGGTGCTATTTTGAGGAGAAGCTTCCAATTACCTTGTCACATCTCCAGGCTTCAGTTTTATTGTGCATGGGCTTGCAGTTGCAGGATATAACATATATTGAGGTTTGAACATGGTGATATGAAATCGATTCTTTTGTTAATTGCTTCCAAAAGTTTGTCTGCAGTAGCTTGATGCAATTGAATTTTAATGAGCAGGCAGAGCCAAGAAATATATACAATCAATGATAGGATGTTTCTCAATTTAGGACCCACTCACATTAGCATCAACCTTTTAGCTGCAAGAGTATCCATTGGAGGTGTCATTATTATCAAAGGGTTGCAGAGCCTTCTTGGGTTTCTTATTTTGGTTTTCCAATATTAGTTGTGTTACTTGTCCCTCCAATTATGTTGCCATAGTACTGGTATCGGTATAATGACAAGTCTCCCAACCATTTAATAAATTCATTGATATTGTTAAAATGTGCAGTAACCAACAACATGATCATGGCACTCTGAAGGAAAAAGTCAATGACTTGCTTATATTTTTTAACCAAGTAGTTAGTGAAAAGTAACTCCAACTGTGTGGTAAATGATGTGTGAGTGGTCTAAGCTTGTAGGACGAGGGTCATCCTCTGTCAAATGGAAAATAAAAATATTTTCCTTCTTGTCCATAATTTTTTTTATTCCAACTCTTAGGGGCACCATGCCCCCCTCCCCTCCCTGATGAGAACGTGATGTTGTATTACTGTTATTAGATTGAACAGCATACGTATTGGGGGGTTGAGAATCCTTTTCTTTCCTTTTCTTTTCTTCATTAATTTGGTTTTATAGTTTGGACAAGTCTGAGCTTAGTTTTTCATCCTTTATTTTTGTGTTTTTTTATTTTTTTTTGGTTTGACCTCAATGATTTAGACATTCTGTTTTCTGTTTCATAACAGCAAAAAATGAAGATAGAAAAGCAGCAAGTATTGTCTTTATTCCGAAAAGTTATGACAAAATTCTACAAATATATATATGATGTTCTGACCAAAGATATTGACTCGAGTTTCCCTCAAGAAAGGGAGGTAAGCTAGTACTGATTTATGATTATGAAATATCCAATGCTTTGAATCCAACTTTAGTTTCTGCTTTATTGGAAGAATAGATGGCTCAACTTGTGTTGTACATTTCAAACTTGTTTTGTTAAGAATATTTTCGCCAGCTGTGGTAGATGAAGTTTGGCAACTCCTGATATTTTTGGCAACATTAGCCTTGGCTGTGGCCATCAAATGTACTGGGGATGTTCAAAGTTGAAATGGGTTGACTTTGATAAACGGCCAAAATATTTGCTTGCTTTTATTGACCAAAGGATAGACTTTATGCCATAAGGTGCAAAACGAATCAGTTTTGGAGTGAAACAGAACTTAAACTCACTAAAGCATGGCTTACATGACATAATTTCTTGCATGGCAGTTCTATTAGGTAATACACTATAGAATACTTTGATGTGTTTCTATTTTTGGTAATTAGGCCAAAAAGGATTGTGCTCAGTTCAAAGTGGGACTTTAGAACTGAAATCTGTTGAAGCTTCAACCATGCACCCAACTAGGCATGGGATTAGTTCAACCAGATTTTGGGCCAAAGAGATTGAATTCTGGCCTATACAGACTAGTTTACTCCCCTAGATTTTGTGTGGAAGTGTTTACATTTAATCATCATTCCATATTGTAGCCTCAGGTTTGGTTTGGGTGTGCCTGCAGGCATGGATTCGACTCCACCTCTCCCTTCCCCCCTGAACCGTGGCTTTGACTCCTTGACGTACCCAAAAAAAAAAAAAGGGGTTTGGTCCGGGGTGTGTGTCTAAACTTGACCCTGTTAGTCCTCGAAACTTTTGATTCGTGGTCATGGCTGATTGTCAGTGTTTGAGTGTTGTTTTTCCCCCTTTAAATGCTTTGGCGTAAGGTAATAGTCTATTTGTAATATTTCATACGTGATAGACACTGAATTTAAATAGTCCCTACAACAAAAAAGTATTGAGTAATGTAAGCCAGGGGACCTACTAGTTGTAAGGCGTATATTACTGTTTTCCTTTTTCAGACCTGCCTGGCCGCTTTGTCTTTAATAGTGAAATTGTCGAGCTCACAATGGATACCTGTTCCCATATGCTATGTTTAATATAGGTCTCTAGGTGTTTCGATATGCCTCTGCATTATAGTTTGTGAGATGTGACTTATTGAAAAAATTGTTTTGACATTAATTTCCTGCCAGCTCTTGTGGAAGCTTTCCGTGTAATCTTAAGATGCTTGTACTGTTTTAATGTGCATGAGAAAGATGCGTTCTCTGTGTGAGCTTGACTATTTCACGTAATGGATTTTGGTTTCTACAATTAGGTTTCATTGATGCCACATAGCATTTCTTTGGATGATGATCTAGGTGATGGTGCAAAGCAAATAATGGTGAGTCATGCCTTCTAAAACAAACTCGGTGGTGGTATATCTTCAGCCTAATCATATAATACACTTCACATTTCAGGAAAAGAAGAATATTGAGAATGTGGGCATGTTAAATATGGAGTCACTGCAACAATATTGTATCGCAGATCGAGAAGCTGAATTCGAGCATGCTCTCCGACGTTGCACAACAATTTCCCCTAGCGGCATTGTAAGTGTGAAGTCCAATAGGTGTACACAGGGGAAAAGGAAAAACAGCAAAACTACTGAAAGTAGCAAAAGGAGAAAAAGGAAAGTCACTCTACAAATTGCAACCAATCAGGAAGTTGCTTCAGATGCTTGACCATGAGTTGAAATGATGGGTTTTTCATCTTGCTAGGCTGTTATATATTTTATTTAATAGAACATCCTAGATGAAAGACTAAAAATTTGAATTTTTATTTAATGGTTGATGTTTTCTCTATTAGTCAGCCATCTAAGTACTTTTAGGGGTACTTACCGTTTCATTTAAAATGTTAATGTGACTCGGGATTCATGTTACTGCATGGTTGTAGATGATTTGTTTAATTCTATTTTATCTCTGTACAGAATAGGCCTTTGATTACGTTCAAATGAAAATCTGAGACTTTTTTTTATTTTCTAACTTGTAGTTGAAAGCTTTTGATCCATAGCTATGCAATTTAAAGTTTGAAACAGCATGTTTCTGTGACAACATAACCCAGCAATGAAATAAAGAGGCGGCTGTCTGTCTTGAGAACAACCTGATGAATTACTAGGTTAGGTTAAAGCAAATAAATAGAAAACCCTAATAACATAAAATAACTAAAATATCTATAAAATAAAACTTTCACACCCGTGCTCAAACACACTATGCGAGTCCAGTGAGCATTGAGAGTTTGTCAAGTAGAGATCAAAATCGAGCAAAAGTGTGTATTTTGATGAAGAAATTTGCAAGTTGCAAGGAGGAAGAGACAAAAGATAGAGCAATAGTATCCATTTGAAGATGTTGACGAACAAAATAACAATTAATTTTGACATGCTTAGTGTGCTCATGGAAGATAGAGTTGTGGGCAATTTGGATAGCGCTCTTATTATCACAATATAGAGGAGTGGGAGAGAAAAGAGAAACGTCTAAATTAGAGAGAAGTCAACGAAGCCAAACAAGTTCAGCAGTAGCATGAGCCATAGCACGGTATTTAGTCTCAGTAGTAGATCGAGTAATGACAAACTATTTTTTTACTTTTTCAGGAGATCAAAGAATCACCAAGGTAAACACAAAAATCAGTAGTAGACTTGCGATCATAAATATCACCAGTCCAATCAGCATCAGCATAGGCCCAAAGAGTCAAAGAAGAGGCTGAAGATAAGAATAAGTTCTGAAAGATAGTACCACGAACATAACGTAAGATGCGCAATAAAGTAGTCAAATGAGTCAAGCAAGGTGCAGAAATGAATTGACTAACTACATAAACAACATAGGAAATATCAGGCCGAGTCACAGTAAGGTAAACCAAACAACCACCCAACTCTCGATAAAAGGTAGGATCATCAAAAGGAACACCATCAGAAGTAGAGAGCTTGGCATGTAGCTTAATGGGAGTGTCAACTACTTTAGCATTAGTAAGGTTGGCATGATGAATTATCTCATTACCATATTTGGACTGTGACAAAAGGTAGCCCTTAAATGAAGAAGCTACTTCAATACCAAGAAAATAATGGAGAGCCTAAATCTTTCGTCTCAAATTCATGAAAAAGATATTGTTTCACTTCAGAAATAGCGACAGAATAAGAACTAGTTATAATCATATCATCCACATATAACAACAAAATGACCATTCCAGCAGCAATATGGCGAAGGAAGAGAGTAGAATCACGTGTACTAGAGTGAAAACCAATCTATCTAACAGTAGACTGAAAGTGCTCATACCAAGCATGAGGAGACTACTTTAAACCATAAAGAGCCCGATGTAATCGACAGACATAGCCAACAAGATGAGAAAACCTAAGAGGAGGACGCATATAAACTTCCTTAGTGAGATGACCATTAAGGAAAGCATTCTTCACATCTAGCTGAAAGAGTGGTCACTGACGAACTGTAACAATAGAAATCAAAGTGCGAATAGTGGTCATCTTAGCAATAGGAGCAAAGGTCTCCTCGTAGTCAAGCCTATATTCCTGAGAGAAACCTTTTGCAACCAATTGCGCTTTATAGCTCTCCAGAGAACCATCCGAATGAGTTTTGACTTTATAAACCCATTTACACCCAATAATATTTTTACCTATAGCCAAAGGAACCAAGCCCCAAGCACGAGCCTTCTCAAGGGCAACTAACTCCTCTTGCATTGCATGCACCCAATGAGGATCAGTACAAGCTTCTTTATAAGATTGAGGCTCAAAGTAAGCATGGATAAAAGTAAAAAAATGCTCGATAAGAATAAGAGAAATAAGTATTAATAAAACCCAAAAGCCTTACTGATGGAGTGTGAGCACGAAGGGGATGGTGTTGGTCCGGATCATCAGAATCCACAAAAATAAACTGAGGAACATCGGAGATGGTGGATATATGTCGAGAAGAAGGAGCCTACCTGCGAGAATAAACCAAAGGGAAAGGAGAAATCCCTGAAGAACTTGATATAGAAGAAACTCGAGTGGAAGAAAGAAGGTTAGAGAATCAAGAGTAGAAGTAAACTCCTGGGAAGACACCTCAGGAGGAAAAGGATAAATATGTATCAAATCCTCTTTGAAGACTAGCGCAGTTTATGGGGGAAGAGTAAAATAGGGGATGGCTCAAGGAAAATAACATGGCGAGAGACATACAATCTTTTGGAGAAGGGATCATAACACCTGTACCCCTTCTAATTAATATCACACCCCAAGAAAACATAGAATAGATCGTGCACTGAATTTATTACTCTCCTGTCTAGGAAGAACTACAAAATAAGCAAAGTCAAAAACATACAACAGAGTGTAATTAAGAACTTGACCAATGAGCTTCTCATAAGGAGAAACTCCAAAAAGAAGAGGGGTAGGCATAAGATTAAGGAGATAGACTGCAGTAAGGATAGCTTCACACCAAAAAAGTTGCAAGAACAGATAAGGAAAGTAGAAGGGATCGGGCTGTGTCCAGGATGTGTCAATGTTTTTTTTCAGTGCCACCATTTTGAGTTAGGGTGTCGAAGCAAGAAGATTGATGAATAGTACCAAATGTGTTTAAGAAATCTGTAAACTCAGTTAATAATGGTTCCCACCCAAATCAGAATGAAGAATCTTCATAGTGGCAAAAAATTGAGTTTGAACCATGGAATGAAATGTGTGACAGATGCAAAAGAAATCAGATTTGTGAGACATAAGATAAACCCAACTGAACCAACTATAATCATCAATAAAAGAGACATAGTACAAAGATCCACCCTTAGTGGCAATTGAGGAAGGTCCCCATACATCAGTATGAATAATACAGAAAGGTGAGGTAAAAATAGAATAACTTTTATTAAAAGGCAAAGTAGACATTTTAGTAAGTTTACATCCACTGAACTAAAAAATGTCATTAAGTGACACTTTACCCAAACACCCGACTAAACAAGACTCTGCAAATGTGCCCTAAACAAATGACCTAACCTAGAATGCTAAAGAAAAAACTGAGACGAACTTTGATCAAGATGAAACGAAGACATAGCTACTGAGCGAAACTCCACAGGAATATACAAGCTCTCCAAGACATATAAATCACCAGGCCTATGCCCTATCCCAATTTGTCACTTGGATTTATGATCCTGAACAACACAACCAGAAGGGAAAAAGAAAACATGATATCCCAAATCAGAAAGTTGACTAATAGATAATAAACTAAGTGACAATTGTGGCACATAGAAAACATGAGGGATAGATAAGGACAAAGATGAAGAGGGAAGAACAAAACCAATTGAAACAACATTCATAGAGGAGCCACTGGTAGTAAAAATGGTAATTAGAGAAGAAGGAGAAATGCAATGACTAAGAATGGAGAGATTAGAAGTCATATGATAAGAAGAACCAGAATCAAATAGCCAAGAGTTAGGTAAGATACCTGTAGTTAGAGAACCATGCAAACTTGAGTGGGTAGTGGTTAGAGCTGAAGCAGAAGACTGAGGCACAGAAGAGGAAGCAATCATGGACTGTAATTACTTAATTATAGACTGAACTGTAAAGGGAGAAACATTACTGTTAGAAGTAGATGTTACAAGAGCTGCGAGAGGGCAAAAAGGTGACTGAATGTGTGGTTGTGAAGAAGCTTGGGAAACAGAACGTCCCTTCGAATGTACAAGTTGAGGGCAGACATTCTTCCAATGGCCTTTTTAATGACAAAAACTGCACTCATCTAGAGGCACACAAGGTTTTGGCTTTCCCATGGCTTGAGGAAGACAAGTAAATGGGGTGGGCAACAGTGGAGGCTTATTAGGAGTAGCAAACACTGACTAAGAGGATGTTGCAATATGTGCCACTTTGAATCTTGTTTCCTCATCAATAAGTTCTCAAATAGCACCATCAACTGAAGACAGTAGGGACCGATGTAGGATGGCACCACGAAGAGGCTCAAACTAATCTTGAATGGCCATACGAAATTGTACTAGCCTCTATTTTTCTCGATAGAGCACATAACTATCTAATGTTTGTAAATCAGTCAGTTCCATAAGAGTGAGTTGATCCTAATAAGCGGTCATCTCATTATAAAACTCCTAAATGGTCTTATCTTTTTGCATTACACTCCGAATAGACATCTCCAATTCATATTGTTTGGCAAAATTAGACTCAAGATACGTACGTTTCAAATAGTCCCAGACCTGCTTTGCCATATCATACTTAAAGAAGTTCATTCCAATACTCGATTCGACAGAGTTATGGAACCAAGTAAGGACTTGAGTATTTTCCATATCCTATGTTGCCGCACATGTTTCATATCCTTTGGCCTTAGTATCTGTGGGCCTAACTGTTGAGCACATTGCATAACCCCCATTTTTGCTTACCAAGCAAAAAATTTCTCATGAAATTGAACCAATAAGAATAATTATCACTATTCAAACGAATGCTAATAGTCTACAATTTATCCTTAGACATGTCAAAACAATATGAAATAAAAGAGAGTGAAATAGACAAATGGCACCTGTGAGAAATGATGTCCACTAGAGCAAGGAAGCAAAAGAAACCCACAACTTGTCAAAGACCTTCCAGCGATGAAAAATAAAATGGAAACAAGAAGTAGCAGTCACAGAGAAGAAATAACTGCAGTAGGCACCAGAGAAGAAATCGTAGAGAAAAAAAATATTCGCAGCAGTGGAGTAGAAATCGTAGCAGGGAAAAAAATCATAGCAGTGAAGAAAAGATTGCAGCAGCAGAAAATTGGCAACCGTAAAGGAGAAATCGTAGCAACAAACTAGCAATGGAGAAGATACAAGAAACCAGGAACGGAAAAGAAGAAGGGTAGCAGCGAAGCAAGGTTGCGTACTAAGCTGGGATGATCATCAGATTGCTATGTGTTGCATGGGGCCTACGGTATGTTCACATGGGAATATGGATATATATTTAGTATATATTTCACCTCCTATTGATAAGGAGATAATAAGTTATCCTTATCAGATTTGGACTCCTAGAAGATAAAGAAAAGTGGGTCTTATCTTTATCATGATGTATATATGTTATACACAGAATATGTTAGAGATAATAACTTATGTAATATCTGATACAGACTCTCTCTCTAGTTCTCTCTAGGGCTACCATCTAAAAGCCTTAAGATTTAGAATGTGTGTTCTTCGTATTGGACTCTAGTAGCCCTCTATTGTACGACGAGGAAAACATAAAAGAGATCTTGGATTAATTCGTGATGTATTGCACGTGTTGCGTAAAAGGCTCGTAAAGCAAGCAAGACGATCCACACATCGTATTGTTATCCATATAAGGTATTCTATATACCCCATATATTTTTTTCCCGACATTGGTATCAGAGCTTTATTATTCTTGTCTTTCGCCTATAATATGCCATGAATTTTTATTTTTTGCATACATGCATACCTTTGGGTGTTAATGGTGTATTTTTATATATTGAGTTTCAAGTGATGAAATTTATATCAAAATGTTCCTTGTAGTGTTAGGAACTCACCCTTAAAATTTCGTATTTTTTCGTTACACGGTTTGAGAGAAATCTTGATTTAAAGTTTCTGAAAACTTTTGTTAAACTTGAAACTTTGGCCTTATTTTCGGATTAGAAAATTAGTTTTTCAAACTCCAAAATTTATATAGATATGTTCTATATCGCGAGAACTTTCTATCCATATAAAGTTTATAAAAAAAATCGATCTCAACTGAGTAAGATATAGAGGTCCAAAATAGCACTTGCAGAATATTGATTATGTTGAATCTAGGTTTGGTCATAACAGGATTGATGACGCATGTACGTCATGCACAAGTTGCTATGAGCCGCGTAACTGAGTTCCATGGTGTTGACATCACTAATATATCATATGTTGATGTCATTTGATGCGTCATCCGTGATGCACGATGAATATGCTACAAATCAGATTGATATACATCACTATCTAAAAAAGTTAAATCGAGATTGAACTCAGATTGCGGTTTCGTATACATCACTATCGATTCTGTGAATATGCAGTTTCGCATGTTGCAAATTAGATTGCCATATAAATAATATTTTTTTTAGAAAATTATTTTAAATGAGTTTTAAAATAGTTTAATGGTTCTAATTTTTTTCCTAGTGTCATTACATCACATTTATTGCAGTAGTAGCATTTAAATTATTTCTAGTCATATTTATTTAATTATCTACTGCATAATGATGTGATATTTTGCGTGCCACATGGGCACACTATGTTTTGACACCTTAGGAATATTTTTGGACCATATACTCATTCCCATAGGTGGCGAGCGTGGTAATCCTCCATTCAAGTGACCAATGTATGTTATGTATGAAATAAAATGGAGGTGGCATTGGCGTTTTGAGGTGCTCATGTGATGAATGTATGCTATTTATTTATTATTACAAAATAATTTTTTGGATACAAAGGAGGTGTGGCATCTCCATTTACTCAATTGTTTATTAGATTTGATGTAGTAGGTTTTTCTCACTTGTAAAAAAGGAATGTAATTTTTTAATTATTTATGAGAATCCTTGTAAGGGGATGTGTTTCGCACTAAATTTGTAAATATTGAATTATTTTGGCATGATTCACCAAATTGCCAATAGAGTCCTAACTTGGGCTCAATTTTTTATTGTATGCTTATAAATTGACATTTTGGAAAGAGTGAATAGTTTTCCATATTTTATTCTAAATTAATTGGACATTTAATTCTAACTTACATCATGGGAGATGATTACTAGCACCTAAAAATGCAAAATTTTTGATCTTTTGATGCAAGAAAGAATTTTTGGGTCTAATTGGATTTAAGATAAAATATTAAAAATTTGTGTCTAATTAATTTCCTGCGCAATGTATGTAGTGTAATGGTATCAAAGAACATAATTGCTGGCCTTAATAAGAGAGAGAAACTTGATGGAAAAAACTACGATATCTGGGAAAAGAAGGTTCAGTACCTCCTCAACGAGTAAGAATTGCTCGACCATCTAACCAACAGCATGACCCCACCTGAGTCAGGCAGCATGACCAAGCATCGCTGTGATGAACAAGCTTATGACACTTGATTTAAGAGAGACATAACTGTGCACTTTACTATGCTAAGCTGCATGCATGATGACCTTATGAGGGAATTTGAAAAATTTCTCACCGCCAAAGAAATATGGGAATAGTTGCATCTTAAGTATGGTGGCATCACTACCACTCGACTGCGTTCCTTGACTTTGAGGTTCAATCAGTATGTAATGGACCTAAAGCATACTATGACTGAGCACCTTAGGGTGATGCCTGCTATGATTAGAGAAATGAAAGCAGCTGGCAACGATCTCACAGATGAGTAGCAGATTCTAACTGTCATCCGGTCTTTACCTGAACCTACGTGGGGACAGGAGCAACTTGTGCTCACGCACTATGAGGGGATCAAGAACTTTGATGACATATCTCGCCATTTAGAGCTTAAGGCAGAGTGTGTTGAAGCAATCCGCAACACTGCTCTTGTCGCCGAAGCTGGACATCGTAGGGGTTACAAACCCCAACACAACGGAGAGCGAGATGGAGCTAGACAAGGAAAACCAAAGAATCTGGCGCCCAAGGATGGTAGAGTGTCCAAACGCCATAGAGACAGGCGTGGTGGGAAGAAAGATAAGTCCAAGCTGAAGTGCTATAATTATGGACAAAAAGATCACTTTGCTCAGGATTGTACTGAGCCGAAGAAGGTAAACCCTGATTCTAGCTCTCTTAATATTTTTGTTTGCTCGCATGTCTTGGTGACTCATTGTCTCTCTGGTTGGATTATAGACATAGGAGCAACCAAACATATAACGAGAGATAGAGCTGGATATGTAGATTACCGTCGGGTCCCAGTAGGTAGACACCAGGTGATTATGGGAAATGGAGCACAAGAAGATGTCCTAGGAGTTGGAATTTATCAGCTTAAGATGCACACTGGGTGCAATCTGCTCCTTCATGATGTGCTTCAAGCACCCACCGTCTGATATAATCTACTTTCAGTTATCTCATTATTGTAGTTAGGATTTTCTTTCTAATTCGAGAATAGTAGTTTGTCTATTTATCTCGGTAGTAAGCTTTATGGTCATGGTACATTAAAGGATGATTTCTTTATGTTGGATTTGGATTTAAATAATTCTGTTATTTATGTTGCATCTTCTTCTTCTTTTGATGTGATGTTTGATTCAATTAAATGACATGCTTAGACTTGGTCACATAGGACAAGAAAGAATGGCTAGACTAGCTAGAGAAGGGCTTTTGGGCTCTCTCTCCAAAGTAAGCCTACCTATTTGTGAGCCTTGTTTATCTGGAAAGTCATGCAGAAAGCCTTTTGGGAAGGCAATTAGGGCTTCTCATTTGTTAGAGCTAGTCCATTATGACATATGCGGACCAATGAATGTCAAGGCACGACATGGCGTATCCTACTTTATTACACTTATAGATGACTTCTCTTGATTTGGTTCAGTATTTTTGTTGTCTCACCGCTATGAGGCTTTGGATTGTTTCAAACGCTTTGTAGCAGAGGTTGAGAATTAGAAAGAGAAGACTTTAAAAGTTCTTCGAACTGATAGAGGTTGAAAATATTTATTTGATCAATTCAAAGATATATGTAAAGAAAAGGGGATACGCAGGCAGTTAACGATTCTTGGTACTCCACAATAAAATGGTGTTACAGAGAGAAGGAATCGTACTCTTCTAGATATGGTTAGGTCAATGATAGCGCAAGCAAACCTCCCAATAAGTTTCTGGAGAGATGCTCTTTTAACTGCCACCTATATCCTTAACCGAGTGCCTTCAAAGTCAGTTCCAACCACTCCATATGAGTTATGGAAAGGCGAGAAGCCTAACTTGGATGGTTTGCGCCCATGGGAATCCACTGGTTATGTTCATAATTCTTCCCATAAGTATGGGAAATTAGGCCCTAGAGCTAATAAATGTGTTTTAATTAGATATTTAGAACATTTTAAGGGCTATGTTATATACAGTGAACACCCAGACGGGGGAATGACTGAAATTGAGTCTCGCGATGTTGATTTCCTAGAGGAGGATTTCCTAAGCATTGGTGAAGTTAAGAGGGATCTTGAACTCTATGAGTTAGAGGAACCCCAAAGAGACGCACCTTTATCTCATTGGCATGATGAGGAATCCCAACCTCATTCTGTAGTTGCCAGAGATAGTGGGAGCAATCCCTTACATGATTCTCATGATTCATAGTTACGTAGAAGCACTCAAGGAATAGTTCATCGTAGCTGTTTCGATATTGAAGGAGAGTCCTTCTTAAGCATATCTGTGGATATTGATGAGCCAGCTTCGTATGCTGAAGCTATAACTTCACCTACTTCTGAGAAATGGCTAGTTGCTATGTAGGAAGAGATGAGCTCAATGACTAAGAATAATGTATGGGAGTTGGTTGATCTTCCGCCTGGGCGTAAGACCATTGGCAACAAATGGGTCTTAAAGATCAAATGCAAGGTTGATGGGTCAATTGACAAGTACAAGGCCTGTTGTAAGCACTCCATTTTTTACCGCTCGGCAGTCTACGCTCCGTCTAGACTTGTACTCAAGTCAATATGGACGTATTCCAATCGAAACCAACTTTCTAAGTCCAAATCCCGTCTGTCCATCGCTTCACGGGCCCACTAGGCCCAAATAGAGGCAAAATGACCAAAATGCCCTTAGGGGGCATTATTGTTTCCAATTCCAACTCCAACTCATCTCTCGAGATAGTTGATTCCTCGAGACGGTAAATCTATTCCAAACCAGGCACGTCTTTTCGAAGACGGTAAGTCCCCTTTCCAAGTCCAATCCCTCTCTCGAGACAGTTTATTCCTCGAGACGGTTCCAAATCAGGCACGTCTTTCCGAAGACGATAAGACCCCTTTCTAATTCCAACCCCTCTCTCGAGACAGTTTATTCCTCGAGACGGTTCCAAATCAGGCACGTCTTTCCGAAGACGATAAGACGCTTTTCCAATTCCAACCCCTCTCTCGAGACAGTTTATTCCTCGAGACGGTTCCAAATCAGGCACGTCTTTCCGAAGACGATAAGACCCCTTTCCAATTCCAATCCCTCTCTCGAGATAGTTTATTCTTCGAGATGGTTCCAAATCAAGCACATCTTTCCGAAGATGATAAGTCCCCTTTCCAGGTCCAACCCCTCTCTCAAGATAGTTTATTCCTCGAGACGGTCCGGTGCTTTTTTCGAAGAAAATCCCTTCGAAACGGTAAGTCCCTTTAAACCTGTCGACCGAGACGAGACCCCAAGTCCCCTAGATGGTGGAACGGTCCACCTTTGACGCCTACTAGCCCGCCAATGCAGAAATGTCCGTTTAAGCACGCCTTTCGAGAAAGTTGACTTCTTAGGCGCTAAGTCCCTTTAGCAGCTTCCCGAGATCAGGCAATCTCGGGAATGATCGCGAACCGTTAGAGTAGCGGAAATACTCGCAAACATCACAACCGTCAGAGTAGCGAAAATACTTGCAAATAGGTCGATATAGGGAATTGCCAACAAACCCCTATATCACGCGACCGCTGTCAGAGTGGCGGAAACACACAAAACCCAGGTCAACACCGGTGCCTGCTAGCTCACTTCGGTGAAAAATGACCAAACTACCCCTTGGGCCTTTTCTGAGACTTTCCGATCAAGATGACCATTTTGCCCCTAGGCATTCAAATGTCCCGAGAACCACACCGACTCTGGGTATCAAACTGGTAACCTCCCGAGAATACTTCTTATGGTATTCCCGACTTTCCTCTACCTTCCCGGATCATTCCGAGTCAATTTCGGCAAACCTGGTATAAAATGACCGTTTTGCCCCTGGTGGGCCGGTCTCATTTTCCGACCACACCGGCTCTGGGTATCAAACCGGTAACTTCCTGAGAATACTTAACCTTTCTTTGTCCTTTCGGATCATTCCGAATCAGTTTTGGCAAACCCGGTACAAAATGATCGTTTTGCCCCTGGTGGGCCGGTCTCCTTTTTCGACCACACCGGCCCTGGGAATCAAACTGGAAACCTTTGAGAACATTCTGAATAATGTTTCCAAGTCTCGAGTCTTCTTTCGGGACAGTCCAAGTTTGTCCCGGCAGCTTCCCGACCCGATTAACCGTTTTGCCCCTAAAGGCCCAGTCAACCCTTCTGACACATCCTATCCTCATTTTCCAAGTCGAATACCTCTGGGGCACTATTCTAAGTATTCCTGCTCTTTTCTGGCCTTTTGGGCCATTCCCGGTCCCTTAAATTATTCCCGAACTTTCCGGAGTCACTCCTAGTGAAGCCAGGCTGAAAATTGCATGGTAGTCACTAGTACAGGCGCCCAAATCTAGTCAAAGATACATTGTTTGCCGACTTATAAACTTTCCTAACTGGCTGGTGCCACTAGTAGTGGCGCCAAGAGGAAAATTGGCCTAGCGCCACTGCAACAGGCGCTAGGTCTATCCCATCTCTATAAATATAGAGCCTCCTCCAGCATGAAAGAGGTCCACAAACTCAGTCTAAAAACACCAATATTCGATATACAGAACTCGAACATTCCCTAAACCTTAGCTTTCTTAGGTTTCTCAAACCCTAGCCATCATACACTAAACCCTAGCCTTATATACACTCATACACGCCCCCATATACTTATACACTAGCCTGTAACTCTCCTTTGAAGACTTGAAGAGCTGCAATCTGAAGTTTGAAGATTGAAGACAACTCTTGAGGATTGAAGATGAAGATCAAGACGAAAACCGAAGACAAGCAAGGCGTGCAAAATGAACAAGACACAAGGTAGGCTTTTGTTTTACGTTTCCGCACTTCCCCCTCTCTCTTCTCTCTCCTAACCCACTTGGGTTTTTTCTATTTTAATCCCTTATCTCTTCCCCCCCCCCCCCCCCTTCTTTGCATGTTTGAAACAAGGGGACTCTCGGTCCATGTGTAGGATTAGACTATTGGAGGGTCACCGTGTCGGGGGCTTTCCTTTAGGCTAACCGGAGACCACGTGATTATGTGGTGAAGCCTTAACCTTGTATGTTCATGACCCCAAATTTGCATTGTGCATATCATGATCTCGCATCTTCCAAAAACTATTTTCAAACTCGTTTTCAAAGCTTGCATTAAACTTGTTTTCAAAATTGCATCAAAATCTCCTTTTTCAAAACATGTCTTCAAAATCGCAATCCTAGGGTGATTCTAGCTTTTCCATGACTAGGGTTGCTTTAGGAAAGTGTTACATTCAAAGTGATGAATATGGTCCATATTTTCAACCCTTGTTATTTTCAAAACCACTTTCTTAAAGTGGTTCTAGCCTTTTTATGGTTAGAATCGCTTAAGGAAGGTCAGATGTTTTTATACCTTCCAAAAAACTCTATTTTCAAAAATCTCTTTTCCTAAAACCTCCTCTTTCAATGTGCTTTCTAAAAGCTCTTCTTTCCAAAATTGTTTTCTAAAAACTTTCTCCAAAAATCTATTTTTCAAAACCTCTCTTTTTAAACCCCTTTCCAAAACGCCCTCTTCAAAGTCCACTTTCCAAAAATGTTCCCTAGGTTTCCTTTCTAAAAACCCTCCCTAGAAAAAAATCTTTTCAAAAACTCTCTCCAACAATCTCCTTCAGAAAATCTTTCTAAAAAACTCTCTTTTCAAAATCTTCCTTCTAAAAACTCCCCACTAGGATTTCCATCTAAAAAACTCGTTTTCCAAAAAACACACTTTTCAAAAACTTCCTTTTTAGAATCTCTTTCCAAAAACTCTATCTTCAAATTCACTTTCTAAAAACTCATCTCTAGGACTCTCTTATAAAAATCTTCGTTTCCAAAAATGCACTTTCCAAAAATCCCTTTTCTTGATGCCCAAGTCAAGCCCTAGAGTCACAATTAGAAAACCCTAATTTTCTTTCCAAAAACATGGTTTTCAAACTTGCCTTAAAACCTAGGTTTCCAAAACCTCTTGTTTCACATCCAAACTATACATATTTCCAAAACTTATTTTCTACAAAACTATAGCCTTCCAAGTCTAGGGTTTCTAAAATTTTCCCTTTCCAAATCCTTGTCAAATCAAATCTTCCCCTTTAGGAAACTAGATCTTATCCTCCGTTTTTTTGGAAACGAAATCAAACCTTCCCTTTTAAAAATAAAATCCAACCCCTTCCTAATCTAAATCTTTCCTAATTCACTTCTTTCTTAATCTTTTACTTTCCTAAATCTTAAGTTTCTAAAACTTGAACTTGAAAATCTTTCCTAAATTTTAAAACTCAACTTCCACATCTTTCCTAATTCAACCCCTTTTTCTAATCTTAACTTTCCAAATCCAAGTTTTCAAATCTTTTCTAAACTCAACCTTTCCTAATCTCAAGGTTTTTTAAAACTCAAACTCTAAAACTTCCTAAATCCTAAACTTTCTAAATTCAAAACTTTCCTATTTTGAAAACTTTCTAAATTCGAAACTTTCTTAAGTTAAAACTTTCCTAAATCAAAATTTTCCTAAAGTGAAACCTTTCCTTTTTCAAAATTTTCTTAATTCAAAACTTTTCTAAGTTGAAACTTTCCTAATTCCAAAACTTTCCTAAGTTGAAACTTTCCTAAACCAAAACTTCCCTAAAATAAAACTTTCCTAAAATGAAACTTTCCTAATTCGAACCTTTTTTAATTCCAATCTTCCAAGTCTAACATTCGAGTTCAATCTTTCTTAATCTCAAGTCCTTTCTAAATCCTCTCTTTCGTAAGTCTAGGTTTCCTAAAACCAAGTCTTTCAAAATCAAATCTTTTCAAATCTTCCAATCAAAGTTCAATCTCTTAATCTTCCAATCCAATTTCCAATTCAATCTCTTTCTTCCAATCAACTCTTCTATTTTCAATTGGACTCTTGTCCGAACTACGACTGACCTGATTTCTCCAAAAAGATACGTAGGCAACCCTCATTGGTGCGGTCTCCACATTTTTTAAATCTCAAACTTCACAATCTTTTTCAAATCTCAAATTTCACAACATTTTTCAAATTTCTATTTCTATAACTTCTTTCTAATCTCCAATCCTACAATTTTCTTCAAGTTTCCAATTCCATGATCTATTTCTATTTTCAATCTTCAATTTCAATTTCCAAAATCTTTTTTCCAAATTCAAACTTCTATCTCTTTCTTTTCAAATCAAATCAAATTCTTTTCAAATCTATTTCCAAATCAAGTCTCTTTTCTTACACTTGCATATCATGCATCATGTTAGTTTTTTTTTCAAACATTGTTTTTTTTTCAAAGTGGATAGGATTGAACATTTAGTTAGTTGTAGACTCTCCTAGGTGAATCCGGGGTAGATTGACATGTAGGTACCGAAAGGGCGGGGTAGAGTGATGGCTTAGTGCGTCTTCCCTACATGTAACTAACCTCCAAACCTAGAATCACAGTTTTCATAGACCAAAAATGGAGTTATTTTCCAAAAAAAGGCTAAATGTTTTCCAAAGGCTGCCAAATAACCTGTTTTCTTAAAAACCCTCTTTTGAGGAGATTTTTTCAAAACCTTTTTCAAAAAAAACCTAAGTGTAGTTTTCGGATTATGCTTAGTTTTTAGATGACCTAACTCACCTTAATCAAGTTAGGTAGCGACTTCAAATCTTTTGCAAAAGCCCTTTATTCAAATCAATATTCAATTCAAACCTAGTTGCATTCATTCTTCTAGGAGGGTGAGTTCTAACGAGAGAGTGCAACATTTTTCTTGCTTGTGTATGTATTCCTCGAGTGCGAAAAATCTGGGCGCAACACCTGTCTTGTGGTGAAAGGCTATACCCAACAGAAGGTGTAAACTATGAGGAGACGTTCTCCCCTATGGTGAGATTTGCCTCTATTCGCCTAATTCTAGCTATCGTTGCACATTTAGATTTGGAATTGTTCCAAATGGATGTGAAGACAACATTTCTCAATGGAGACCTAGACGAAGAGATTTACATGGATCAACCCATTGGTTTTTAGGCAGAGGGATAAGAGCGTAAGGTTTATCGCTTGAAACGCTCCATCTATGGCCTGAAACAATCGTCTAGACAGTGGTCTTTTCGGTTTCATCGAGCCATTATCTCTATAGGCTTCACGGTGATTGAAGAGGACCATTGTGTGTATGTTAAAAAGAGTAAGAATAAGTTTCTTATTCTCTCGCTTTATGTGCACTATATTTTGTTAGCTGGAAATGACATGGGGATGATTGTCGCCACTCAAGAGTGGTTGTTCTCCACATTTGAGTTAAAGGACACGGGTCAAGAGGATTTTATGCTTGGGGTTAAGATCTCAAGAGATCGGTCTAAGAGGTTTCTTAGTTTGTCTCAAGAGACTTACATAAAAAAGATTTTAGAACAATTTCGTATGCATTATACAAGACCTATAGACACTCCAATGGACAAGGGTCAAATTCTTAGCATTGAGCAGTGTCCTAAGATAGAGGAAGAGAAGAAGCAAATGGCCAATGTTCCACATGCCAGTGTAGTCAGCAGTCTGATGTATGCTATGATGTGTACTTAACCCGACATATGTTTTATAGTTGGTATGGTCAGCCGGTATCAAAGTAATCGAGGAGCTACACATTGGGCTGCAGTTAATAGGATATTTCAGTATTTGCGAGGGACTACAAACCTCGTTTTATGCTACCAAGGTGGTAGTCTTAGATTGGCCAGATACAGTGATGCAGATGGATCCGCTGATAGAGATGAGCGTAAATCCGTCACAGGTTATGCCTTTATACTCGAAGGTGGTGCTATTTCTTGGTATAGTAAGAAACAGCAGTGTGTCTTCCTATCCACCATGAAGTCAGAGTATGTGGCATGTACTGTTGCTATTTAGGAGGCTATATGGTTGAGGAGATTCTTGTAGAGCTTCAGCATCACAGGCCATCTTGATGAGGCTGTTGTGATTCATTGTAATAGCATAACCGCTATAGCTTATGCAAAGGATCCCAAGTACCATGGTAGGACTAAGCACATTGATACTTGATATCACTTCATTCGAGATATCATTGCGCAAGGGCAAGTGGTCCCAAGGCATGTCTCGACCAGCGATATGATTGCTGACCAATTGACCAAACCCATTGCCAGAGATGTTTTTCATAGGCATATTAGGGGTTTGGGACTACGTAGGATTTGATATGCTTATTTTGTTGAACGCTTTGGATTATATCTTATGCATTATGAGATGAGTTTTCATTTAATGGGCATGATTGATACTTGATTTAGTTAGTGCACATATCTTGTATTATGAGTAGATGTCACCAGGCTTTATGATTGGCCCTCTCACACGGGCGATTGCCTTGGTGCTGAGATAGCGAGCAAGATGAGACACTAAATAATCACATAAGTACCATGATAATGTGATCTCCTTGGCGCTTAAAAAGCAAGCAAGGGTTGATGTTTATTTATCTGTCGCCTTAGCAAAAGCTAAGATGAGACTGTATGAGTTGAACATGGAGTTATCCACACTTCCATGAAGCATGTAAAAAGCCAGATGTGAGATTCTCGAAAAGCTCCAGTTAGGCACTGGTAAGACCAACTAGACTAGGATCCGTATGGTGTTAGAGTGTGATAGACCCTGAGTGGGAGCTCCATCATAGCATACATATCATATTATGCTATAAGACGACCATTGTGGGAGTGACAGAATAGATCCCTGCTTTGTTACTGTGTGAGCCCTATGGACTTTAAGTCCAAGTTTATACCTTTTGTTTCATGAATTTGAAACTTGATGTTGCTACTTTAGCATATTATCTAAGGGTTACAAGGAATACGATCCAGCGGACCATGTCTAGGAAAGCAGTTGAGTTTAGATGGATTGACATAAGTAGCTAAGGAAAGATCATTTGACATCACACTCATGATTTGTTGCCCATAGCTCGGGCGATCGTATTAATATTAGTTTTTGATATGATCGTGAGCACAAATGTATTGAGAGGTCTTGCATGACTCTGTATTAGTTACAGGAGGGGTTAGAAGTGTAAGATCTGGTATGGTTTTGTGATTTGGGGCATAAACAAGATTATTAAGTTGTAGTGTTATGTTAGTTAGATGGTAACTTAATATAACATTCCCCACGGGTACCTCTCTCGTCTATCGCACGTTCCATTTCTTGTATGAGGAGTTGAACAAGATGAGAGATTTATGAGATGAGATTATTGATGCCCCTTGTGTTCAAATGGGAGATGTTGCATGGGGCCTACGGTATGTCCACATGGGCACATTGATATATATTTAATATATATTTCACCTCCTATTAATAAGGAGATAATGAGTTATTCTTATTAGATTTGGACTCCTAGAAGATAAAGATAAGTGGGTCTTATCTTTATCATGGTCTATATATTTTATATACAGAATATGTCAGAGATAATAACTTACGTAATATATGATACAGACTCTCTCTCTCTAGTTCTCTCTAGGGCTATCATCTAAGAGTCTTAAGATTTGGAACGTGTGTTCTTCGTATTGAACTCTAGTAGCCCTCTACTGTACAGCGAGGAAAACACAAAAGAGATCTTGGATTGATTCGTGGTGTATTGCACGTGTTGCGCAAAAGGCTCGTAAAGCAAGCAAAATGATCCACACATCGTATTGTTATCCGCATAAGGTATTTCGTATACCCCATATATTTTTTTCCGACACAATGGATCACAGCATGCTCTGATACCATGTGACAATATAACCCAGCAATAAAATAAAGAGGCGTCTGCCTTACTTGAGAACAACCTAATGAATTACAAGGCTAGTTTAAAGTAAATAAATAGAAAACCCTAATAACATAAAATAACTAAAATACCCCTAAAATACAACTTTCATAGTTTCTTTCTCTCCCTTTTGTTTTCAGATTGAGACCTGGGAGTTTAAGCAAGACTTTTAGCTTATTGTAACTGTTTATTCACTAGTTCTAATTGTGTTGAATCTTCTTTTCCTTAGTGGATTGCGTTAGCTGGGTATCACAGCCCCATTCTGGTACAACAGAGTCGCATGTGGATTTGAGAGATTTCTCTAGCTAGCGTCTCAGGCTCCTAATATGGCATCTTCACTTAGCTTGCCTGTTGAACTTCCACCTGATCATCTAAAATACGGTTTCTTTACAAGGAGCTGAAAACACTAGCATTGTGTTACGATCATCTGCCTCATCACTTGAAACCATGCTTTATCTGGGAGCATATTGAGATGATCGTGAAATCCCTATTTGGACATTGATCTTATTATGAGTGTTGAGGAATTTGTATAGCAAAGTGGGTAAAAAAAAAAGGGTTGGAGGACATGGCACAAGGAAAACGGATCTAATGGTGGAATTAAAGACTATTGTATGCATGATCTCTTTTTTGCATTATTTGCGCTTTAAAAAACCTGAGGAATTCAACATCGCTTGTGCATCCATTATGATTTCGCTCTGGTTATATGGTTATTCTTGTGCTTTGGCGATTTAGATACTGCTCCTTTATGTTTTGTTTGGAATCCAAACTTTCAGTAGGAAAAAAAAATGTGAAAGAAAAGATAACAAAATAAAAGAGTATTTTTGGTCTCTTTTCCTCATATTTTTCTTTTCCTTTAATTTTCTTACCAAAAATATGGGTTCCAAACCAACCTTGAAGCTTTAATCCTACTTTCATGGATTCTTATGTGTCAGTTTGCGGCTTTCTCTTGAGATTGAATAGAAAAGATAATGATAATGGGCGTGTCCTACTTATGCGATGAAGCTTTGCTTAGCATCATAGCTAGAGGAAATACTCTTGCATGTAATCTATCTAACAAGGGGCCTTACAAGATATGCCTCCATAACCAACAAGCAAGGTAATTTTAGTGAGGTAATGCTTGCTCTATTGATCATGGCCTTTGGCCAATGGTCATGGCTCTACCTCGACATAGGCGAGATCAAGGGTTTGAGTCGATGCAAGAGCATGTGCCTGGGATAGATAATATTTGATTCTTCTGTTGTCTTATTCTTTGTAAGACTTAGTCTACTAATATACTAACTTCCCCACCCCCTACTAAGTCTCCCCTTCTTGCTAGCTATACTTGTATTTGATCATTTCTTTAAAAAAAAAAAATGCTGCCCTGACCCTTCAATTGAGTCCTTTTTATTCTACCGGTATTGGTGAAGTCCTGTTACCAATATCTTAGCACTAGCTAAAAGTAGGGCTAGTAAAGAACCAAGTTACTCGTGTTCGGCTCGTTTAAAGCTCATATATATAAACAAACCAAGCTTAAACATATTTTATTGCTTGTCGATTTTGTAAGCTCTGCTCGAACTCGGCTCGATAAGCAAAAATATACTAAAAGATTCAAGCTACTCGAGCTGGGCTCGCAATCGGCAAAATTAAAGCTCGTTTGAAATCGATTCAAAAGTTTAACAAGCCAAGTATGAACACAATTTCAAGCTCATTAAGGTTTTCAAATCAAATTTGAACAACCTACTACTCAGCTCAACTCGACTAGTTTACAGCCTAAGCTAAAAGTGTGGTCTCGTGGTTAGGTTATCCTCATCTTAAGCATGAGTTCTGAAATTTCAAGCTTAGTCCCTCCTCATGCCACCCTTGTGGCCAGCCATCCTTCCAGCAATTGCATCAAGTTTATTGTCAATTTTCTAATAGCATTGGAAGGCTTCCTTCAGTAATTTTAGGCATAATGGCAGTGCACCTCCCATTTTATAGTAGTTATTGATCTCATCCGAAGAATAGACAATAAACTTGCGGTTTGGTATATCAATTACCACAAGATTATAATATATTGAAGTTGTTATTGCCAAATATCGAAAGAGTACAAGCTATTAAAGTTGTTTATTGTCAATCTTCAGGCTATCTACAAGCTCTTATTTGGCATTTTATCAAATTTTGAAACGACTGGATCGAATATCCATAATAGAGTAAATTTAATTAAAGCTTCTCGACCATATTAGTCAGATTATCAGAGCATATGGAAAAACATTATGCCTTATCCGAGTTTTATACTGACAGTCCTGCAATTTTTATTTTTATTTTTATGGAAGTACGAAGAGAACAATAGGTATTAATATGAAAAATAATACAATAACAATACCTATGCATTCATGCAATGAGTTGGAGTTACAACACATCTATCAACTTTACAGACCGTAAGAATATCCAAAACAAGAGGCTTAGCAACCCACTCTGTGCGAGTTTGGGCTTCCAGAGCCTAGCGTTGACAAGCATAACACTGTCGGGTTTTAATCGTTACTTGTTGCCAACATCTGAGCAAAACATAACCGCCACGAATCTTCAGAACCTGCACGAGCTTCAGCCACAAAAGAAGACAATGCCCAGAAAGTTTTGACCTCCGAAGTCAGACTCCTACCAAGGGATTCACAACCCACCCACCCATGTTGCACTAGCCTTGAGCAAGTTGCGGTGCCACACATCATCCATTCGAACCACAACCACAACTTTGGGTGCACATACATACACTACTATTGATGATGCAGATGCAGTAAACTAGCATGGTTCCCGATGACCTACAGAGAAGGAAGAGGACTACTCACACTGGTGTGGTGCCGGCCTAATTAGGAAGGAGAACGATATGCGAGGACTGTATATTGTTTTGTAAACTGTGAATGTTGTGTGTACGAGCTGGTTCCTTGGTCGGGCCTCCTTTTAAGTAGACTGTGTCGGAGCTAATCGTGAAGTGGGACATCCGGAGGCATAGCCCTCGAGAGAAAAGTTATTTTATATGTTGGAGAGGATCATGAGGAGTCACTATTCTTGATTCTTAGCCTAATTCTTGGCGGTCCTGATCTGCCTAGGTCCAAGAAGGGTTACTCAGAGTCATGTCCTCTTTGAGTGTATTCTAACTCATCAGTACTTGCCCCACATTCCTTAGGCATTAAAGATGGATGGGGAATGTTATCTGTTTCATTGCGCTTAGCAAATCAGGGCATGAATTCTTGCAGCGGTTACTTTCCTTGGAGATTGTCTGTCGAATTAAATGGGTCACCACGGCATCTTGATGATATTTCAACTTCCTATAGCTGCAGAGTGTCTTTTTCAAAGATGGGACGTGGTAACGTGACCTCACTATGTGCTCCAACCTTGGTTTCTCCTGCTTGACCCTTCATATTACGACGTTGGTGCTTTCTAGCAACTTTTGGCTTTCGTTTTGCTTATTTGGATAATTTTGAGCACTGACCATTCGCTTCTTGTTCTTGCTATGTGATGATGTGAGGAACTGGTAGATCTTTCCCAACTCTTGGTGCAGCTTGTTGGAGTGATGAGTCCCCTTGCTTAGAACACCGGTGTGGTGCCTGCCAAAGACACTCCGATGCCAAAGTTAGGTCAAGGGAAGAATGGACAGAATTACAGTATTTAGGGTGGTGTGGAATCGTACCTTCCTAGAGGTGAGGACTGTCCTCTTTATAGGAGTGTTGGCTTGGATCGTGGGTATTTTCGTGGGTCAACTAATCGTGCCCCCAGTCATGCCTCCCACTTCGTGGGGATATATTGTGCTTTGATTTTAGGCTCCATGGACCATGCCCCCACTCACGGGAGAACCGTTCGAATCATGGGATCGTGGGGGCTAATTACCAGGCGAGAATCTCGGAGTGTTTTTATGCTGCCGTCCAGTGTATTGCTCGAGCTCTGCCGCTCCTCCTGTCAACAAACCTAACCTAGGAGGGAGAGGGCTGAACTGGATATGTGAAACCGAGCTGGTCTGGTCCGTCCGCAAAGGGGTCCGACCAGCTGCACTTGTGTTATTTGTATTATCACTATGTTTCCTTTCCCTCCATTTCCATTAAGCTTTCTTCATGCTTTATTTTCCTTGCCTTCTCACTGGCTCCTTGGATAGTTTTTAAGCTGCTGGCATTTGGTTCAGTTGTCATTTATCCAAACATTTTGGCTACGCACTTGAATTTAGTTGTTCAGCAGACCATTCCAAGTTCCTTAGTAGGGTGTTTGGGGAGCTCATTAATCCCACTAGGGCCATTATACACAAGGCAGAGAACACTAGGGCCCATGGGCAATGTTTAAAATTTGGAATAGGTCAGTTCTGATTGTTCTTCAAAACGTACAATTGGAGTTCCTAATTATAATCTATTGTTAGTATTTATATATATATATATATATATATATTATTTATTATTTTAATATAAAATTAGTTTTCTTTCACGTTTTTGTGTCTTGTACAAATTTAAAGTTAAAACCGAGCAAAATGATGATGGTATGTGAAAATTATGTATGTGGAATATATTGTATATAAAGGTGGCTGTCACCGAATTTGCTTATATATGTATATATATACATGTAATATTATATTATATTACATTATATAGAGCATTAAGTGTTTTGTTTTTTTGTTTGGAATAATTGTGCAGGTGACAAAGAAATAAAATTGGGCCAAGGGAAAGGGCTGCCAATGCAAAAAGACAAAAGGGAAAAGAGAAAAAAGAAAAAAGAAAAGAAGAAGGGTGGCTGACAAAAGATTTCAAGCATTTAATAAAAAGGAAAAAAATAATACATTATGAAGGAGAATTGTTGCCTATAAATGGAGTCGAGTAGGAGAGAGCAGAGGAGGGGAGGATAAGTCGTACGCAGAGGGCAGAAGTTTTAGAGACAGAGATTAGTGTAGAAAATTTCCTTAGTGATTAGTTTATTTTTATTTTCAGTCTTGTATTTTGTTGTGATTAGTAATGAAATTATTTTTCAAATCAAGTCTTTTTAATAGTATGAGTAGCTAGTTTTCTTTTTTGAACTAATTGTGAAGATCATTCGAGGAGTTTGGAATTTCAACAGAGGTAATTGGGTTTTTATTGTACATCTTTTGAATATTCCAATTCTTAGTAATTAAATTCTAGATATTTTCGAAAATGTAGATTTTTTTACAGTGTTTGGTAATTTCTGTGCACAAATCTTGATTTGGTATAATTTTTGTACAAATCGATGGTATGAATCTATGGTTTTAATTTTATTAATCTAGATTTAATTATTATTTATAAAACATCTATAGGAATTTTGAGTGAATCGGGTGATCGAATCAATTGGGTCAAAGATCATTTTATTCAGTTTACTTTAAAGTCAAGTTAACAATCATCAATCTCTCAAAAATAAACTATTTTTTTTTGTTACCATTTTCTGCATAATTATTCAATTTTTATTGGTATTATTTAAGGTGAAATTCAAACCGGTTGACTTAGATTCTAACTGAAGCCATTGCAACACTAAGGTGTTTACCGTGACTTAGTGAGTATCTAATCTTTTACCATGAGTGAATTTTAGCACCTAATTTTACATATTTTGTTATTCATTAGCTGTGGATTGACTCCGGTCTTACCGGATTTTATTTACTACTTCGTCGCACCTACACTTGGGTGTTAGTAGATTGCCACATTCTGGGTGTAGTCAAGTATTTTGGTGTCGTTGTCAGCGAACAACTTTTAAAAAAAAATATGCAAAAAAATAAAAAAAAAAAAATTTAAAACTTCAATTAAAAAAATATAAAAAATTCAAAAATAAAAATATTCAAAAATTAAATTTAAAAAAAATTTAAAAAATTTTGAAACTAAAAAAAATTTCAAAAATTGAAAAAAAAGAATAATAATACCTTTGCTGGGATTTCAATACAATTGATTGTTTCTCTACCTTAACGAAGGAGTTGAACTATATATATATTTTTCCTTTAAGTGGACCCTGAGAGGATAACGCCTAGGGTTACCATTGCTAATATTTTACTTTTTGCACTTTAATTTCAATCTTGTACATTTAGTTTTTTTTTTTTCTTGTAATTAACCTCTTTTGATGGCATACTCACCTACTGTTGGACGAAGCTAGTCAAATTTGTTACCGTATTTTCTATTTTTATTTTTCATCTAACCCATCTAATTCATTTAACTTACTAACTCTTTAACATTTTCTTTTATTTAGTAGATAACCAACGTTGGTTACCATTCTAACGTTTTATTTTATGTACTTTATTTAAGCTCTTTTTTTTTTTTTTTTTTGTGTTTTACCTTTTGAGTTAATTAACCGCCTATTTAGGTTGGCGCCGCTCGATATAGTGACCATATAGCTTTATATATATATATATATATATTATGGATAACCTTATTTTGAGCAGATTCACAGCCTATTTAGATCGGCATCGCTCACTAAGGTTACCATAGCATTGTTGCTAACCTGTCTAATATTTATTTCGTTTGTTGTTTTTGTGTGCATGTATTTTAATATATTGTTGTTATTTATTATTTATTATTTTTATTATTATTATTAGTATCTTATCATTAGCCGACTATAAAAGTGCCTCGGTCCAGTCGTTACTCTGTCCACATCCCTTCAGGTAGATGACATTCCATTTTCTCAGTTTTGAGAGCCTTCGATATTGTTTCTCTTATTATCCTTGTTTTTTCGACGGCCCACTTAGGTTTTTAGCCCGTCATTCTGACTTGTAAGGTTCGTATTGATGGTTGGGGAAAGGTTAATTTATGTCTTCATAAGATACATACACTTTTATGAAATATTTCATTAGGGATGTGCATGGACGATTGGTAAGCGTTGACTATTCTAGTGCTCTTTCTCCTATCTTTCGTACTCTTTTCCTATTTAGGACTCTTGTTCCGAACATTTAGTTAGTTAACCGAGATTCTAGTTCTATTCCAATGGCAGAAGAATTTGATTATCAACTACTTGTGAATCCCAATCCGTCAAATCCAAATAATGTATCTAAAGGTGGGAGTGTTCATGGTGATCCTCCCCATAGATCTCTCAAGGATTATCTGAATCCCGCTAGGCAAGCGCCTACCTCTTGTAACGTTCTTCCCATGCATCACGCAGCGATGATTTTAAAACCGGGAATGATTCAACTAATAAATCCATTCTATGCTTTGGATTCCTAAACCATATTAGCACATAAAAAATTTCGAGGACGTATGCTCTATGTTCTTTGATAATTCTTACCCAAGAGAAGTTGTATTTTTAAAACTTTTTTCATTTTCTCTCAAAGACAAGGCCAAGAAATGATTCAATTTATTGAGGCCTAGTTCTCTTCATTCTTGGCAATATCTTCAGAAAAAATTCTTAAAAAAATTCTTCCCTGAGTATAAAACTAAGATGATTCATCACCAAATCTCTCAATTTGCCCCTGTGTCTAGTGAATCATTCTTTTAATGTTGGGAGAGATTCAAAGATTTGTTGAGTGCTTGTCCACATCATGGTTTCATCAATTGGCATAAAAACTTTCTATTCATCATTAACTCTAGAACTGAAGCAATTTGTTAAATCTATGTGCGCATGGACTTTGTATGACAAAAACCCATCTAAAGTGTATGACTTCTTTGATTACTTAGCGAATTTGGCTAGAGATTGGGCCACAACTAGGACCCAAAATCCTGAGTCTAAGCCTAGGGTAACATTTCAGCTTAATCAAGTGGGTGATCTGAATGCTAGAGTTGCTGCACTTACCCAAAAGTTAGAAGCCATAAAGACAAGTAAGGGCAATGTTGTGAATAGTGAGTCTTCTAGGGAAGATAGTTGTTTAATGTGTGGTACAATGAAACATTACCACATGATACTGCTGCATATCCCTTTCTCAAACACATATAACCCTGGATGGCGAAATCACCCAAACTTTGCTTAGAAAAATGAGAGTCCTTCAAATCCTCAAGCATTACAAGGAGCGCCTCAAAACCCTTAACCTTTCCAATCCCAACCTATTTAATCTCAAAAATCTATGCCTTTTCAACCCCAATCTAATACATATCAACCCCCTTATAGGAGACTTTTCGAAGATAATGTTCATCAATTGACAATTGATATGTGAGGAGTTAATAATAGGGTGGATAGGCAAGACAAGGTGTTAGACCAACACACTAGGATGTTGGAGGACATAGTAAAGCAAATGTCGGGAAGATTTCCATCTCAACCCCAAACAAATCCAAATCCCAATAAGCTAGTGAACATGACCAAAGCAAGGACTGATCCTTAATCCAGTCATGAACAACTCCAATCTATCACAACCTTGAGGAGTGAAAAAATCATTGAGAAAACCATTCACCCTAGAAAGGAAACTCTTAAGGTTAGTAATGAAGGGAAAGGAGATGTGAGAGAACAAAAGAGAGAAAAACATGAAAGTGGGAAAGAAAAAGAACCAGTTAAGCCAGTCTTAGAGCCAACCCAAGCATTTGAAGACGAGGGCATTGATGTTGTGAAATATGCCTCGTTTCCTTATAGATTGACCAAACCAAAACATGAGCTTCTAAATTTTGAAATTTATGAAGTGTTTAAGCAGGTCAAGGTTAACATTCCGATCTTAGATGCCATCAACCAAATTTCTCTCTATGCCAAGTTCTTGAAGGACTTGTGTACTGTGAAAAGGAGGTTGCCTGTCAAGAAAACTACCTTCATGAATGAGAGCCAAAGTGCGATTTTACAATGCAATTCTCCACCAAAGTATAAAGACCCTGGCTATCCTACTATTTCATGTACAATAGGGGAAAATAAGATAGATCGAGCCCTTCTTGATCTATGAGCAAGTGTCAATCTACTCTTTTATTCGGTTTATCAACAACTCAGATTAGGTGAGTTACTCCCTACACTTTCACCTTGTAATTAGCTGACAGATCTATTAAGGTTCCTAGGGGTATTGTGGAGGATATTCTCATTCAGATAGATGAGTCCTACTATCCAGTAGATTTCATTGTGTTAGATACACAACCGTTGTTCTCATTCAGACAGATTAGTTCTACTATCCAGTGGATTTCATTGTGTTAGATACACAACCAGTTGAGAGCACTAGTACTCATTCCCAAATTCCTGTTATTTTAGGACGACCATTCCTAACCACGTGTAATGTCGTAATTCATTATAGGAATGGGCTATTAAAATTGTCATTCGGAAATATAACTGTTGAGAGATGAATATCTTTTCAGTTGGAAAACAACTAGGAGAGTATGAGGACATTAGAGAAGTAGACTACATTGAGTCTATTATGCAAAAGTACTTTGAGAGTGAATTTTTTAAGGATCCTATTAAAAAAATTCTTGTTTTAAGCAAGCCACATGACCGGTTAGATTGTGACCATGTCAAGTCTAGGGACGCAATTCCTGAAGGGATAGAGAGAGAACAATATATGCAAGTAGGTCACTAGACCCCATTATTTGAGTATTTAATTCCTAGTGTCATAAAGCATGTCTCTTTTGAACAAAAAGCTCCCACTCCGGAAAGAAAACCTTTGCCATCTACATTGAAGTATACATTCCTTGGTGAATGTGAGTCTTATCCTGTTGTCATATCCTCTAGCCTATCTGAAGGCCAAGAGAAGAGCCTTATGCAAGTGCTAAAGAATCATAAAAAAGCTTTAGGCTGGACCATTGTAGACCTTCATGGTATTAGTTCTCTTATATGTACACATCATATATATTTTGAGGAAGAGTCTAAACCGGTGCGTCAAATGTAAAGACGTCTAAATCCTAACATGAAGGAAGTTGTGAGAGAAGAAGTACTGAAACTTCTCAATACGGGTATCATATACCTTATCTCTATTTCAAAGTGGGTTAGTCCAACCCAAGTTGTTCCTAAGAAATTTGGAGTTATGGTAGTTCAAAATGAGAAAAATGAACTAGTGCCCACTAGGATTCAAGTTGAGTGGTGCATATGTATTGATTACCGTCAACTGAATGTTGTTACTAGAAAAGATCACTTCCCACTCCCATTCTTAGGCCAAGTCTTAGAACGAGTGGCAGGACGGACCTTTAACTGTTTTCTAGATGGGTACTCTGGTTACAACCAAATTGAAATTGCCTTAGAAGACTAAGATAAGACGACTTTCACATGTTCTTTTGGTACTTATGCTTACAAAAGAATGTCCTTTGGCTTGTGTAATGCACCAACTACTTTTCAAAGGTGCATGATGAGTATCTTTAGTGATATGGTGGAAAGATTTTTGGAAGTTTTTATGAATGATTTTGTACGGAGATACCTATGAAAGTTGTTTGAAACACCTTGAAAAGGTATTATAAAGATGTGAGGAAAGTAACCTTGTCCTGAACTGGGAAAAGTTTCATTTCATGGTGACACAAGGTATAGTGCTTGGACACATCGTGTCTAGCAAGGGGATTGAGGTAAATAAATCCAAAGTTAAACTGATCCAGAAACTACTTACTCCTAGAACTGTGAAAGACATTCGATCTTTACTTGGGCATATTGGTTTCTATCGGCGATTCATAGTAGGATTTAGTGCCATCTCTCTTCCAATATGGCATCTATTGTCAAAAGATGTTTCATTTGAATGGACGTCTGAATGCTAAGAAGCTTTCGACAAGCTTAAAGAGCTATTGACAACTACACATATCATTCGGTCACCCGATTGGTCATCACCTTTCGAGTTGATGTGTGATGCTAGTAATTATGTTATAGGAGCAGTTTTGGGGCAAAGAGTGAACAAGAAGCCTTATGTTATCTATTATGCAAACAAAACCTTAAATGAAGCCCAGTTGAACTATACCATAACTGAAAAAGAACTCGTTGTTGTCGTGTTTGCATTAGATAAATTTTGGTCATACTTGGTGGGGTCATTAGTCACCATATACACTAACCATTCTGTACTAAAGTGCTTGCTCACCAAGCCTGATGCAAAACCACACCTCATCCGTTGGATTCTTTTGTTACAAGAGTTCCACATTGAAATTTGAGACAAGAAAGAAGTAGAGAATGTAGTTGCTGACCATTTGTCACGGCTCCCTACTGATGGGGAAGCCAAAGATACTTTTCCTATTAATGAGTATTTTCTGGATGAGCATCTTTTCCAAATCCAAACACTTTTTCAAACAACTGTTTCATAGTTTGCTGATATAGCTAACTTTTTGGCTACTAGCAAGATACCGTCACACTGGTTTTACTTAGATAAACCAAAATTCTTTAGAAATGTGAGTTATTTCTTCTAGAATGATCCATACTTGTTCAAGTATTGTCTCAATCAGACAATTCGTCGATGTATCCCCGACAATGAGTTTCAATCTGTCACGGAGTTCTGTTACTCGTACGCTTGTGGTGGGCACTTTAGTTAAAAAAAGACGGTTGCAAAGATTCTGCAATCTGGCTTATATTGGCCCACCATGTTTTGTGATATTCACACTTTTTGCACGTTCTGTGATAGGTGTCAATAACTAGGAAGTCTGACTAGAAGGCACATGATGCCCCTCAACCTCATTCTTACTTTTGAGATATTTGATTATTAGAGTATTGATTTCATGAGACTGTTCCCTAGTTCGTTTGGATTTCTTTACATTATTGTGGCCATTGATTATGTGTCTAAATAGGTAGAGGCCGTTGCTTCTTGTACCAATAATCACCGCGTTGTGGTCAAGTTCTTAAAGGAGAATATCTTTTCTCGCTTTGGTATACCTTGTGCTGTCATTAGTGATTGTGGCACTCACTTTTGTAATAAACCCATTGGAATGTTAATGCGAAAGTATGGAGTCATTCACAAGGTTAGTACACCTTATCATCCTCAAATTAGTAGCCAAGTTGAGTTAGCTAACCAAGAGATTAAGCACATTCTTGAGAAAACTGTTAATCCTAACCATAAGGACTGGTCCTTAAGGTTAGTGGATACACTCTAGGCTTATAAAACTACTTACAAAATTGTGTTAGGTTCTTCTCCTTACAGGCTTGTGTATGAGAAATCATGTCATCTTCCGGTAGAAATTGAGCACAAAGCCTATTGGATCATTCACCAATTTAATAAGAACATAGATACGGTCGGTCAAACTAGGAAGCTGCAACTCAATGAACTTGAGGAACTCCGAAATGATTCCTATGAGAATGAAAAGATTTCTATGGCTAAGATGAAAACATTCTATGACCAGCACATCCTTCATAAGTCTTTTCATGTCGGTCAAAAAGTATTGCTTTACAATTCCCGATTATACTTGTTTCTGGGCAAATTGAAGAGTAAGTGGTATGAACTTTATCTGGTAAGAGATGTGTTACTGCACGGAGTGGTAGAAATTGAGAATTCCAGCAATGGGAATGTTTTTAAAGTCAATAGGCAAAGACTGAAGCCTTACGTAGAGAACTTTGTAAGTTTGATTAAAAGTGTGGATCTTATGGATCCACCATTGCTTGAGTAGAAGCAATATCCAATCAGTTTGTACAGTTAATTTAGTCTATTTATTTGGTTTGGTATCTTTAGTTGGAAGGAAGGGACCTCCCCCCCCCCAGTGTTTGTGTCCTACCCTTTCCCTTTCATTTTTGCCTCGCAGTGGTGGCTATTATCTAGTTTTTGAGGGGGGGGGGGGACACGTTTGTTTATTTGTGTTATTATTTTCTATTGTTTTGTCTTTGTGACCAGTAGACGTTAAACAATTGGATAGTGTCATGTCTTCTTATATAGATGGTCAAGTACTTACATTTGTATGTTGCATCTTTCGAATATTTTCATTTGGTGTTAGGGGCGAGATAATTTGCCATGCAAAGATGGTGAGGGAGTTGAGTTCCAAGAGGAACAACCTTAACCTCTTATTGGTCGTAGTACTCTGGCCAGAAATAGAAGAGCAAAGAGACTAAATAAGTGTCACCGTTGTGCTAGACACATGTGTGTGGATAAAAATTGTAAAGGGAATAACTGACTAATGTCAGAAAATCAGATGGTTTACTTAGATATTATTAAAGGGCGAGTAAATGTTGAGGTAGTGAGACACCTTGAAATCACTAGAACGGTCGACTATATTGATATCAAAAGTCTGGCTCGACTTTGTAATGATTATTCTTCTTAGGGTTTGTTATCTTTCAAACCAAAACAAAAAAAACAAAAACATGCGTAAGGCCTAGAAGTATACAATTTGAATGCACTTGAGATCTACAAAAGAGGTTTGTGTATCTTTTATAATTTTGTACAGTTTTATGTGAAATACAAATTTGAATTTTGGGGATTTGTTGAAACATAATTTTTGTTTTATCTTTTTTTTAATACAATTGTAAGATTTTATCTTAACAAATAAAAAGAGGTTATTTTATATCACTTATTATTATATTATGATCAGTTTAGTATTTTTACATATTGTACAGTTTCATCCTTACAAAAATGAAAATTTTTTACCAAATGAGCTTTAAAGTCAATCACGCCTTTGGAAATGTTTATATTTACTCTTGATGAATTTCTTCCACATTACGCTTTCAATAGCTCCATTATACTTATATTTGACTCAATTGTTTGAATTGCTACGGTAATTGAATATGTTGAATTCTTAGAACTTTGAGCTATTGTGCACTTTCAGAAATGAATCTAGGTTATCTTTGATCTTTTGATCCACAGATTTTTTAGTTGAAATAATTCCCTTAGAACCATCTTTAAGCCTATTTCTTTGTCTCTTGCTACATATATCATTCCTAAAGTTTTGTCCCTATATACGAAAACACAAGTATCTTCACTTGTATTAGTTGAATTGAAAAATGGGGTTATGTATTTGCAATATAAAATTTTAGCAATAAAGGAAAGAAAAGAAAAGAAAAAAAAACAAAGGAAAAAAGGGAAGTACAAAAAAATTAAATAAATAAGAGGTTGCCTGTTGAAAAAAAATATCAAATCACATCAAATGAAATAGGAAAATTGAAGGTATGTATTCATTGATCAATTCATGTCTTGATCACACATGTTTTGAGCCTCTTATCCTTTCTTTCTCCATACCTTAAATCTCATGGCCAAGTTAGAATCTGAATAAAGCCCTCGATGATTTGAAGTGTACATTGCTTGTTTATTAACTCATTAAAGAATTCACATAAATTGCTTTTGTGGTTTTAATATTAAGTATTCTTTCATAGAGCTATGCCAAATCGTTTCTCACTTTCTATCTTCACGTCATTTCTTTATGGTTGTTTATTTTGATTTTACATTACATTTACTCTTTTGCAAAGACAACCAATGTGAGATGCCTATATTCTTTCTTACTTCTAAGAGAATATCCAATGAGGTTGCATCAACACTTATAGGATGTCTCTGTGTTTTAATGTTGTAATACTTTTCTTATCATGTAATGATTACACAAACACAAGCCTCTCATATGTTGTTATAAGACATTATCCTGCTTGTGTATTAAAAAGTAGGATAGACAAAATATACTTGTGTTTGATACATGTCATATTTTGTCCTCATTATTCTCACTTGTAGGCAACATTTTGATATTTGTGAGTATCATCACTGGAAATACTCACGAGACATCACTCGTCCACTAGAGAAAACCTAGGGGTTTAAAGGTTTATTGCATATGCTAAATGCACTCGTAATCTCTACGAAAGTGGATAAATCTTTTTAAGTGTGTTCATTTGTTTTGCTAGGGACTAGCAAAAGCTTAGTTTGTGGGTGTGGTTGTATTTCAAAATGTACAATTGGAGTCCCTAATTATAATCTATTGTTAGTATTTATTTATATATTATTTATTATTTTAATATAAAATTAGTTTTCTTCACGTTTTTGTGTCTTGTATAAATTTAAAGTTAAAACTGAACGAAATGAAGATGGCATGTGAAAATTATGTGTGTGGGATATATTGTATATAAAGGTGGCTGTCATTGAATTTGCTTATATATGTGTATATATATATAATATAATATAATATAATATTATATTATTAAGTGTTTTGTTTTTTTGTTTGGAATAATTGTGCAAGTGACAAAGAAATAAAAGGGGGCCAAGGGAAAGGACTGCCAATGCAAGAAGATAAAAGGGAAAAGAGAAAATAGAAAAGAAGAAAAGAAGAAAAGAAGAAGGAGATTGATTCGATGGCCGATAAAAGATTTCAAGCATTTAATAAAAAGGAAAAAAATAATGCATTATGGAGGAGAATTGTTGCCTATAAATGGAGTTGAGTAGGGGAGAGCAGATGAGGGGATGATAAGTTGCATGCAGAGAGCAGAAGTTTTAGAGAGAGAGATTAGTGTAGAAAATTTCCTTAGTGATTAGTTTATTTTTATTTTCAATCTTGTATTTTATTGTGATTAGTAATGAAATTATTTTTCAAGTCAAGTTTTTTTAATAGTATAAGTAGCTAGTTTTCTTCTTAGAACCAATTGTGAAGATCATCCGAGGAGTTTAGAATTTCAACAGAGGTAATTGGGTTTTTATTGTATATCTTTTGAATATTCCAATTTTTGGTAATTAAATTCTACATATTTTTGAAAACATAGATTTTTTTTACTATATTTGGTAATTTCTATGCACAAATCTTGGTTTAGTATAGTTATTACACAAATCGATGGTATGAATCTATGGCTTTAATTTTATTAATTTAGATTTAATTATTGTTTATAAAACATCTATAGGAATTTCGAGTGAATCGGGTGATCAGACCAATTGGGTCCAAGACTATTTTATTCAGTTTTACTTTAAAGTCAAGTCAACAATCATCAATCTCGCAAAAACAAACTATTTTTCTTTAGTTATCATTTTCTGCACAATTATTCAATTTTTATCGGTATTATTTAAGGTGAAATTCAAACCGATTGGCTTCGATTTTAACTGAAACCATTGCAATACTACGGCGTTTAGCGTGACTTAGTGGGTATCTAATATTTTATCGTGAGTGAATTTTAGCACCTAATTTTGCATATTTTGTTATCCGTTCCTTATGAATCGACTCCGGTCTTACCGGATTTTATTTACTACTTCACCGCATCTACACTTGGGTGTTAATAGATTGCTACATTCTAGTTGTAGTCAAGTTCCTCTTCCAATAAGACTGCTTCAAATCCCAATATTCTAGCCTCGAGAAAATTTCCTCGTAATGCCCTAAATCAGGCCTATTAGGATGGCCCTCTATCTTGAGTATTCTCAAGGGGCTCCTGGTCCGGTGCATGAGCAAGTCTCTTCATTGCAATAGGCATTTCAAAGAATCTAGAGTGCATTCGATCACTTTGCCAGAACCCTTACACGACGAGGCTGCGTCTCCCTTCGCTTGAGGGGAGAGCTTGCTCATTAGCGCCGGTGAAGTCTGGTTTCCTTGGTGGAATTTGTTTCCCATGCCCCCCGGTTAGTTGTCTCCCAATTCCGAGTGTAAATTGATAGGATGTGTTAGTCGGCAGCAATGTTCAACACCACTTGTCAGAAGAGTTCCTTTGTTGTTACAAGCTTTGAGAGTTCCCTACTGGTTAGTCATATTGTTGTGCTAGGAAACCTCTTGGGATCTTATTTTGGGCAACCCTATCTCCAATAAGAATTGAAAAGGGAAGTTCATTTGTTTTTAGGGAAAGATGGGAATTAACCCTTAGGGAGTGCTTGAAGAAGGGCCTAAGCAAGTTTCCAACCTTTAAGTAGGAAGGGTGAGTCTTCTCCAATTGTGCTTTCCTTTAGGTTAATGATACATGCTTGGTAATTGTTTGTTCTCTTTCCTTGCAAATCAAGCCCAGCCTATCTTGTCTAACAAGTAGAAAAAGAGGATAAAGATGGTAAAAAAAAAAAAAAAAATCCTATTTGCAACGTTCGTTACTTGGTGACTGTTGAGAATATGGGCACGTATTTACTTGGCCTGAACCATATAGGGTCTGGCTTGGTTGGAGGTTGACCGAGCCGGTTTGGCAGGGTAAGGCCGGAAGGGCCACTTTTTAAAAAGAGAACGTGGGAAAGGAGAGAGATAGAAAGGTGGTGAAAACGAAGGGGGTAGCCTCTTGTTTATAGACTTTTTTATGACAACATTGTAGTGCTGTGATATGCAATTTTATTCATTTATTCATCACGGCACAACACAGTAGTATTGACATGTCATGTGTGTAGAGGATGATGGCATCCAGCTTGCATCTTCATGGAACATGACATTTAGGCACCATAGTTCCAAATAGTGGAAGAACTCTCCTCACGACATTGTAATGCTGAGATGGCCAATTTTGGCGATCATGGCCCTACAGTGTCTTGATTGTGCTCCTCCCTCATCATGACACTATAATTGCCATGAATCTTGGCCTCCCTTGCTTTGGCCTACTTTAGTGCTCTCTCGTTCGAGGTATTTTCCCTCGGCTGCTTGCCTAGACTTTGAAGGCTAATATTTGAGATCACCAATCATCGATCACCGATTTTAAGTCATTGGAGTTTATCCAAACTCTGGTAGGGTGGCTTCAGGGCTCCAGTTTAAAGTTTGGATCTCCTGGTTTAGGCCATCAGAGACCAACCGGGATTCAATTGCAAGACTCCGATTGAGAGCACCAGAGATATCAAAACTCTAGGGTGAGGGCATTGGAGTCCGATTAGGATTTGATGCCAAAAGTTGGCTTTAGAGTACCGGACATATCAAATCTCGAAATCTAAGGCCTCAGAGTTCGCTCAACATTTAGTCACCGCACTCCAACTTGAGAGTACCTAAGATGCCGGATCTCTAGGTTTAGGGCATCGGAGTTCAATTAGAACTCAGTTGTTGGACTCTAGTTTGAGGGCGCTCGAGATATCAAATCTCCAAGTTTTGGTTATTGGAGTCCTACTGAGATTCGATTTCTAAACTCCAGCTTGAAAGTATCGAAGATATCATATCTCAATGTTTAAAACTTTGGAGTTTAACCAGGATTTGATTGTCGGACTATGGTGAAAGTATGAAATTCAATTTGGATACCAAACAATTATGTGTTTTTATCCATATTCAAGTGGCCAAACCTTTCAAAAAAATTTATATATTTTTTCCGAGCAATAGGTAAGCCTTTGTGGTTAATCTATGAATTATATCTCATATATATTGGGAACTCGCGTTAGAATGTCTGCTACAGGTCTTAATTTCATAATAGAGTCACAACTAAATATTGAGTTCAAGATGTTTGGTCACTAGAAAATAATCTTTTTTGTGACTAATTTGATTTTTGTTATGAAACTAAAGAAGTATAAAGCAAATAAAGATTGTCCAAACACCTCTTGGGACCGCTCATGCTCACTCTCTTGCCTCATATCTCCACACTTCGTGTGAGAGAGGATGTGAGTGAAGTCTCACATCGCCCAGATATGAAGGCCATCACCTCCATATATGCTCTTGGGTAACCCTCATCTTGAAACCTAATTTTCAGGGTTGAGTTAGACCCATGGGTTCTTCAACAAGACACATATCCAGTTCTTCTGATACTGCCAAACTAATCAAGAATCTGAATGTAATTGCATCATCACAGGAGAGTATGTGTTATCGGAAGTCTTATGCTACGAGTCATACTTTATATCGCACAAATTCTCATTTGTATCCAATTGGTTTTATATCTTCTAATGTTTGGACTATAAGTCCAAATACTTTATGTTGTACTAAGTAGTTTAATTCTGTCTCAATAGCCACTTTGGCCAATTATTTCTATATTAACATTCTATGATTCAGTCTCCTTATTACTTCTACTAATGTCAAGAGCCACATTAAATAATAATATATTGTCAACAACAATTTTATTTCTATTTCATCTTTCTCGTGTATTCACATAACTTATTGAGATCCTATTATTTTTAAGTGCTATTTCCCCTACAAGAGATATTTCTTTAGGAGTTTTCACTTTTGAGAATTTTTTTTCTAGGAGTTTCTTCTTCAAAAAGTTTAGATAAGAAGGTATCTTTAGCAGTACCAACTTCTTTATGCATCTTTCATTGTGCCTTTCTCTTTCTAGAAACTGTGTCTTTTGCAACGATAGGTCTTTCACACTTTAAACATGCTTTAGATTCATTTGTTACTATACTAATAGATTGTCTTATAGAGACATTAATACGTGCATGAGTATTATCAGCTGGTATATGTCATTTTGTTACCTTCTTCGTGTTGGTAAATACATCATGCTATTGATTTGCAATCTTTTGCATGTAAATGATCTTGTGAACATTGGAGATGCATCTTGGTACATTGTAGAGGGAGATTGAAATATATATCACATAAACAAAAACTCATAAGTAATAAATATTTAGTTGTTAACTAAAAACAAGTTGTAATAATGAATATTGATGGTAATGTGGTTTGGTTTGTTTTAAGTTAATGTTTATATGACTAGTTTGTTGAATGAAAAGTTCGTTTGACTTCTATTCTTTGGGCTTTTGTTTTGATCTTTCACATGATATTGTCACTTGGTTTTTGTCGTAAGGAATGTTTTGCAGGTGCTCTCTTGCTTTGAGATTCAATTACTAATTTGCGGATCTTGGTTTGATAGCAAGAATTATATTTTGGGATTTGGGTTTGTGAGTTAATTTTTGTAATGTTAGACCAAAGGGGGAGATTGTTAGAAATATTAATGTAATTGGCGCATTACGTCTTTCTCTTACTGATCTCCCTCTCCCTTTTCGGTGCCTACCAATAAAAAACAAGGACTTTGAAGGTTCTGTGCCGATCGTGTTCTCTCATCTTTCAAATGGTGAATCACCGAAGCCAAATCCACCTTGCGCAGACAGGAGACTATGATCGAAGTCAGACTTGAGGAGTATGGGACAAGAACTCGCTGATTTTGATTTGAATCAAATGAAACTGAAAGCACCATTTCTTTTGACTATGAGTTCGTCAAACGGTGACCGAAAAGTCAGAAAAAGCGATATATCATTGTCTGAAGCGTGCTATAATATGATGTCTGTAGGTCCACACACGAGAAAGTTCAGGAACAGTGTGTCTAAAATCAAAGGTGCTGGCTATGGATCATGCGGTAAGCTCGTTCTAAAGTGCTATTTTAGTTTTTAGAAATTTCAACTTTTCAGACCTCGAGCTATGTACCAAACCTAGTTTTCAGCAATTTCAACTTTTCAAACCTCTCGAGCTACGTACCAAACCTACTCAAATCAACTGAAGGCCATCACACGGTCTTTTCAGCCACTCTCCCTCACTTGAAGCAACCTCTTGGCCTACAAATACGACCTTTTATCACTCTCTCATACACTTGTGCCGTCTAAGAAGATCCAAAGGTGTGAAAAGAGAGCCTTGAGTTTTCCTTCTACATATCAAGTATTTGAAAGCTGAAGGGTGATGCTACACCATATTTTCTTCCAACCTGAAGAGATGATGATGTCTTGAAAAAGTTCAAGTCATCGAAGTCTCGTCGAAAAATTCGTTGACTAGCTCGTGGATACAAATGAAGTGCAAGTTGAAGATCAATCCTAGAGTTGTCCTAAAGTTAGGTCCCATGATTCTTCCATAAAAATTTCCACGCAAAAAGTAAACATAAAAAAAGGGAGTAAAACAGATCATACATCTGGGAAACCAAAGTTCACAATGGCTTTCTAAGATATCACCATTGGCAATATTGGCATTATCAACTCAGTCACTACTCTCCTTACAAGTCAGCACTTGGCTGAGATTAAACAATATTAGCTGAGGAAAATTAACACACACCCAAAAAAAGGTCAAAAACAAAGTTTTGAAAGCTTCGTACATGCCAAAATAAGAATGCGTCATCATTTTATAAAAAAATTCTAATCTATGAAAACTGGGTGGAAAAATGGTTTTCCTCCCACTTTAGATTCCGTTTCCCCTACTAAATCAAAGTGCCAAACAAAATCCAAGGACAGCCCCTTCAACAAAAAAATTTAAAATAAACCCCTGAAAAATTCAAAAAATGCCCAAGGAAATATGCCAAAAACCGTCAGGATTTTCGGGAAATCTATTATATCAATTAAACCATAAGAGACTCTAAACAGAGAACATAAATAAATCTAACAATTCCTCGACAATACATTCTGAGGTGCTTCCAAGCTTAATGTCTCAGTTCCAAAACACTTTTCACATCACATTCCCTTTACCATAATTCTTATTTCCGTGTAACTTAATTTAAAGAACACAAGTTTCTTTTACCTACAATATTTGATGATTGAAACGTTGAACACAAATATGATAAATGGTAAGCCCTGGGCAATTAAGACTGCCCAAATGATTTAAGAGGTCCATGAAATCATAATGACCAACACAGGCCATGTGCCAATAGTGAGGTTAATTATCAGCTCCAATAACACACTAAATCTTCCATTCTGGTTCAACAAGTTCGGTTTGACTCTGATTCTTGGACAAATATCTTCTCCGGAGGTCAAACAGAGCAAGCACCTTAATGAAAAGCCATACCCCCGCCTGAATACTCAACCTCCTGAAAAATGGAAAGCAAACTCTAAAATGCTAAAAGTAACATACATATCTGAAAGGAGAAAAAAAAACTGTAAAATGCTAAAAGTAACACCATGACATAGCAAATGCAAAAGTTTTAGGCATCCTAATCCTAAAGAATCACTTTGATAGAGATGTACAATGGCAGCCAAATTTATGGAATTGATTAATGAGATCCACAACATGAAAATCAGAGATTTAAAAAAAAACTTCCATCGGTGTGATTCCAATGATTTTCTAGATAACAAAAACTAAAGCTGAGGGAAGCCCATTCACACATCGGATGGTTTCTGTCTAGATGCCAATACCCACTCAAGTGACTTCCATTTTATTCTTTTTGTAATTCTTCTAGTGGAAAAACACAGGTTCAAAACTAATTATTTCTTCATTACTATCATTATTATTACTATATTAAAGAGAAGAAGTTGATGAAGACCATGCTTTTAATTTGCGGTATCGGCCAGCATAATGGTTGCGAACATGGTCTAACGGTATTAGGAGTTAGGCCAATGTCTTAAGGGGAATTGCAAACTGAACTAATGAATATTTTTCAAGCACTAGCAAAGCCCAAAAAAACTCGTGGATGGATACAGGTTTTGACCCTATTTATCATAATTTAAATGCTTATAATGTTTCTAATCAATATTGTAGCAGCTAAAAATATGTTTTATCAACGTTATTGAATTTTTATGTTTGTTCAAAGAGAAAAAAAAAAAAAAAAAAAGGGGAGAAGTCAGTAAGAGAATTTCGCTATCTAGGATAATCAGAAATGCTAATAGAATAGATAATTCATAAGAATAAAACAAACATAAGTCAATTATTGTTAAGATTTGGTAGTTGGTAAAATGGTAATACAAATAATATGGCAATAGTTGGTAATACATTATATGCCATATTAACAATCATTTCTCTTTGATTCACAAATTCACAAGTCACACCAAGGAATAACGGCTAGTGGATCTTGTGCTAAAATTATTTCTCCAATTACATTTTGTGCATTTTACAAAAAGAAATGCTTTTGAGTCTAGATTTTCATAACTTGATTGTGCTTAATCAGTCAATTAACACCCCCCCCCCCCACCAAAAAAAAAAAAAAAAAAAACCCGCGCGGGCATCAAGTTTCTTAAGCCTTTAGTCATGTTTAGCCTTGCCTAACTTCTCTGGTTGTGGGAGACCTATTATTTAGGATAAACTTGTGCATTTGTTTGTCTTTTACTTGAGAGACATTTTCCGGATTGTCTGAAGTTTCAATATACAATCTCTATTTTTTAAGTAATAAAACTACTCACTAGAAAAATACATAATTACTTATCAAATCAAATTTGTTACTTTAACCAAATTATAACAATTTCTAGACTACAATAACAATATATAAATATAGAATAAATGTTTAAAATATAAAACATATTCACAACAAATAAGAGAAAAATCAAAATTTATCAAAAACTAAATTTTCTTATTAACAGCCAGTTATAAATCCAACCAAATAGATCAAATATGAAATTGACAGCTTCACAAATAGAATCGAGGAGCAGTTATGAATCCAAAATAGTTTGTCTTCCCTGTGCCACATGTAATTATTTTTAACAACAAACACCGAGAAATACTTTGTTGTCATGTCAGGACCATGTCTTCATATTCTAGCCTACCATGTGAAGCAACTTAAAGTACATAAACAAAAAGATATCCAAACAGGAAATTAAAAAGAGAATTGAAACAATGAAAGCCACAGCTCATGCCTCTGAAGTAGCATCAAGAACTCTTCCAACCTAGGGCCATAAGATTTACAGCGGGCGCTAAACATGAAGAGGGTCAAAACTAATCAGGAGATCTGCTTATTATACCATAAGAAATCTGCGAGCTTCATTGATACACTGGGACTACCGCATGTAAGGAGTTGACTAAAATTGAAAAAACTGAAACTCAAGATGCAACTTACATTAAAGGTCAGAGTTAGGCCTCATACATTGATTTGGTATCATTCAAATATGTAAAGAGGACGGTACTAGGGATCTCTATTTTTTTTAGTCAGAAGAATTAATTTACAAGTAGTTTACTTGGACTTAAACAAGTTAACTTAGAGGGTGTTTATGTCAAATTATTTATTTTCCCCTGCTTCCTAATTTAGCTGGTATTGTTACACGAAAATCTTGTACAGACTAATTCGAGCATCAGTTAATTACACAATGAATTCAGTATGATGACGATGAAACAATAGTCTATTACTTAGGAAGACCTATTGAGGCCATAAATGCAACCCTTTTAATTGCATGAATCTCAGGTGTTAAATACATCTCTTGTCAAATAGAATTTGAGAGTATCTGCATTCTTTATGAAAATTTTGATCTCTTTAGGGGAACCCATTCTTTCCTATTCTTCTTTTATCTGTCATTTCATCAAGCATTAAATCTGAATAATTTTTCATCTCGCAATGCAACATTACTGGTAAGGAACCATGTGGCCTGCTCCAAACAATTATGGATTCTGGTGGTTCAAATCTCTGTAACATGAATCCATTATTTTTGTTGCTACAAAAACCAATTTCTGCCGTCCAAGAACTCATTATTATTTTGCAAAACACAACCACTTTCATGAATGAAAAAATTGCAGTAGCAGATAGAACTTGATTTATAGTGAGAAGTCAGAACTAGTGCTTTGAAATTTCTTGAAAATTCAAAAACAGGGGAAAACAACAATTTATGGCCACAACCAACTTGAGAAAAGGGCAAAAAATATTTTAAAGGCCAAAAAGGGCAACACCTCAACCTAGGATTTTTATACATTAAAACTCCACCTTCAAATGTGTGTTTCTGCACTTCTTACTGAAGGCACATCTCGTGATTATTTCCCAACAAAGTTGCATATCAGCTGTGACAACAGCTCAAACTAGCTTACAAGAAGTTTGGGGTATCCAGGAGAAATCAATTCTTTTATACTTGTTATTGGGAAAAAATTTGTACTGAAGCAGAAGATAAGAATGCATTGCAACAAAATATCTGTTTTTTTTTGTTTGTTGTAACTTGTAAGACTATATATAATAATAGTGCCATGAGTTCCCATTCAGTAATTACAGAATTCATTTAAAAAACGACACAAAGGATACTGGGAATGTCATGCCGTTTTAATCAGATCTAGCCTTCGTATGATTACTCTTCATGTCAGACCTTTTTAATCCACTAATTCGAATGAGTAAAAATATTCCTATAGCAATGATATTTACTTTAAGAGGAAAGAATTTTTGACATAAGAAATAGAACAAAAATACTGCATGCTATTATTAGGTAAAAGGATTGAACCTGAGCAGGGGGTAAGGATGAAACCCAGTCTGATGCATGGGTTGGAAGAAGACCCAACGTGTTAAGCTGCCAACATCAACCAAGTTTGATAAAAGTTACAAAAACACCCTGAGATGCAAATATTTAAAATTTCTAACATATGGTAAAAAGAAAAAAGAAAAAGCATCTTACTTTCCATACACCAAGTGCTAAGCCCCCTAAATTAAGGGCAATGAACAGCAGTTTGGGCCCAAGAAGGTCTACTTTACTGTCCTTGTAAGGCTCAAAAACTGCATAAACAAAATTCATAGTTAAACCCCTGAGTTTAATGAACATGCATGGAAATTGCAACGTAAAACATAATGATGAAATGAGTTATCCAAAAATCAGGTATCATGTAAAGTGCCTTAACCTGATAAGTTTGCAAGGTAAAACATAATGAACAAATGAATTATCTGAAAATCAGGTAGCATGCTACCTTAACCTGATAAGTTCTGGAAATGGCAATTGATACAAACCAGATATCATTTCTGGTGCATAGTAAAAACTGGATATGTTAATAGAATGCATTAAAAACAAAAAAACAAAAAAAAAACCCAAAAAAAACTATCATTTCTTTTACAAATAAGCAACGCAGAAGGCAGCTGTTCATTAGAGAAACATCATACAGCTTCATTAAATTTCAAGAGACAGATTAGAAAAAAATTCCAGAATGCACCCTTTGAAATTCACTCCCAATTCCCTATTTTTTGCTCAAGTATACTCCCAATTTCCCAACCAGAAGAAAATCAAACAAACAATAAAAAGCAAAAAAGGAGGGGGCCAGGGTGAGTCACATAAACAATTAAAAGCTGATATTACAATTGCTACAGCAGTGGGACGAAAAGTTTGTTTCCATTTCTTTTATTTTAAACATAGGAAATAAAGAAAATATATTATGAAGAGAATGTAGCACATGGGAAGGACAACCTCTCTCTCGATGAAAAAAAACGAAAAACTGTTAAAAAAATGAACATAAGCATAGGAACCGGACAAACCCGGATCAAAGAGGATAGAAATGTTTCCAATAAACATATATGTGCATATACATCAATACACATCGCTTGGCAAGAAAATTCACCTTGCCATATGTGGAAATAGGAATGATAATCCACAAGAAATTCAGCGAATAAAACTTGACAAAAGAATCTAATCAACAAATACAAAGAAAAACAAATTATGTATTACCCTACTTTACGAGGGCTTGCATTGATATCAGAGCCAAACCCACAGTCCAGCTCAAACTCATTATTTAACAAAGAATATCAATCAATGAACTCTAATTCGATTTTAGATCAACGATCCCATTTATAGTTGCCCAAAAACCCTAAAGGCACACAAACCTTTTAAGTCACACCCCACTTAATATGATAACCACATAAGACAAAACTTCCAACCAAATAAGTTCCTAAATAATACGCTGGATACTGTGGCCCAAGAAAGGACTCCTAACCTAATTAAAATTGAAGTTCTCGAAATAAGAAACCCCGAGCAAAATAGCAGCTCTTCTAAAATAGAAACTTCTAATAATAATTCCTTCCAAAAAATAGAACTTCATAAGCTCATAGAAGGAACCTACTATACTAAACATAATTAAGAAAAAACATGAAAGAGCTTAACAAGCCGTCACTTACATATGACAAGCAGTCACTTACATATGGCTAAAAGTATAGATCCATGTAATTATTAGGGACTTTCTTCCTTCCTGTTGTTGCTCCAGCGTCACTTACATATGACAAGGAGCACCATCCCACTCCATCAAGAAGAGCTTAATTAACAAGGAACTGGAGTCATGACACGGATACAACATGATATGAAAAATATCAACAATGCAATTTTGTGGACTTGAAAATAATATCTTTCATTTTCTACATTACGCAACATTTATATTTTATTATAGCAAATAATTAGAAACTATTTTCTACAATCTATATATTGGAACAGAATTGTGAACAACAAGTCCTACTATATGTTTCAGAAAGCTCTATTCATGAACAAATTGGAAGAAAGGGTGGCCTTTACAATTCCTAAACTTGAAAAGTCTAACGGAAGAGGGTCTAATAGGGATGAATCCACATAGTTCTTTTTTTTTAATATTTTATTTTTGGATCCCAATATATGTTCTTCAAATTTGCAACGTATCTCATGTGTTGAAGCAATGCACACATATGTGCCTGAAGTATTCAAAGTGTATTAGATTTTACAATAAAAGACATGGACAAGTCTAGAGTCTAGAAGAGTGTCCAATGTGTATTGCTGTTAAACACATGTCGGATGTGGACATGGCACCTTCTTAAAAGTGTTTGTACTTCTTAAATTTCATGCGTGTCTAAGTGATGAACAATGTGTTTCTTAAATGTCCAAAGCATGTCCGATTCTATAAAATTTTTAAAAAACATAATGTATCACATTTGGACGTGTGTCTGACACGTGTCGGGAGAATCCAATACATGTCTGACAAATGTCGGGTTGTGTCTAGCATGTATCTGACACAGATACACCATCTTCTTAGAAGTGTCCATGCTTCTTAGTCCAGCACCTACCTCACCAGTTTTCCATAGCTGTAAACACTACATCCCAAGTTCTTTAACTACATTTTCTCCACTATTTTCCTCTAATACTGTAAATGACCATTGGAGTAGCAATAGTGTCCCCACTATCAAATCCTATTTCACTAACAAAATCATAACCTTGTTCTAGCAGTGTGATACCTAGTCCTGCAACTACCCTCTCAGTTTTTAATTTGCTTACTTCATTTCACAATTTTGTGCCTCCAACGTGAACTCAAAACTTGCCTTCTTATATTGTTTGTGAACTTGCCCAACAAACTTAATTAGGAATAAAATTTCCCCTACACTAATGGCCTGTTTGGAACTTGGGGGACGGAAGGAAAGGGAAAATTACTGTTTGCTATCCTTTTCCTATTTGGTTTTGTAAAAGAAATGGAGGGAAAGTAGAGAGAGAAAGAAATAGATTGATTTAAAAATTTTTCGCCCTTTTTCCTTCATTTTCCCTCTCCCTTCCCTCCCCCAAGTTCCAAACAACCTGTAAAGATATAGAGGACCCTTCGTCCATGGTTTCCATTTGGAAATCAATTTTTTCATTAGTAGTATTGTCGAAATTGCACGGAGACCAAGGGTCACACATTACATTACAAGAGACAAAAATGAAGGGGATATAAGGTCCCAGTTAAGAGGAAAAAGGACGACTAAAATGAGTGGAGCTTGTAATGTAATAAATTGGACCCTTTTTGGCCTCAAAAAAGTAAGGTCACTTGGCTTCCTTGAATCGTTAACCATCTTTTGGCCAACTTAACCTCCTCCATCCTTCAAAACCATCAACAAGGGATAGTACAAGAATAGTCACCTAAGTCATATGGCCTATTATTAGGCCATAATTCAACCTCTGATAACAAACCTTGTAGATGAACCCTGAGGAGCATTGGATACTCGCCAATGTTTTGTATTACTCAAGCCAACACAATTGCTTCTACTTCGTCCACCACTACACATGAGGGTTCTTCCCTCTAAGGCTGAGTGCTACCCCTCTCAAATCAATTTGGTCTACTCACTCTTTTTTATGTTCTCTGTAATTTTCAAGATACAAACAATTGTTGTGAAGCCGGAAACTTTTGCTTGGTGATGATTTGATGGCCCTTGCAAATATCTTTAGGCAACAAGTTCCCTTTAACAAGAAGCTATGCTATCCAATAAATTTGGGTGGACTCTAGAGCTATGAACGGAGCTATGTCATCAACTAACTCCTCAATCAAACTTTCGCTAAGGACACTACTACACTTTCTTAGCTTTATTTAATAAAAATAAGCTTCCAACAGTACAGTGACCCCTCTGAAATTCAAATAGTGTTACCTTGCCTCTCCAAAGTATAGAAAATTTTCTTAGGTCCTACATATTTTTTTCGTGTCTATGGGAAGAAAAAAGTATATTAGCCCCCAAAAATGTAAATAATTATACATTGTCCCCCTTCCAAAATTTATAGTACGTAGGAAAAATTCAGTGGAAATGTGTAGCACTCTTGTTTTTAGATATTACGTCATTATGGTTTTATTTTTTGTGTAAGCCAAAGGTTAAATCTAAGTAATCCATACCACTAAAAAATTCTCTCTACTTTGCCGTCAATTCCCCCCCCCCCCCCCCCCCCCCCCCCCCCAAAAAAAAAAAAAAAGCAACAAAATTCTTGAGTCCACCACTACGTGTCAGATTAGTTGAACACTCCTCCAAATATGTCCTATTAGTTTTCAATTTTTAAAAGTAGACACGTTTCGGGACACTTGAGGGATACATGTGTCCATCACTTAAATACAAATGAAACACATTGCAGCTTTGACAAAAATAACTTGGAATCAAGGTGAAATAAAAACAATGTGGATTTACACCTAACTTTACGTTGAACTATGGAATACATGATTTTTAATTCTGTCATCTCGTAATTTTTTTCGTCATCTTCCAGTAAAATATCTATATATAGTACAAATTTTTTGTGTCCGTCGTGTCCAGCATGTTTTTAAAATTGGCATGTCCGGGGCGTGTAGTGTATGTGTCGCATATCCCTGACCCTGCTCCTTAGGGTTAGAGCCTTTCTTTGAAATCCACTCGATTCTGCTCTCATCCATTAAGCATTACCTGCCTTTCCCCTGCCTTTGTAATAAGTCTGTAATATGTGCATCGGATCAACACCACTATGCTTTCTGCACACATACTAACATGGTTTTTACATTGTTTATGTCACAATGTTAATACTAAGAAAGTGTAGTATTAAATGATGGGAAAGAAACCAAGTCAACTATGCTCTTTAGTTTTCCCATATCACTACCCCCCCGGTCCCCCCAAAAAAATTAAAATAAAATAAAAAAATAAAAACAACACCACCTAAAACAAAATAAAATTCCTTCATCTATCAAAACATATTTGTACTGTCAAAAACATAAAGAAGTTGGAAGAGATATGAAAGTATCATATAAAATAATATCTTGTGCCTTGCCTTTCCCAACTCCTTGAAGAGCACTTAGGGGTTGCCAAAGAGCTGAAAATGTAATACCAATGCTGAACAAATGCACTGTGCTTCCAGCCATCCACATCATGAAACCCATCATGAGCAAATTCTTGAAAGGGGCTTGTGCCACTTCCCATGCTTTCTGCTCAAACAAGAACCAGTATTAGTTAGCAGTATGAATTAACACCTGTCAGTAGCAAATTAGTTATTATAATAACAAAAACCAATAACCATAACAAACTTTCATTCGGAAGTAAATAGAGAGCCTAACGATTGAGTGCAATTAGACAAAACATGTTATCTGTTAATTCAACTATATCAATGCAGATTCAAGGTTAGTTGCTCTCCACTGCAACCTACAAATATTAGCATTGCATGTGACGAAAATAAATACAAATAAAAGATGCCGTGACAGACCGTGTCACTGAGATTATCATCAACACTGCAGAATTTGCTGTCTGGCAGCAACTTGCACCATCTAAGACAACAGAATTCTCTCAATATTACCACACAAATCAGACCTTCTGAAAATAATAGTAGTAATTCCCTACTCCCATTGTTTCAGCCACAGGAAAGATTGTCACTCTTACGATGTCTCCAGACATCTTTAAGAAATTAGTTTTGCTTAATAGAAGAAGAAAAAAGAGTAAAAGAGCAAGTTGTTGAACTGTTGAAATAGAAACAATCAGAAAAAAAGTAACAAAAAAAAGAGAACTCTTTCTTTTAGATAAGGCAAGCTTTTTATGGCAACTCTTGTTGCTAGTGATGGTTATTTCACTAGGAAAAAAGGGGGACTTACATTCAATGTAGGAAACAGCATCAAGTGATAGAAAACTAAATTTGATATCAATTATCAGGAGGCGAAAAAGGCATTGGTAACATGTCTGTCAAGGCAATGCCTCATTATCCATCATCTTCAGATACATAGGATGACGCCATACATAAAACAATATTCAGTAGAAAGTGAATTCATGAAGGGAGAGGATTAATTATTCTCTAGACTAGTACACTACGCAGTAACACAATAGTGATTACAACCTTCTTCATATCGTAACACTCTTTACGCGGTTAATTTTTGTATTGTGCATTGGTACTGGGTATGACGTGGGGCAAAATATGGATAACTTGACATGATGTTCTTAACTTCTGCTGGCATTTACAATTTAATGAGTTATGACCATACATACATACACAAGATTCAAAAATTTTCCTCCTTTTTCCTTCTCCAAAATTACTCGGAGCATAAACAGGAAAGTAATTATAGCCCATAAACAAAAGTGAAAATACAGATCAGAACCCTAAAAGAAGTTTCTTTAGGGGGGGTGTTATTGAAATTACCTGAGCTTTCCAATTAGCTTCAGCTTCCTTCTTTTGACGACTTAGAGTTGACTCATCCTACAACAATTCCAACATATCAGATGAGTAATACCAACAAAAGCCAATTGAACCCAGAATGCATAAAAAAGGCTTATATATAACCTGATCAGAAGAAGCACGAGAGAAACCAGGGGGATCAGGGATGTCGCGAGAGGAAGGAGCGATCGAATTGTCAGTAAAATCGACGGCCCATCGTCGACCCATCACAACTCCTTTCCCCTTCTCCATTCAAATACACTGTTACCTGTATCTCTGTATCGAATTCTGTATTTGATGAGTCTCTTTTGTCGTTTGTTTTTGGTCTAGACAGATGAGTAATGACACAAGTTAGGTTTTTGTGCAAGGCCGGCCAATCGGTTCGTTGCACCAATCGTACTACAAGGCGAAGTAACTTCAATGAGGAAGGAATCCTTGAGGAGTTAAAATGACCAAACAAGGGTTGGAATGCTAACAACAGGCGACTTCTTCAGTCGCTTCGACCGTCCCCCACTATGACAGCAACACGTGTTAATGTCCTTAAAAGCTAGACTAACTCCGATAAGGTTACCAGGAAAGCCAGATCGGGAGAGCGGGGGGCAGACGAGAGATGCGGAAGTTATGTTTGGCCTCATCGTATTATCTCTGTTATGGAAAAGTGGGAAAAAAAATCTGGCGGTGAGATAGTATTGAATAAGTAATCTGGTTATTTAGTACTTATCTTTATTAAATGATAACATTTAATGTGTGAATATATTACTAATCAAAATTTATAGTGTAATGAAAAAAAATTTGAAAAAAATATAGCACGTGGCAAAATTGTCACACATATATACTAAAAAAAATTGTGTTTTAAGCTCTGTATAGTATCAACCATGGATGATTTTTATGATATAAAAAATATAGAGTTTCACTTTAATAATTGATTGAGTTGAAAAGTACTAAGAACAATTAATTTATTTTTTTATATTTTCTTGAGGCGAAATAAAATTTTATCTAATTTTTCCTATACAAAAATTTATCTGTATTGTATGATGGTCTATGGGGTTGTGATGGGTGGAGAGAGAGAGTTACTGAACACGTTAAGACAACGCCAAGAGGAATCCACGGAGATTGGGTGAATGATAAAACAATCCAAGCCACATAGGGAGAGGCAGCAGGGTGAGAGCACTTGGGGAGTGAATCAAACCTGGTTAGGGAACCCAAGGACCTTTTATATAAAATCATATGGCAAAGCCCAAAAAGGATTGAAGGTATATACATCCATAAATATGTAAATGCCTCATTTTTACCCACTTGATAATTTTCAATCCAAATTGATTATCTAGTAAAACGTCATAATACTATCAACTCCAAACCGGCTTTTCAAAACTCTACTCCAGTCAAAGTGATCGCTTATGAGACCTAATGGCCCCATCAAAGCAAAAATTACCAAAATACCCTTAGGCACTTGTAAGTACCTCATTTTTGCCTGTTTGGCAATCTCTGGTCCACATCAGTCTTCCAATAGAACTTCATAACACTATCGAGCTTAGGTCGGCTTTTTCAAACTCTAATTTAGTTAATTGATCATTTTCCAAGCCTATAAGGTCTAATTGAAGCTGAAAAAGGCCATATTACCCTTAGGCACTCCAGGCAGCTTTTCGAGACCGAACGGTTGGGGGAACTAACGTCATCTAGGTAGTTTTCTGAGATCAGGCGATCTCAAGGACCAACGCCTTATCAAATTCCAAACAGTTCACTTTTAGCCTGTCAATGTAGAATGTCCGTCATCCGGTAGTTCTCCTAGACCAGGCGATCTTAGGGACCAACATCATCCTACAGGTAGCTTTCTGAAATCAGGTAATCTCAGGAACCAACACCACCCCACAGGTAGCTGTCTAAGACCTAGTGGTCTCAGGGACCAACACCGCACAGGTAATTTTCAAAGATCGGGTGGTCTCGAAAACCAACACCTAGGTTAACACCAGCACCTGCTTGTCCGACTCGATGAAAAATAACCAAACCTGCCCCTTGGGCCTCCAGGTACGTCATTGAGAAAGTTTAAAATTCCTCAAGATCGTAAGTCCACCCTTCCAAAATATTCCTAGACAATTAAGAGTAGTTAATATGCCATCCTTACCAATTCTAGTCCCGTTTCGGTCAATTTCTGTCAAAATAACCGTTTTGCCCCTAGGCACTCTAACATAATACAAATCCTTCTAGACGGTAAGTACACCTTTTAGAAATATCCCCCAAATAGTTTGGCACACTTAATATAGCATTCCAATCCATCCTAACCCTTTTCGACCAATTCCGATCAAAATGACCATTTTACCCCTAATGGCCTGAGCACACCCCGAAACCACACCTGCTTTGGGTACCAAAATGACAGATCCTATTGTACGTCCATGTTTAATCCAAGATGAGCCCCGTGACTCTAAAAACTTCCAAGTTAACAAAAATCCCCTGGAGCGTCTCACAGATGCTCCGCTAGAGTTGTCCTTTTCTCTTGATTCTCGGATTATAATGTACCGTCAAATGACTTGAGAAATGCATAAATTAAGAAATTCTCAAAAGCCTGTCCATAGGTCATTCCATTGATACAACTCAATTGAATAGAAAACTTCCCGAAGCCCCCGATCGCGTGGCTCGAAAATTGCCACTTTCAGTAACCCCTAGAGCGTCTCACAAGCGCTCTGCTAGGGTTGTCTTTTCTTCCAATTCTCTGATTATAACACACCATCAAACGACTAAAGAAATACGTAAATTAGGGAATTCCCGAAAGTATTTTCAGAGCACTTTTCGTCGGTATGATATCACGTGGCCCAAAAACTACTACTTTTGAACATTCATGAAGCGTATCATAGATGTCGCGCCTAGATTTTTTGCACCCGAAGAATACTCACACAAGCGGGAAAAATGCTGTACTCTCTCGTTAGAACTCACCCTCCTAAAAGAATGAGTGCGACTAGGTTTGAATTGAAAATTGATTTGAAATAAAGGGCTTTTGAAAAAGATTCGGAGTCACCACCTAACTTGATTAAGGTGAGTTAGGTCACCTAAAAACTAAGTATAATCCGAAGACTACACTTAGGGTTTTGGAAAACGATTTTGAAAATATCTCCTCAAGAGAGGGTTTTTAAGAAAAACAGGTTGTTTGGCAACCTTTGGAAAACATTTAGCCCTTTTTAGAAAAATAACTCTTTTTGGTCTTTGAAATCAGTGATCCTAGGTTCGGAGGTTGGTTACGTGTAGGGAAGATGCACTAAGCTATCACCCTACCCCGCTCTTTCGGTACTTACATGTCAATCTACTCTAGATTCACCTATGAGAGTCTTTAATTAACTAATGGTTCAACCCTATTCACTTTTAGAAAAACAATGTTTGAAAAATATGATGCATGATATGCAAGCAATAGAAAAGAATTGAAAAATAGATTTAAAAAGAGATTGCTTTGATTTGAAAATAGATTTGAAAAGATGGAATTGAAATTGGAAATTTTGAAAATTTGGAAATAGAAATTTGAAATTGGAAGTTTGAAAGTAGATTGGAATTTGAGATTTGAAAAGATTTTGAAAACCACACCCATGAGGGTAGAATTGAAAGTTTGAAAAATGTTGTGATCGCACCTATGAAGGTTGCCTACGTATCCCTTTGGGGGAATCAGGTCAGTCGTAGTTCGGACCGGAGTCCGATTGAAAATAAATTGATTTGAAGAGAGAGAGATTGGATTGGAATGTTGGATTTGGAAAAATTTGGAAACTTGGAATTTAGGATTAGGAAAGTTTCGAATTAGGAAAATGTTACTCTTGGAAAGTTTCATTTTTGGAAAGTTTTAGGTTTAGGAAAGTTTCAACTTAGGAAAATTTTGAATTAGGAAAGTTTTCAAATTAGGAGAGTTTCGAATTTAGAAATGTTTGAAAAAGGAAAGTTTTGATTTTGGAAAGTTTTGAAAACAAGGAAGTTTTGAAAATAAGAAAGTTTCGTTTTGGGAAAGGTTTGAAAAATGAAAGTTTTCAATTTAGGAAATGTTTGAATTAAGAAAGTTTCGACTTAAGAAAGTCTTAAATTAAGAAAGCTTTGAGTTTAGAAAAGTCTTAGATTTGGAAAGATGTTGAAGTTTTGGAAAGTTTAGAGTTTAGAAAGATTTGGGTTTAGAAAGATTTAACTTAAGAAAGTTTCAAATTTAGAAAGTTTTGAATTTGGAAAGATTTGAAATTTAGAAAGTTTAAGATTTAGAAAGTTTTAGAGTTTTAGAAAATCTTGAGATTAGGAAAGGTTTGAGTTTAAGAAAGATTTGAAAGCTTGGATTTGAAAAAGATTTTGAAAAGGGGTAGAATTAGGAAAGGGTTGAATTAGGAAAGATTTGAAAGTTGAGTTTTAAAGCTTAGAAAAGATTTTTATGTTCAAGTTTTTGGAAACTTAAGATTTAGGAAAGTGAAGGATTAGGAATGATTTGAATTAGGAAAGAGTTGGATTTTAAAATTTAAGGAAAGATTTAAAGTTTAAACTTAGGAAACTTATGATTTAGGAAGGAATTGAATTAAGAAAGGTTTGGATTAGGAAGGGATTGGATTTGGTTTCTAAAAGAGAAAGGTTGGATTTTGTTTCCAAAAACGGAGGACGGGATCTAGTTTCCTAAACGGGGAGATTGGATTTGGTTTCCTAAAGCAAAAGTTTGATTTTGTTTCCTAAAGGGAAGATTTGATTTGGTAAGGATTTGGAAAGGGAGGTTCTAGAAACCCTAGTTTTGAAAAATTATAGTTTTGATGTAGAAAAATAGGTTTTGGAATCATGTATAGTTTGGATGTAAAAACAAGAGGTTTTGAAAACCTAGATTTGGGGCAAAGTTTGAAAATCATGTTTTTGGAAAGAAAAGTAGGGTTTCCTAATTGTGGGCTCTAAGGCTTGACTTGGGCTCTAAGAAAAGAGTTTTTGGAAAGTGCGTTTTTGGGAAACGAAGGTTTTTCTAGAAGGGAATCCTAGGGAGGAATTTTTGGAAAGTGAATTTGAAGAGGAAATTTTTGGAAAAAGATTTTAAAGAGAAGGAGTTTTGGAAAGTGTGTTTTTAGAAACATAGATTTTAGAAGGAAAATCCTAGAGAGGAAATTTCTAGAAGGAAGATTTTGAAAAGAGAGTTTTTTAGAAAAGTTTTTGGAGAGAGTTTTAGGAAGGTGAATCTAGGGAGTGTTTTTAGAAAGTGAATTTTAAGGAAAAGATTTTGGAGAGGAGTTGAAAAAGAGAGTTTTGAAAAATAGATTTTGGAAGGGAGTTTTTGAAAACAATTTTGAGGAGGAGAGTTTTAGGAAAGTATGTTGAAAAAGAAATTTTTAGGAAGAGATTTTTGAAAAGAGAGAGAGTTTTGGAAAGTATAAAAACGTCTCACTTCCCTAAAGCGATTCTAGCCATAAGAGGGCTAGAACCACTTTAAGAAAGTGGTTTTGGAAAACAATAAGATTTGAAAATATAGACCAAAAAGGTCACTTTTAATGTAACACTTTTCTAAAGCAACCCTAGCCATGGAAGGGCTAGAATCACCCTAGAATCGTGGTTTTGAAAACAAGTTTTTGAAGAAGAGATTTTGATGCAATTTTGAAAACAAGTTTCAAAACGTTTTGAAAAACAACTTTGAAAACGATTTTTGGAAGATGCAAGATTATGATATGCACAATGCAATTTGGGATCGTGAACATACAAGGTTAAGGCTTCACCACATAATCAAGGGGGCCGGACCCACGTGGTCTTTAGTTAGACTAGAAGAAAGCCCCTGACACGGTGACTCTCCAATAGCCCAATCCTACACATGGACCGGGAATCCCCTTGTTTCAAGCATGCAAAGAAAGGGGGGAAAAGAGATGAGGGATTAAAATAAAGAAAACCCAAGTGGGTTAAGAGAGAGAAGAGAGAGGGGGGGAAGTGCGGAAATTTAAATAGGGAGCCTACCGTATGTCTTGTTTATTTTGCGCGCTGTGCAGTCTTCGGTCTTCGGTCTTGATCTTCGTCTTTCGTCTTCAAGAGTTGTCTTCAAGCTTCGAATGACAGCTCTTCAAGTCTTCAAAGGATAGTTGAAGGCTAGTGTATGAGTGTATGGGGGTGTGTATGAGTGTATAGGAGGCTAGAGTTTGTGTATGGTGGCTAGGGTTTAGTGTAGGGTGGCTAGGGTTTGGAGAACCTAAGGAAACTAGGGTTTTTGGAGGTGCTCGAGCTCTGTATATCGAAATATAGGATTCTTAGGTTAAGTTTGCAGACCCTTTTCACATTGAACGAGACTCTGTATTTATAGAAGTTGGACAAACCTGGCGCCTGTTGTAGTGGCGCCAGGGTAAACTTTACACTAGCGCCACTAGGAGTGGCGCCAGGCTATTTTTTTGGCTTGGCGCCACTAGTAATGGCGCCATCCAATTAGGAAAGGTTTAAGGTCGGCAAGCAACATATCTTTGACTAGATTTGGGCGCTTGTACTAGTGACTACCATGTAAATTTTAGCCTGGCGTCACTAGGAGTGACTCCGGGAAGTCCGGGAATGATTTGAAGGAGCCGGGAATGACCCGGGGGGCCGGAAAGGAGCAGGAACACTTAAAATAGTGTCCTGGAGGTATTTGACTTGAAAAGTGAGGATAAGATATGTCGAAGAGGTTGACCGGGCCTTTAGGGGCAAAACGGTCAATCGGACTAAGAAACTGCCGGGGCGAACTCGGATTGTCCCGGAAAAAGACTTGGGATCTAGAAACATTATTTAGAATGTTCCCAGAGGTTTCCGGTTTGATTCCCAGAGCCGGCGTGGTCAGAAAAGGAGACCGGCTCACTAGGGGCAAAACGGTTATTTTGTACCGGGTTTGTCGGAACTGACTCGGAATGGTCCGAAAAGGTAAAGGAAGGTTGAGAATACTATAAAAAGTATTCTCGGGAAATTATCGGTTTGATACTCAAAGCTGATATGGTCAAAGAAGGAGACCGGCCCTCTAGGGGCAAAACGGTCATTTTGTACCGGGTTGGCTGGAACTGACTCGGACTGATCCGGAAAGGTAAAGGAAGATTGAGAATACTATAAAAATTATTCTCGGGACATTACCGGTTTGATACTCAGAGCCGGTGTGGTTCCCGGGGCGTTCGGATGCCTAAGGGCAAAATGGTCGTCTTGACCGGAAAGTCTCGGAAAAGGTCCTAAGGGTAGTTTGGTCCTTTTTCACCGAAGTGGGCTAACAGCCACTGGTGTTGACCTAGGTTTTGAGTGTTTCTGCCACTCTAACGGTGTGAGTATTTCCGCTACTTGGACGGGGTTGATGATTTGTGAGTATTTCTGCTACTCGGACGAGGTTGATGATTTGTGAGTATTTCCGCTACTCTAACGGTTCTGTGAGTATTTCCGCTACTCTACTGTGAGTTCGCTACTCTAACGGTTTTGTGAGTAGTTTTGCTACTCGGACCTTCTCGAGGAATAAACTGTCTCGAGAGAGGGATTGGAAAGGGGTCTTACCATCTCCGAAGAGACGTGCCTGGATTGGAGCCGTCTCGAGGAATAAACTGTCTCAAGAGTGGGATTGGAAAGGGGTCTTACCGTCTCCAAAGAGACGTGCCTGGATTGTGAGTGTTTCCGCCACTCTAATAGTTTTGTGAGTATTTCCGCTACTCTAATGGTTTTGTGAGTGTTTCCGCCACTCTAACGGTTTTGTGAGTATTTCTGCTACTCTAACGGTTTTGTGAGTGTTTCTGCCACTCTAACGGTTTTGTGAGTAGTTTTGCTACTCGGGACCGTCTCGAGGAATAAATTGTCTCGAGAGAGGGACTGGAATTGGAATAAGAAAGGACAATGCCCCTAAGGGCATTTTGGTCATTTTGCCTCTATTTGGGCCTGACAGGCCCGCGAAGCGATGGAAAGACAGAATTTGGATCTAGAGGATTGGTTTCGATTGGAATATACTCAAAATGACTTGAAAACAAGTCTGGACGGAGTGTAGACTGCGGAGCGGTCAAAAATGGGGTGCTTACAATAGACGCTCCGTAAAAGTGTGTTTTCATACAGGCTTCCTAAGATGATATCTCACTCTTCCAAACACCTTTCAAGCTCCCCAAAGATTCCCGGTCCTTAAGAAATAGTAGGAGAACATCATGGATGTGATCGATTTTCTCAAATCTTTCCCGAATTGCACAATTGTCAAGGCAAAGTTAACACGAAAATTCCCGTTGGCCAAGCGTATGTTACATACGCCCATATTGTGATCAGATCAATCAAAACTTTGCTTGCTTTCAAAGTTGAGTTAGTGCAGAGTGTGCCACGTGGCATTCAACCAGTGGAACAATACTGACACATCGGCAAAAATTGCCTTGATGCATGTAGTACATACGCTAGCTCCCAACAAATTGCCTATAAATACAGGCCTCCCTCTCTACATATTCTAGAATCGAAAACAATAGCAAAGCTCCGCAAAAATGGTCTTTTAACTCCGAAATTCTATATACACCTCACCCTATAAGCACCTAAGTTAGATTCAACCTTTCTCTAGCCCATACACTCCACCTACAAAGCTTCCAATGCTTTAGAAGAGCCACTTCCAGCCCCTTCAAGCCTCTCTAAGACCATTCAAGTTCAAGACAAGCCATCCATGGAAGCTTAAAAGTGTTTTGAAGATAAAGGTAGTATTCTCTTTTATGTTTTGTCATTCCCACTCTTCTCTTCTCCCTCATAGCCTACTTAGGTAATTCTCTATTTTAAACCTCTATTTTCTACCCCACTTTCCTACATGCTTGAAACAAGTGAGCTCTTAGTTTATGCCTAGAGGAAAGCTTGTGAGAGTCACTGTATAAAGGGATCTCTCATTACCTCTCTCACTAGCCTACTTTAAGATAGTATAGCCTTGGAGCACTTTGTAATTTGGTGAGGCCTATAGTTTTGTATGATTTCATAATCCCCTTTACATATGGTTACCATAGTCATGCATTGCATGCTTGGGCCCATTTTCATGTTCATCATTATTTTGTAAAAACTTTCACTATCTCATTTCTATGTCTTTTCAAATTCCACATTCAAGTGTTTTCTCAAAAATGGTTCTAAGAGTTGGTTCCTTGAAACCTAGCTTAATTTTTATATCCTAGAGAAGCTCCTTTTTAGTCCCTTGACTTCATTTTGTATCAGCTCATTTTACAATTTTTAAGTTTCATTAAAATGGTTTTCAAACCTTGAATTCAATATTGATTTTCTCAAGTTTTACTCTCTTGAGTTTTAATGTTGAAATGGTCCCAATAGAACTCTCCTTTGAGTGGTCTCCTCATTTATTGACCATAGGAACCCTAGCTTACTAGAGCGGTCTTTTATACCCCCAAAAGTGGTTTTCAAAACAACCCTCTTCAAGAAGGGTTCTCAAATTTCATTCTCTTTAATTTGTATAGAAATGATTTTCCAAAACTACCATTTTCATCTTGATTTTTAGGAGCTTTGCTCTCTTGAATATTGTGGTTGGAATGGTCCCATGGAGTTCTCTTTGAAGTAATTTTCTTCAAGTCAACTATATGAACCCTTATTCTTTAAAGTGATTTTCCAAAATCTCATTTCTAAAAATAATTTTCAAATGTTCATTCTCTTTAATTTCCCAATCAAAGAAGTCTTCGAAACTATCTATTCAATATGGATTTTCACAAGTTTTACTCTCTTGAGTTAGTGGTAGAAATGCTTCCAAGGAAACCCTCTCTTGAGTGGTTTTCATAAAATGGTTTTTCAAAACACACTTTTAAGTTTCATGCATAAAATCACATTTCCAAAACCACTAGGTCCAAATCCTAGTTCAAAACCACCTTCCATCCCTAGGTTAACCTAATCCAAGTTAGTTAACCCTAGGTCACTTTAACCCTAGGTTAACCTAACTCAAGTTACTTAACTCTAGGTCGCCTTAACCTTAGATTAACCTAACTCTAGTTAGTTAACCCTAGGTCAATCCAACCATAATCCAACCTAACCTTAGTTGTCCAACCCTAGGCTAACCCAACCCAAGTTAGTTAACCCTAGGTCAACCAACTTAGGTTAGTAAGCTTCAACGTTCCAATTCAAAGACCCCTTTTCAAATAACCTTTCTATTAAAAAACATAGTCATTGAAATTTTCAAAATCAAATCCAAAATCTTTTCAAATACTTCCATACTCTATTTTCAAAAATGCTTCCAAGAAGTTCTCTTCAACTTGTCTAAACTAAAATGGCTAAACACTTAAAAATTTCCAAAAACTATTTTCAAAATATTTTCAAGAACTCACAACCCTACATTGTCCCTACCTTTTTATGGTTAAGGATTCCAAGGGAATGCAATACATTGAAATACAACTTTCAAGATTATCCATATTAGGGTTCCAAAACCCTAAGTGTTTTCAAAAGCTCTTTTCAAAAGTTATTTTCAAACATCACATTATTGAAGTAACTCTAATCCTTCCGTGGTTAGGATTGTTTAAGTATAAGCGATATATTCAAGAAGGGTTCTATAACTCTAAAGTTTTAAAAACCAAAGGGAAGTCTCTAGCCCCTTTTTCCAAATATGTTTTCAAAACTCATAGTCCTAAAGAAGTTTAGTTCTTCAATGACTACCCATATAAGGGTGATGAAACATTAAACATGCCTTTCATAAGGTATTCAAAAAACTAATTTTAAAAGATTTTCGAAGACAAGTTCACAAGAGTATTTCCAATCCAAACTCTACCTCCAAATTTTTCAAAACAAGACTTCAAAACATTTTCAAAACTCTCTTGAGTTATTCCAAAACCTTTCCAAAACTCTCATGAGTTGTTTCAAAACACTTCCAAAACTCCCATGAGTTGTTTCAAAAGCACTTTAAAACTCCCTTGAGTTAATTTCTAAAAACATTTAAAATCATCTTCAATCCCAATTTCAAAAACATTTCAAACATCCCAAATCCTATTTTAAAGGCATTTTTATAAACTCTCAAATTCTCTTTTTTCAAAGACCTCAAAGCATCTTCAAAACTTTTCAAAGACCTCCATGTGTGTTCAAAGCATTCCAAAGACCCAAATGCCTTTTTTCTATCAGGCCCTTACCCGAACTACGAATGACCTGATTCTCGCCAAACGAGATATGTAGGCAACCTAAAATAGTGCGGTCATAACAATTATTTCAACCCAAGTTCCCTTTCTAAAATTTTCTATCAATTCAAGATTTGTATCTCAAATCCCTTCCAAACTTTTGTATTTTCAAACATCTTTCCCAAAACTTGCAACATGTATCATTCATCCAAAAAGTGATGACCAAATCCTATTTTTAAAATGCTAAAGTGGATAATAGTAACATGTTATTCAAGTGAGAGAATTAAAGGTGATTAGACATGTAGGTACCAAAAGGGCGGGGTTAGGGTAATGATCTTAGGATATCTTCCCTACACGTAACCAACCCTCGAACCATGAATTTCTATTTCGAAAACCAAAATCGAAGTTACGTTTTCAAAAGGGCTTTCAAAAGGTTATTAAGACCTCTTTTCCAAAAGCCTTTTTAAAATGGACATTTTCAAAATCTTTTCGAAAATCTAAGTTTAGTCTTCGAATTACACATAGTTTTAGATGATCTAACACATCTTTAACTATGTTAGGTGGCGACTCCAAACTTTTTCAAAAAGCCCTTGTTTAAGTCAATTTTAAGATCAAACCTAGTTGCAATCGTCCTTCTAGGAGGATGAGCTCTAACGAAAGAGTACCGTGCTTTTTTCCACTATTCTCGAGTGCAAAAAAATCGGGCGCAACAGCAATCTAGGCATCTTTCTGAGACCGAGTGGTCTATGAAACTAACGCCACAGACATGCAACTTTTTGAGACCTGTCAGTTTCTAAAACCAATGCCAAACCTTAAGCGGTTCACTTATGGTGCCTGTTAGCCCTCTAATGTAGAATGTTTGTTATACCCTTTGGCATTTGGCAGCTTCCCGAGATCAGGTAATCTCCGGAACCAACGCTAAACCGTTAGGTGGCATAAGAACTCGTAAACAATCAAGTTGTTGAAGTGATGGAAACACTCACAAATAGATTGACACGGGTACACCGTAAACAACCAAGTGTCACTAGACCGAACACACCTCTTGGCTGTAACACATTTACCAAAAGACAGGATACCTTTGGAAACCAGCTCATCACAACTGTCAGAGTGGCGAAAACACTCGTAAAACCAAGTCAATACCGGCACTTGCTAGCACGACATGGTGAAAAATGACCAACTTGGCACGTCTTTCAAAAAAGTATAAATTTTTCAATACAGTAAGTCCACCCTCTCCGACTGTCGACTGTCGACTGTCTCTTGACAGTCTGACACATTCAAGTTGTCAACCAAATTGACTCTAGACCCGTTCTGGTGATACCTCGTTAAAATAATCATTTTGCCCCTAAGCACCTCCAGCATGCTTATTGTAAGCACCCCATTTTTGACCGCTCGGCAGTCTACGGTCATCCAGACTTATACTCAAGTCAATGTGGACATATTTTGAGTCAAATGGACTTTTAAGTCTAATCGTGTTAATTCATCGCTTCGCGGGCCCACCAGGCCCAAATAGAGGCAAAATGACCGAAATGCCCCTAGGGGCATTGTTCGGTCTAATTCCAAATCAGACACGTCATTCCGGAGACGGTAAGTCCCCTTTCCAATCCTATTAGGCATGTCTTTCCGAAGACGGTAAGTCCCCTTTCCAAATCCAAATCAGGCACATCTTTCCGAAGACGGTAAGTCCCCTTTCCAATTCCAACAGGCACGTCTTTCCGAAGACGGTAAGTCCGCTTTCCAATTCCAATTCCAATCCTTCTCTTGAGACAGTTGATTCCTCGAGACGGTAATTTTATCCAATCCGGCATGTTTTTCAAAAAAAATCTCTTCGGAACGGTAAGTCCCTTTAAACCTGTCGACCGGGACGAGACCCCAAGTCCCCTAGATGGTAGAATGGTCCACCTTTGGCGCCTGCTAGCCCGCCAATGCAGAAATATCCGTTTAGGCACGCCTTCTGAGAAAGTTGATTCTCAGGCGCTAAGTCTCTTTAGCAGCTTCCCGAGATCAAGCAATCTCGGGAATGATCGCGAATTGTCAGGGTAGCGAAAATACTCGCAAACATCGCAACCGTCAAGGTAGCGAAAATACTCGCAAACATCGCAATCGTCAGAGTAGCAGAAATACTCATAAACAGGTCGATTTAGGGAATTGCCAACAAACCCCTATATCACGAGACTGCCGTCAGAGTGGCGGAAACACTCAAAACCCGGGTCAACACCAGTGCTTGCTAACCCACTCCAGTGAAAAATGACCAAACTGGCCCTAGGGTTATTTTCTGGCACATTTCTCGAGAGCACATCTAAGTCGTTAGAACGATAAGTCCACCCTTCCTAGATCATCCCAGAGATGATCCGGCATAATTAGGTGCCCTCCAATCAATTTCGGGTCAATTTCGAGACTTTTCGGTCAAGATGACCATTTTGCCTTTAGGCATCCAAACGCCCCGGGATCCACATCGGCCCTGGGTATCAAATCGGTAACTTTCTGAGAATGCCTCCTACAGTATTCTCAACCTTTTTTTACCTTTCCGGATCATTCCAAGTCAGTTTCGGTGAACCCGGTGCAAAATGACCGTTTTGCCCCTGGTGGGTCAGTCACCTTTTCTAACTACACCGGCTCTGGGTATCAAACCGGCAACCTTTGGGAACATTTTGAATAATGTTTCCAAATCTTCAATCTTCTTCCGGGACATTCCAAGTCCATCTCGGTAGCTTTCCGGCCCAGTTGACTGTTTTGTCCCTAATGGCTCGGTCAACCCCTCCGACACATCCTATCCTTATTTTTCAAGTCAAATACCTCCAGGACACTATTCTAAGTGTTGTCCTTTTCCGGGCTTTCGGGCCAATCCCGGTCCATTAAATCCTTCCCGAACTTTCCGAAATCACTCCTAGTGAAGCCAGGCTAAAAATTGCATGGTAGTCACTAGTAGAGGCGCCCAAATCTTCCCAAGATACGTTGCTTGGCAACCTTAAAACTTTCCTAACTAGCTGGCGCCATTACAAGGTAAGAAATGGCCTGGCGCCACTCTTAGTGGTGCCAAGAGGGAATTTGGCCTTGCGCCACTACAATAGGCGCCAGGTTTATCCCATTTCTATAAATACAGAGACTCTTCTAGCATGAAAAAGGTCTGCAAACTCAATCTGAAAACCTTAATATTCGATATACAAAGCTCGTAGCCTCCCTAAACCCTAGCTTCTCTAGGTTTTCCAAACCCTAGCCACCATACACAAACCCTAGCCTCCTATACACTCATACACACCCCTATACACTTATACACTAGTCTCCAACCCTCCATTGAAGATTTGGATTGTTGTAACTCGAAGCTCTCGAAGACCAAGACAAAGCTCTCGAAGACTGAAGCGAAGACAGAAGAAAAAGCAAGAAAAGCGAGACGTGCAAAGCTAAGCGAAATAAACAAGACATACGGTAGGTTTTCGCTTTAAATTTTTGCACTTCCCCCTCTCTCTTCTCCCTCCTAACCCACTTGGGTTTTCTCTATTTTAATCCCCCATCTTCTTCCTCCCTTTCTTTGAATGCTTAAAACAAGAGGATTCCTGGTCCATGTGTAGGATTAGACTATTGGAGGGTCACCGTGTCGGGGGCTTTCTTTTAGTTTAACCAGAGACCACATGGGTTTGGCCCCCTTGATTATATAGTGAAGCCATAACCTTGTATGTTCACGACCCTAATTTGCACTGTGTGTATCATTATCTTGCATTCTCTCGAAAATCGTTTTCAAACTCGTTTTCAAAGCTTACGTTAAACTTGTTTTCAAAATCCTATCAAAATCTCCTTTTTCAAAAATTGTTTTCAAAATCATAATCCTAGGGTAATTCTAGCCTTTCCATGGCTAGGGTTGCTTTAGGAAAGTATTACATTTAAAGTGACCAATATGGTCCATATTTTCAAATCCTTGTTGTTTTCAAAATCACTTTCTTAAAGTGGTTCTAGCCTTCTTATGGTTAGAATCGCTTTAGAAAAGTGAGACGTTTCTATACTTTCCAAAAAAACTCTCTTTTCAAAAGTCTCTCTTTCTAAAACCCTTTTTTTCAATATGCTTTCTAAAAACTCTTCTTTCCAATTTTTTTTTTAAAAACTCCATTTTTAAACTCATTTCTAAAATACTCTCCTCAAAATTTACTTTCTAAAAATGCTTCTTAAATCTCTTTCCCTAAAACTCTTTCCAACAATCTCATTCTAAAAATCTTTTCAAAAACTTTCTCTTCAAAACTCACCTTCTAAAAACTCCTCCCTAGGATTTCCTTCCAAAAATTCCTTTTTCCAAAAACTCACTTTTCAAAATCCCTTTTCTTAAAGCCCAAGTCAAACCCTAGAACCCACGATTAGGAAACTCTAATTTTCCTTCTCGAAAATATGATTTTCAATCCCTTATTTTGGCTTCAAAACCTAGGTTTCTAAAACCTCTTGTTTACTATATCAAAACTATACATATTTTCAAAACTTATTTTCTACATCAAAACTATAGTCTTTCTAAATCTAGGGTTTCTAGAACTTCCCTTCCCAAATCCATGCCAAATCCAATCTTCCCTTTAGGTCACCAAATCTAATCTTCCGTTTAGGAAACTAGATCCAATTCTCCGTTTTTTGAAACAAAATTAAACCTTCTCTTTTAAGAACAAAATCTAATCCATTGTTTTAGGAAATAGGAATCTTAACTCTTCCTAGTCTAAATCTTTCCTAATTCAAATCCTTCCTAATATTCTACTTTCCTAAATCTTAAGTTTACAAAACTTGAACATAAAAATCTTTTCCTAAATTTTAAAACTCAACTTCCACATCTTTCCCAATTCAACCCTTTCCAAATTCTATCCATTTTTAAATCTTAACTTTCCAAATCTAAGTTTTCAAATCTTTCCTAAACTCAAACATTTCCTAATCTTAAGATCTTCTAAAACTCTAAAACTTTCTAAATCCTAAACTTTCTAAATTTCAAATCTTTCTAAATTCGAAGTTTTCCAAATTCAAAACTTTCTAAACCCAAAACTTTCTAAATTCTAAACTTTCCTAAACTTCAAATCTTTCCAAATCTAAAACTTTCTAAACTCAAAATTTTCTTGCTTTCGAAAGTTCCCTATTTGAAAACATTCCAAATTCAAAACTTCCTTATTTTCAAAACCTTTCTTATTTCGAAAATTTTCTAAATTCGAAACTTTCTTAAGTTAAAACTTTCCTAAATCAAAATTTTCCTAAAGTGAAACCTTTCATTTTTCAAAACTTTCCTAATTCGAAACATTTCCTAAACCAAAACTTTCCTAAAATGAAACTTTCTTAAACTAAAGCTTTCCAAAAATGACAATTTCCTAATTCGAACATTTTCTAAATTCGATCTTTCTAAATCTTCCAAGTCCAACATTCGAGTCAAATCTTTCTAAATATCAAGTCTTTCCTAAGTCTCATCTTTCCTAAGTCTAGGTTTCCTAAACCTCAATCTTTCCAAAACAAGTTCAAATCTTTCGTCCAAGTTCTATCTTTCCAAGTCAAGTCCAATCTTTCTTTTCTAAGTTCTTAAGTCTAGGTTTTCTAAATCCAAGCTTTCCAAAATCCGATCTTTTCAAATCTTCCAATAAAAGTCCAAATTTCCTATTCTTCCAATTCCGATTCAAATTCCAACTTCAGCTCTTTTCTAAATCAACTGTTCTATTTCCAATCGGACTTTTGTCCGAACTACGACTGACCTGATTCCTCAAAAAGGATACATAGGCAACCCTCATGGGTGCGGTCACAACTTTTTTCAAATCTCAAATTCCACAACCTTTTTCAAGTCTTAAATTCCACAACCTTTTTCAAATCTCCAATTCCTTAATCTATTTTTCTAATTCCAAGTTTCTATTTCCAAATCTCTATTTCCAATTTCCAAAACTTTCCAATTTCAATCTTTTCAAATCTCTTTCTAAAAACAAATCAATTTCTTTTCAAATCTATTTCCAAATATATTTTCCAACTCTCTTTTCTTACACTTGCATATCATGCATCATTCTTTTTAAACATTCTTTTTCTAAAGTGGATAGGATTGAACATTTGTTAGTTGAAGACTCTCAGAGATGAATCTAGGGTGAATAGACATGTAGGTACCGTAAGGGCGGGGTAGGGTGATGGCTTAATGCATCTTCCCTACACGTAACCAACCTCCGAACCTAAGATCACTGATTTTAAAAACCAAAAACGAAGTTATTTTCCAAAAAGGGCTTAAATGTTTTCTAATGGTTGCCAAACAACCTGTTTTTCCTAAAAACTCTCTCTTGAGGAAGTATTTTCAAAATCGTTTTCAAAAACCTTAAGTGTGATCCTCGGATTATGCTTAGTTTTTAGGTGACCTAACTCACCTTAATCAAGTTAGGTGGCAACTCTAAACTTTTTCCAAAAGCCCTTTATTTAAATCTATTTTCAATTCAAACATAGTCGCACTCATTCTTCTAGGAGGGTGAGTTCTAACGAGAGAGTACAATGTTTTTCTCGCTTATGTGTGTATTCCTCGAGTGCGAAAAATCTGGGCGCGACACTTATCGAGAAATACAAGTCTCTCAAAATAGTAAGACCACATCCAACTATCTCCAAGTAGGTAAGCATACCCTTGTGTGCAAATAAAATCCATTCCGGCCTCGTTCTGGTAAGATTTGGTCAGAATGACCTTTTTGCCCTTGTTAGCCCGAGCACCCATTCTAACCACACCGGTTTTGGGAATCAAATCGGATTCCATTAAGATACTCGAGAGAGGATCCCTATCCATTTTCAATTGAGTCCTTTGACTCGAAACCCCCTTCCAGTCAAATAAAAGCTTTGTGGAGCATGTCACAGATGCTTCACTAAAGTTGACTTTTTTTTCACTTCCTTAATTAAAATACACCGTCAAATGACTTGAGAAATGCATAAATTAGGAATTCCCCGAAGCCTTTTCGGAGGAATTTTCATCAGTACGGTTCATCGGGATGATCACTTCTTGAAGCCCCCAATCGCGTGGCACAAAAATTGCTACTTTAAAAAACCAACGGAGCGTCTCACAGGCGCTCCCAAAAGGTTACTTTCAGGCTCCTTCTGGAGATGGTATCCCGATCTTTCAAAAACATCTGAGGCTCCCTGAGAGCACTAAGTTTAAGAGAAACTATAGGGAAACATCATGAATGAGACTGATTTTCCCAGATCCTTCCCGGATAGCATGAATACCGAGACGAAGTCAGCAAAAAAGTTCCCAGTAGCCAAATGTGTGCTACATGCACACAAAAAATGATCAAATCATCTAAAACTTCACTCGCAGCCTAAGGTGGGATAGTACAAGGGGGCCACATGGCACTTAACCATAGTTGAGTGCCCACGCATGGCAAAAAAATGGTCATGCGCATATATTACATGCACAGGCTGGAATATGTTTTGCCTATAAATATTAGGCTACCCCCTGCGTATTTCAGAGACAAAAACAGTGAGGAAACTCTACCAAAATTAATACAGAACCTCTGAAATTCAATACAAGTTTCTGAAACCAAAGAATCAAGAGGTCAAAAAGCGTTAAAGAATCAAACCATGGTGGATTGAAGACCAAGGTAAACTTCTGTTTAGATTTGTGCTCTCCTCACTCAATCTCTTCTCCTTCTAACCTCACTTGAGTTTTTCTTCTCTTTTAATCCCTATCTTCAACCCACCCCTCTCCTTTTTGTGTGCTTGAAATAAGAGGGCTCTTAGCCATGCTTAGAGGAAAGCTTTTGAGAATCATTAGTTGAGGAACCTCTCACAAGCCTACTTGAGAACAGTATGGCCCCTAGAGCCCCTTGCAATGTGGTGTGACCTAACCCTTGCATATTCGGCCCTTTGTATCCAAATGTTATAATGCTCATGTTATGCTTGCCATGGCTTCATTTGTATTTTTAAACCTTTTTCAAACTACCATTGGTTTTTGTCTTCAAAAGCTTTCTAAAGTTCATACCAAAATGGTTTTTAAAAAGTGCCTCCAAATTGGAGTTTCTTAAAGTTTAAGCCAAGAACCGTAGATTTTCAAGCCTTAGGGTGTTTTCCAAAACCCTAATATTTACCTTGCATTCAGGTGGCTCTCTTAAGTTTTGCACAAAAATCGTTCTCAAAACCACCCTCCAAAGGGTTTTTAAGTTTTTATTCTCTTAAGTTTGCATAAAAACGATTTTCAAAACCAAAGTTTTCAAAACAACCCTCCTTAGAGGAGGTTTTCAATGTTTTACTCTCTTGAGTTTTGAGGTTGAAATGGTTCTAATGAGGAGCTCTCTTGAGTGGTCTCTACAAAATCAACCATATGAACCCTTGATCATTTGAGTGGTTTTCACTTTGCTAAAGTGGTTTTTCGAAACAACCCTCTTCAAGGAAGGTTTTCAAAATCTTTATTCTCTTGAGTTTTCATCAAAATAGTTTTCAAAACTACCTAGTCTATAATGATTTTCAAAGTCTTACTCTCTGAAGTTAGTAGTTGGAATGGTCTCAATGAAACCCTCTCTTGAGTGGTTTCCAAATATCAACCATATTAACTCTATACTCACTTGAGTAGTTTGATAAAATGGTTTTCAAAGACTCACAACTCTCTTGAGTTGATTTTCCGAAAGGTTTTACATAAAATAACACCTTTCTAAACACTTCTTCAAGTTTTTCACATGAAATGATAAGGTTTCTCACATAAAATGATAAGATTTTTACTTGAAATCATTGTTTTCAAAACACCTTTTCAAGTTTCATGCACAACACCACTTTTTCAACTTTCCAAAACCGCTAGGTCTAAACCCTAATTCAATACTACTTTCCAAACTACCTTTCCAAAACCCTAGGTTCACCAAACCCTAGTTAACTAACCCTAGGTCATCCAAACCCTAGGTTCACCTAACCCTAGTTGGCCAATCCTAGGACACCTCTAAACCCTAGTTTGACCTAACCCAAGTTAATTAATCTTAGGTTAACCTAACACAAGTTAGTTAACCCTATGTTAATCTAACCCTAGTTAGTTAACTCTATGTCATCCTCATCCTAGGTCAACCTAACTCTAGTTAGTAAACCCTAGGTCATCATAACCCTAGCTACCCTAACCAAGGTTAGTAAGCTTCAAGTCTCCAATTCCATTCATCTTTCAAACCACCTTTTAAATTCCAAATGATCTTTCAAAAAGTTTCCAAAAACATTCCAACTTTGTTGAGTTTTCAAAAATCATGATTCTAAAAATCTTTTCAAATGCTTTCATTCTTCTCTCAAAAACATTTTCAAGAGCTCTCTTAAACTTGTCCAAAGCAAAAGTGGCTAGACACTTAACATTTTCAAAACTATTTTCAAACTGTCTTCAAAAGCTCACAACTGTAAGGTGATCCCAACCTTCTAATGGTTAAGGTTTCCAAGGGAAAGTGATACATCAAATGAAACCTCCAAAGGTTCATAGTAGGATTTCAACCCTAAATATTTTCTAAAACCTCTTTCAAAAATGTTTTTCAAGATTCACACTCTTAAAGCAACCTTAATCCTTCCATGGTTAGGGTTGTTCAACTAAAAGTGAGATATCCAACTAAGGTTCCCTAATCCTAAAAGTTTTCAAAACCCGAAGAAAAGTTTCTAGGCCTTTTTCTAAAAATGTTTTTAAAATACATAACTTTAAAGGAGTTTAGTTTCCCAATAGTTAATCTCTCAAAGGTGATGGGATATTCAACATACCTTTCTTAAGGTGATTTGAAAAACTTTTTAAAGACAAATTTACAAGAGCTTTTACCTTGTTTCCAATTCAAACTCTATTTTCAAAAATCCCTAATCAAGTCTTTCAAAAATATTTCCAAACTCTCTTGAGTTGTTTCAAAAATATTCCAAGCTCCCTTGAGTTGTTTCAAAAACATTTCAAAACTCTTTCGAGTTGTTTCAAAACGATTCCAAAACTCTCTTGAGTTATTTTCAAAAACATTTCAAAACATCACAAGTCCTATTTCAAAGGCACTTTAAAAAATATCTAAATCCAAGTCCAAGTCAAAACTCTCTTGAGTTTAAGTTTCAAAAATCCTTCAAGACTCCATGAGTCCATTTTTAAAATCGTGCTTTTGCACGAACTATGAATGACCTAATTTTTGTCAAATTAGATACATAGGCAACCTTAATAGGTGCGGTCATGACCCTTATTTCAAATCAAATTCTCTTTTCAAAACTTTCCTTCAATCACAACCTCTTTTTCAAGTCAAATGTCCCTTTTCCAAAACGTTTCTTTTTCAAAATTTCTCTCTCAAACCACACTTCAAGAACTCTCCAATTCTAAATATCTTTTTAAAAACATGCGTCATGCATCATTTATCCAAAAAGTGATGATCAAACCTCTTTTTGAAAACTTTAAGTGGATATAAGTGGGTAATTAGTAACCAATGATTCAAGTGAGTGAACTGAGGGTGAATAAACATGTAGGTATCGAAAAGGCAGGGTATGGTGATCTTAGAATATCTTCTCTACATATAACTGACCCTGGAACATAGATTTCTATTTTGAATACTAAAATTGAAGTCATATTTTCAAAAGGTTGCTAAAAACCACTTTTCTAAAAACCTTCTTAAAAAGACGATTTTTAAAACGTTATTAAGAAACCTAAGTTTAATCTTCAGATTACCCTTAGCTTTTAGGTGACCTAACAAATATTTAACTATATGAGGTGGCAACTCCGAATTTTTTTAGACAGCCTTAATCAAATCAATTTTTAAGATCAAACCCCCCTCACATTCATCCTTTTAGGAGGATAAGTTCTAACAGAGAGAGTATTATGTTTTTCCGAAGCCTAAGAGGGCTTGGTCCAAAAACAGTGGCGCGACAGTTGGCAACTCCGCTGGGTATTACTTAGAGGGTTAGGCCAGTAGCATGTCTCTTCACCATTCACTCACCCAGAATCTCCGGTTACTTTATCTAGTTTTACCCACTTTATAAAATTTTCTGAAACAAGCTTTTGGAAAAGTTTTCAAAATCGTAAGTCTTCCAAATTAAACTTTATTTTCCAAAAAGTTTTCAACAAGTGTCATCACTTGCATTCATTGTCTATATTCATGCACTTGCATTGACTTCTATATTTATGCTCTTGCATCAACTTCCATGCTCATAATCTTACATTGATTTCCATATTCATGCTTTTGCATTGATCATCAATTCATCTTGCTTTGAGGTTTTTAAAAAATACTAACTCTTTGTCTTTCTTTTGTAGGTGAACCCTTGCTCATATTTACTTTATTCTGTGTGAATGTCTTAATTGCCATGAATACATGAATGATACATAATGGATGTGTGTTGATGGCCTCTTTCCTCCAATTCCGAAAAATCCATACACATGGCACAAATCACAAAGTATTTGCATTCATACTTGCATTATTACCTGTTACTACCTTCTAGTTAGAAGGGGGAACAGTAGAGTGGCTATCAGCGGATGTAAGTTTGTTTCTTACCTAATGGCCTATCGATAGTTCCTCCACTTGAATCCCCAACCAAATATGGGGTTCACCCTTTTTAGGGTGAACACCGGAGGTTTGAAGATTTGAGAACAGGAGTTTTTAGGAAGTATTAGTTAATCCCTAATCTCATGTCACATATAGCCCCCTATGAATAGCCAAACCTCTACCGGAATTAAGACACACGTGTCAATTTCCAAACCAATGAAGAAAGGGTGACTATTTTACATTTTCTTACTCCTGTCCATTCAATTGCTTATTTACTATCATTATACTATCCATGCATCATATCAATCTCATGACACGAACTCTAAGGAGTTCAATGTCATTGTATTCTCATGCATAAGATCAAACTAAAAAGAATGGTCCGAGACCAATCTTATTCCAATCAAAGCCTACCTTAAATTCCTAAGGGTGTTTCACAATCCTAAGGGCTTATAGCATGCATCCAAATAGAATTTTATAAAGAGGGTCCCCAATTCCTCTCTATTTATGGAGATAGGATTGTCAAGAAGACAAAAGGAACACCAAGAAGTAAGGTCTCTCACCGACCTTCATCCGGGGCAAAAAGAAGGCTAATCTGAAGACTCAAGAGTAGTTTAGGAAGCCAATGTATAGAAAGCTAGGCAAAAGATCCTTAGAAAAATGTTTCCCTCTCCCTACAAAGTATTTCAAATTCTATATACAAAAAGCAATTCAACATAATAAAAGTTGTCCATTTGTACTTTCTTTGAATGAATGGATGTATGGATGAATGAATGAATGAATACCGTAGGTCACAGGTATGGTATTGTAGACATGGGATAAACCTTATCTTCAAGAAATGAACAAATCATCATGCTTAGTCCCCTCGAAAAGCAGAGACACCCTTAAGGCAAGCATTGCATAAAAATTTTCAATCCAAAAGCACTAAGTTCTCCTTTTTGTTTCTTGTTTTGTACTTTCTCTTTATCTTTTCCCTCATCTCTAAAGACCGAGAAAACCAAAGGTTGAAGCAAGGTCAAAAAAAGGGATTTTCTAAATTGCTTACTGCCATTATGTTGCTCATCATTCATCGATATCCATTCCAAGACAAGAGTGCCAAGAACTCAAGTCATTGTATTCTCATGCATTCAATCAACTGTAGAGAGAGAGAAATAAATCCAATCTCATGCTAATCAAACCTATCCAAAACTCCTAAAGGTTTACCCAACCCTAAGGACTCATGGCATGTATGGATTCATATTTCAGGAAAGGCCCAAATCTTTCTTTATCCATGGAGTAAGATTGCCAATAAAAAAAAAAGCATTAACAGGCCCATGTCGACGAAGAAGCCACGAAGATCAAGCAAATCGCGTCATTACAAGAACTCAAGGATAGCTTAGGAAGAGTGTGTTCCCACTCCCCCCAAACCCTTATAGAACTAGTCAGAAAATCTTATGAAAAATGTTCTCCCATCCCTCGAGGTGTATTCAAAATCTATGATTAAAGTAGATGAAATCTGTCTTTTATATTCTTCCTTTGAATGAATGAATGGATGAAATGAATGTTACAGGAACATCTATAGGAACATCTATTGTATTGCATACATAGGCAATACCCTACCTCCAAAGTAGACTTAGCATCATGCCTAGACTCTCTCACAAAAGAGACCACTGTAGGATATTCATTACATAAAACTTTCAAATCCACATACTAACTTTATTTTGTTTTCTTTTACCTTCATTCTCGCTCTTACCTCAAAAAAGATAAGAGAAGTTTCTTTTTCACTTTTCTAGGTTCAAGAGCCCAACCAAACCTATAGAGACCCTCCAGCATCCCACCTCGTCCATAAATCATGCAAAGATGAACCCAGTTATTGGAAGAAGCTTGACTTACATTGAAGAGTAAGAGGAATTGACCATCCATAAGCAAAATGCTATCTCTCAGTGGTAACCTTCGCACCATGTCGTGACAGTCACCATCCTTGCAGAAGAGGATTTCACCATTTACAAAGCTCCGTCAATTCCCTGCATTGACATAACAAAACCCTCTAGCTTCCAAGCTTTTGAATGCATGTCAACCATCCAAAAAGGTTTGACCCATTCAAGTCGCTTAACAATTGAGAAAATGGTCACTGACTACCTCAACAGTAGAGGGTACCAACCTAGGGAAGGATTAGAGGCACAGATACAAGGTAGTTCTCATCCGAAAGAATTCAATAGTCAACGTCATACTCGTGGAACGGGATATTGTTCCCCTCCAAAAAAGACTAAGGCAAAAGAGTCAACCCAAAATCTAACCATTAAGCAGTAGACAACAAATCAACAACCTACTATTCTAGCCCCAATCATTGACTGGAAATCAGTTCAAATCCCAGAAGAATCGCTATCAAGCTTGTTTCACGAAGAGGATGTCTTAGTCCTAGACACTGATCCTCTTGCATCAGCTCACCTTCTTTAGAGTTCCATCAATCTAGCAGCACCAGACAAGAAGTTGGTCAACTGGACCACATATCATGTTTTTAGACCTTGAAGGCCTTGGTAAAGCCTACAGGAGGAACCCCTTGATATTAGCTTATTAAAGTACTGCGTGAAATGTTAAGTAAATAACTGATTGATTTGAAATCAAAGATTCTTGATCACAAAATACTCTCTCTGTCATGCTAAAATATTTTTTTAGAAAAATAAAACTTGCAGGGTATTCAAAGCTTGGCATCTTTTGACCCTAAAGACTTCTAGAGGTCCTTTACAGATTTGGCCTCCCCAAGTCCATCATCACAAATAATGCAAGCAACTTCAACAACGACACGATGGCAATGTTTTGCCAAACCTTCAAGATCAATCACCATAACTCAATAGCCTACCGTCCACAAATAAATGGAGCCATTGAAGTTGCAGAACAAAAACGTCAAGAACATTCTTTGCAATACAATTGACAACCACAAAGATTGGCATAAACAACTATCCTTTGCATTGATAGCATACAGAACCTCAGTTAAAGTCTCAACTAGGGCAACACCATCCTCATTAGTCTACGGCAACGAGGTAGTTCTACCAGTCAAAGTAAAAATTCCCTCTCTCCGAATCCCCATAGAAACTCAACTCACTGAAGCAGACTGGATGAAAGACCAGTATAAACAACTTTGCCGCCTAGTCAAAAAGAGAATGGCAACCATCTACCATGCCCAGTGCTATAAAAAAAAGTATCACTAGATCTTTCAATAGGAAAGTCAAGCCCCATCAGTTCAGGGAAGTAAACTTCGTTCTCAAAAAGATACTTTCAATCGAGCAGTAAGCCAAAAGAGTTTGTCCCCAACTATGAAGGCCCATTCCTAGTTCATAAAGTCATGACAAGAGGAGCATTGATCCTAGTAGAAATGGATGGAGAGAACTTCTCAGCACCCATCAACTTAAGTTTAGTAAAGCACTACTAAGTGTAATAAAAAACTTTGATAGAGTAATGATAGCAATGATCGAAAAAAAGAAAGGTCATCATTTCTGTTATCCTTTAAAAAAATAAAAGCGTCCCCTTGCCAAGCCTAGTCATCCAGTTGTCGCGCCCAGATTTTTCGTACTTGAGGAATACACACACAAGCGGAAAAAATATTGTACTCTCTCATTAGAACTCACCCTCCTAGAAGAATAAGTGCGACTATGTTTGATTTGAAAATTGATTTGAATAAAGGGCTTTTGGAAAAAGCTTGGAGTCGCCACCTAACTTGATTAAGGTGAGTTAGGTTACTTAAAAACTAAGCACAATCCAAAAACTACACTTAGGGTTTTTGAAAACGATTTTGAAAATACTACCTCGAGAGAGGATTTTTAAGAAAACAGGTTGTTTGGCAACCTTTAGAAAACATTTGAGCCCTTTTTGAAAATAAACTCCATTTTGGTCTTTGAAAATAGTGATTCTAGGTTCGAAGGTTGGTTACGTGTAGGGAAGACGCACTAAGCCATCACCCTACCCTACCCTTGCAGTACCTATATGTCTATTTACCCTAGATTTACTTGTGAGAGTCTTTAACTAACAAATGTTCAATCCTATTTACTTTAGAAAAGAATGTTTAAAAAGGTATGATGCATGCTATGCAAGTGCAAGAAAAAGATTTTGATTTTGAAATATATTTGAAAAGACTTGATTCGACTTTAGAAAATAGATTTGAAATTGAAAGAAAGTTTTGGAGATTGGAAATAGAGATTTGAAAATAGAAATTTGGAATTGGAAGTTCGAAATAGATCATGGAATTGGAGATTTGAAAAAAGATATGGAAATAGAAATTTGAAAAAGGTTGTGGAATTAGAAATTTGAAAAAGGTTGTGATCGCACCCATGAGAGTTGCTTACGTATCCTTTTGGAGGAATCAGGTCAGTCGTAGTTCGGACAAGAATCCAATAGAAAATAGAAGGTATGATTGGAGGAAAGAGATTGAATTGGAATTTGGATTTGATTTGAATTTAGAATGGAATATTAGAATTTGAAATGGAAGAATAGAGACCCTAGACTTAGGAAGATAGGATTTAGAAAAAACTCGAGATTAAGAAAGACTTGACTCGAATGTTGGACTTGGAAGATCAAAGAAAGATTGGATTTAGGCAGAGTTCGAATTAGGAAAGGTCCGATTTAGGAAAGTTTCAAAATAGGAAAGTGTCATTTTTAAAAATTTTCGTTTTAGGAAAGTTTCAATTTAGGAAAGTGTTGGATTAAGAAAGTTTTGAAAATAGGAAACATTTCGTTTTAAAAAAGTTTTGAAATTGGAAAGTTTTGAATTTGGAATGTTTTGAAATAGTGAAGTTTTGAAAGTTGGAAAGCTTAAAATTTAGAAAATTTTGAATTTAGAAAGTTTTAGATTTGGAAAGATTTGAAGTTTAGAATTTTAGAAAGATTCAAAGTTTGAGTTTTGAAAATTCTTGAAATTAGAAAAATTTTTGAGTTTAAGAAGGGTTTGAAAACTTAGATTTGGAAAGTTAAAATTTGGAAAGGGATGGAATTAAGAAAGGTTTAAAAGCTTAACGTTTAAGGAGAGATTTGAAAGTTTTAGGAAACTTATAGTTTAGGAAGGTAGGAAATTAGGAAAGAGTTGAATTAGGAAAATTTTAAATTAGAAATGATTGAGATTCCTATTTTCTAAAACAAGGGATTGGATTTTGTTTCTAAAAAGAGGTGGTGTGATTTTGTTTCCAAAAACAAAGGATAGGATCTAGTTTCCTAAGTGGGGAGATTGGATTTGATTTCCTAAAAGGAAGATTGGATTTGACATGAATCTGGAAAGATGGAGTTTTTAGAAATCCTAGTTTTGGGAAGACTATAGTTTTGACGTAGAAAAGAAGTTTTGAAAATATGTAGAAAACAAGAGATTTTGGAAACCTAGGTTTTGAGGCCAAAATAAGGGATTAGAAATCATGTTTTTGGGAAGGAATATTGGGGTTTCCTAATCATTAGCTATAAGGTTTAACTTGGACTCTAAGGAAAGAGAGTTTTTAGAAATGGAGATTTTTGGAAGGAAATCCTAGATAGGAATTTCTAGAAAGTGAATTTTGAAAAGAGAGAATTTTTGGAAAGAAATCCTAGTGAGGAGTTTTTAGAAAGTGATTTTAGGGAAGAGTTGTTTAGGAAGGAAACGTAACGAGCGTCTTTGGAGAGTGAACTTTGAGGAAACCTTTTTTGGAAATGAGCTTTTAGAAAAGATGTTTTTGGAAAGAGATTGTTGGAAAAGAGTTTGTGAAAAACAATTTTGGAAAGGAGATTGGAGAGAGTTTTCTAAGAAGGAAACCTAGGGAGTGTTTTTAGGAAAGGAATTTAAAGAGAGTGTTTTGGAAAGGAGTTAGAAAGGAAGTTTTGAAAATAGATTTTTAGAGGAAATTTTTGGAAAACAATTTTGGAAAGGAATTTGAAGGAGGAGAGAATTTTTAGAAAGTATGTTGAAAGAGAGGTTTTTAGAAGAAGAGATTTGAAAAGGGAGTTTTTAGAAAGTATATAAAATATCTTACTTTCCTAAAGCGATTCTAACCATAAGAAGATTAGAACCACTTTAAGATAGTGGTTTTGAAAACAACAACGTTTTGAAAATATGGACCATATTGGTTACTTTAAATGTAACACTTTTCTAAAACTATCATAACCATGAAAAGGTTAGAATCACCTTAGGATTGTAATTTTGAAAACAAATTTTGAAAAAGAAGATTTTGATGTAAGCTTTTGAAAACGAGTTTGAAAACGAATTTTGAAAGAATGCAAGATCATGATATGCACAATGCAAATTGGGGTCATGAACATACAAGATTAAAGGCATCACCACATAATCAAGGGAGTCGAACCCACATGGTCTTTGGTTAGACTAAAAGAAAGCCCCCGACACGGTTGTCGCGCCCAGATTTTTCGCACCCGAGAAATACTCACCCAAGCGGGAAAAATGTTGTACTCTCTCGTTAGAACTCACCCTCCTAGAAGAATGAGTGCGACTAGGTTTGAATTGAAAAATTGGTTTGAATAAAGGGCTTTTGAAGAAAGATTCGGAGTCGCCACCTAACTTGATTAAGGTGAGTTAGGTCACCTAAAAAGTAAGCATAGTCCGAAGACTACACTTAGGGTTTTGGGAAAATGATTTGAAAAATATCTCCTCGAGAGAGGGTTTTTAAAGAAAACAGGTTGTTTGGCAACCTTTGGAAAATATTTAGCCCTTTTTAGAAAAATAACTCCGTTTGGTCTTTGAAATCAGTGATCCTAGGTTCGGAGGTTGGTTACGTGTAGGGAAGACGCACTAAGCCATCACCCTACCCCGCCCTTTCGGTACCTACATGTCAATCTACCCTAGATTCACCTATGAGAGTCTCCAATTAACTAATGGTCAATCCTATTCACTTTGAAAAACAATGTTTATAAACTAACATGATGCATGATATGCAAGTGCAAAATAAGAGAATTGAAAAATAGATTTGGAAAGAGATTGATTTGATTTGAAAATAGATTTGAAGAGATAGAATTTGAAATTGGAAAGTTTGAAAACTTGGAAATTTGAAAATAGAAATTTTGAAACTAGAATTTTGAAAATTGATTGGAATTTGAGATTTGAAAATAGATTTTGGAAACCGCACCTATGAGGGTGGAATTGAAAGTTTGAAAAGTATTGTGACCGCACCTATGAAGGTTGCCTACGTATCTCTTTGGGGGAATCAGGTCAGTCGTAGTTCGGACAATAGTCCGATTGAAAATAGAAGGTTTGATTGGAAGAAAGAAATTGAATTGAAAATTGAATTTGATTTGAAATTAGAATAGGAGATAAGGAATTGGAATTGTTTTGGAAAGATTGAGGTTTAGGAAACCTAGACTTAGGAAAGATAACTTAGGAAAGATGACTTAGGAAATATTTGACTTGATCTGGAGGGTTTAGGAGATTAAGAAAAGGTTGGATTTAGGAATGGTTGAATTAGGAAATGTTCGATTTAGGAAGGTGTCATTTTTGGAAACTTTGAATTTGGAATGTTTCAACTTTAGGAAAGTTTTTGGTTTAGGAAAGTTTTGAATTTAAGAAAGTTTTGAAATAGGGAAGTGTTGAAGTTAGAAAGTTTTGAAAAAACAAGGAAGTTTTGAAAATAAGAAAGTTTCGTTTTGGGAAAGGTTTGAAAAAGGAAAGTTTTCAATTTAAGAAATGTTTGAATTAAGAAAGTCTCGACTTAAGAAAGTCCTAAATTAAGAAAGTTATGATTTTAGAAAAGTCTTAGATTTGGAATGATTTGAAGTTTAAGAGAATTTAGAATTTAGAAAGTTTTTAGGTTTAGAAAGATTTAACTTAAGAAAGTTTCAAATTTAGAAAGTTTTGAATTTGGAAAGATTTGAAATTTAGAAAGTTTAAGATTTAAAAAGATTTAAGATTTTAGAAAATTTTAGAGTTTTAGAAAATCTTGAAATTAAGAAAGGTTTGAATTTAGGAACGGTTTAAAAGCTTGGATTTGAAAAAGATTTTGGAAAGGGGTAGAATTAGGAAAGGGTTGAACTAGGAAAGATTTGAAAGTTGAGTTTTAAAGTTTAGGAAAGATTTTTATGTTCAAGTTTAAGATTTAGGAAAACGGAAGTTTAGGAAGGATTCGAATTAAGAAAGGGTTGGATTTTGAAATTTAAGGAAAGATTTAAAATATAGGTTTAGGAAACTTATGGTTTAAGAAGGCAGGAAATTAGGAAGAAGTTGAATTAGGAAAGGTTTGGGATTTGTTTCCAAAAACGGAGGATTGGATTTAGTTTCCTAAATGGGGAGATTGGATTTGGTTTCTTAAAGGGAAGATTTGATTTGACAAGGATTTAGAAAGGGAGATTCCAGAAATCCTAGTTTTGAAAAATTGTGGTTTTGACGTAGAAAAGAGGTTTTAAAAACATGTATAGTTTTGATGTAGAAAACAAAAGATTTTAGAAACCTAGGTTTGGGGCAAAGTTTGGAAATCATGTTTTTGGAAAGAAAATTAGGGTTTCCTAATTGTGGATTCTAGGGCTTGACTTGGGCTCTAAGAAAAAGGGATTTTTAGAAAGTGCGTTTTTGGAAATGAAAGTTTTGGAAGGAAAACCTAGAGGGGAATTTCTAGAAGGAAGATTTTACAAAAGAGAGTTTTTAGAAAGATTTTTGAAGAGAGTTTTTAGGAAGGGATTTTAAAGAGAAGGAGTTTTGGAAAGGAGTTGAAAAAGGGAATTTTGAAAAATAGATTTTGGAAGGGAGTTTTTGAAAACAATTTTGGAGAGGAGAGTTTTAGGAAAGTACGTTGAAAAAGAGATTTTTAGGAAGAGATTTTTAAAGAGAGTTTTTAGAAGGTGTAAAAACATCTCACTTTCCTAAAGCAATTCTAGCCATAAGAGGACTAGAACCACTTTAAGAAAGTGGTTTTGAAAACAAGGTTTGAAAATATAGACCAAAAGGCCACTTTTAATATAACACTTTCCTAAAGCAACCCTAGCCATGGAAAGGCTAGAATCACCCTAGAATTGTGGTTTTGAAAACAAGTTTTTGAAAAAGAGATTTTGATGCAATTTTGAAAAACAAGTTTGAAAACGTTTTGAAAAACAACTTTGAAAACGGTTTTTGGAAGATGCAAGACTATGATATGCACAATGCAATTTGGGATCGTGAACATACAAGGCTAAGGCTTCACCACATAATCAAGGGGGTCGGACCCACGTGGTCTTTGGTTAGACTAGAAGAAAGCCCCCGACACGGTGACTCTCCAATAGTCCAATCCTACACATGGACCGGGAATCCCCTTGTTTCAAGCATGCAAAGAAAAGGGGGGGAAAGAGATGGGGGATTAAAATAGAGAAAACCCAAGTGGGTTGGAGAGAGAAGAGAGAGGGGGGAAGTGCAGAAAATTAAATAGGGAGCCTACCTTGTATCTTCTTTAATTTGCCCGCCTTGCTTGTCTTCGGTCTTCGGTCTTCGGTCTTGATCTTTACCTTCAGTCTTCAAGGATTGTCTTCAAGCTTTGGATGACTGCTCTTCAAGTCTTTAGAGAGTGGTTGAATGCTAGTGTATGAGTGTATGGGGGAGTATATGAGTGTATAGGAGGCTAGGGTTTAGTGTAGGGTGGCTAGGGTTTGGGAAACCTAAAGAAACTAGGGTTTTTGGAGGTGCTCGAGCTCTATATATCGAATTGTGTAATTTCTAGGTTAAGTTTTTAGACCCCTTTCACGTTGAACGAGGCTCTGTATTTATAGAGGGAAGACAGACCTGGCGCCTGTTGCAGTGGCGCCAGGCCAAATTATATACTAGCGCCACTAGTAGTGGCGCCAGGCCATTTTTTGGCTTGGCGCCACTACTAGTGGCGCCAGCCATTTAGGAAACAATTAAGGTCGGCAAGCAACGTATTTTTGACTAGATTTGGGCGCTTGTACTAGTGACTACCATGCAATTTTTAGCCTGGCTTCACTAGGAGTGACTCCGGAAAGTCCGGGAATGATTTGAAAGAGCCGAGAATGACCTAGAAGGCCGGAAAGGAGCAGGAATACTCAAAATAGTGTCCTGGAGGTATTTGACTTGAAAAATGAAGATAAGGTGAGTTGGAAAGGTTGACCGGGCCTTTAGGGGCAAAATGGTCAATCGGACTAGGAAACTGCCAGGGCGAACCCGGATTGTCCCGGAAAAAGACTTGGGATCTGGAAACATTATTTAGAATGTTCCCAGAGGTTGCCGGTTTGATTCCCAGGGCCGGCGTGGTCGGAAATGGAGACCGGCCCACTGGGGCAAAACGGTCATTTTGTACCGGGTTTGCCGGAACTGACTCGGAATGGTCCGAAAAGGTAAAGGAAGGTCGAGAACACTATAAAAAGTATTCTCGGGACATTACCGGTTTGATACCTAGAGTCGGTGTGGTCGAAGAAGGAGACCGGCCCTCCAGGGGCAAAACGGTCATCTTGTACCGGGTTGGCCGAAACTAACTCGGAATGGTCCGGAAAGGTAAAGGAAGGTCGAGAACACTATAAAAAGTATTCTCGGGACATTACCGGTTTGATACCCAGAGCCGGTGTGGTTCTCGGGGCATTCGGATGCTTAGGGGCCAAAATGGTCATCTTGACCGAAAAGTCTCGGAAAAGGTCCTAAGGGTAGTCTGGTCCTTTTTCACCGAAGTAGGCTAACAAACACGGGTAGTGACCTAGGTTTTGAGTGTTTCCGTCACTCTAACAGTGTGAGTATTTCCGCTACTCGGACGGGGTTGATGATTTGTGAGTATTTCCGTTACTCGGACGGGGTTGAGTATTTCCGCTACTCGGATGGGGTTGAGTATTTCCGCTACTTGGACGGGGTTGATGATTTGGGAGTATTTCCGCTACTCTAACGGTTTTGTGAGTATTTTCGCTACTCTAATGGGTCTGTGAGTATTTTCGCTACTCTAACGGGTCTGTGAGTATTTCCGCTACTCTAACGGTTCTGTGAGTATTTCCGCTACTCTAACGGTTCTGTGAGTATTTCCGCTACTCTAACGGTTGAGTATTTCCGCTATTCTAACGGCTCTGTGAGTATTTCCGCTACTCGGACGGCTCTGTGAGTATTTCCGCTACTCTAACAGTTGTGTGAGTGGTTTTGCTACTCAGACCGTCTCGAGGAATAAACTGTCTCGAGAGAGGGATTGGAAAGGGGTCTTACCGACTCCGAAGAGACGTGCCTGGGTTTTGAGTGTTTCCGCTACTCTAACGGTTTTGTGAGTGTTTCCGCCACTCTAACGGTTTTGTGAGTGTTTCCGCCACTCTAACGGTTTTGTGAGTAGTTTTGCTACTCGGACCGTCTCGAGAAATAAACTATCTCGAGAGAGGAATTGGAATTGGAATAAGAAAGGACAATGCCCCTAAGGGCATTTTGGTCATTTTGCCTTTATTTGGGCCTGACAGGCCCGCAAAGCGATGGAAAGACGAAATTTGGACCTAGAGAATTGGTTTCGATTGGAATATGCCCAAAATGACTTGAAAACAAGTCTGGACGGAGTGTAGACTGCCGAGCGATCAAAAATGGGGTGCTTACAACGGTGACTCTCCAATAGCCTAATCCTACGTATGGACTGGGAATTCCCTTGTTTTAAGCATGCAAAGAGGGGGGGGGGGGGAGAGAAGAAGATGGGGGATTAAAATAGAAGAAAACCCAAGTAGATTAGGAGAGAGAAGAGAGGGGGGAAGATGCGTAAACGTAAATAAGAAGTCTACCTTATGTCTTCTTTATTTTGCTTAGCTTTGTGCGTTTTGTTTTGCTTATCTTGCTTCGGTCTTCACTTCAGTCTTCGCCTTGATCTTCGCCTTGATCTTCGTCTTGATCTTCGAGTGTTTGCTTCGATCTTCAAGAGCTTCAGATTACAACACTTCAAGTCTTCAATAGAGGCTTTGGAGGCTAGTGTATGAGTGTATAGAAGTGTATGTGAGTGTATAGAAGGCTAGGGTTTGTGTAAGGAGGCTAGGGTTTGGAAACCTAAAGGAGACTAGGGTTTTGAGAGGCTACGAACTCTGTATATCGAAAAGTAAGTTTTTTAGACTGAGTTTGCGGACCTCTTTCACACTGAAGGAGGCTCTGTATTTATAGAGAACAGAATCACCTGGCACCTGTTGTAGTGGTGCCAGGGCAAATTTCCTCTTGGCGCCAGGCCATTTTTTGGCTTGGCGCCACTGCTAGTGGTGCCAGCAACTTAGGAAAGTTCATTAAGTCGGCAAGCAACGTATCTTTGGAAGATTTGGGCGCTGGTAATAGTGATTACTTTGCAATTTTTAGCCTAGCTTCACTAGGAGTGACTCCGGAAAGCTCGGGAAGGACTTAATGGATCGGGAAGGGCCCGGAAGGCCGGAAAAGAGTAGGAACCCTTAGAATAGAGTCCCGGAGGTATTAGCTTTGAAAAATGATGACAAGAATTGTCAAAAGGGCTGACCGGGCCATTAAGGGCAAAACGGTCAACTGGATTGGAAAGCTACCGGGATGGACTCGAAATGTCCCGGAAGAAGACTCGAGATTTAAAAATATTATTTAGAATGTTCCCAAAGGCTACCGGCTTGATACCTAGAGCCGGTGTGATTGGAAAAGGCGATCGGCTCACCAGGGGCAAAACGGTCATTTTGCACTGGGTTTACCGGAACTGACTCGAAATGATCTAGAAAGATAAAGGAAGGTCAGGAATACTATAAGAAGCATTCTTGGGAGTTTATCGGTCTGATACCCAAAGCCGGTGTGGTCCTTGGAACGTTCGGATGCCTAGGGACAAAATGGTCATCTTGACCGGAAAGCCTCAGAATTAGCCTAAAACTGACTAGAAGGCACTTGATCGTTGTCGCGCCCCGATTTTTGGGGTGTCCAAGGTCCTTTCGGCTCGGAGACCCTAAAGCACGGAACTCTGTCACTAGAACTCATCCTTCTAGAAGAACAAATGCGACTAGGTTTGAAAATTGATTTGACTAACGGCTTTTTAAAAAAATAGGAGTCGCCACCTAACTTTGATAAAGGTGAGTTAGGGCACCTAAAACTAAGCGTTAATCTAAAGATTAAACTTAGAGTTTATGAAAAAGGTTTTTGAAAACTCCCTCAATAGAGGGTTTTTAGGAGAATAGGTTGTTTGGCAACCTTTTGAAATGTTTAAGCCCTTTTTGAAAATAACTCCATCTTGGTCTTTCGAAAACAGAATTCTAAAATTCAGGAGTTGGTTACGTGTAGGGAAGATATCCTAAAATCATCACCCTACCCCGCCCATTCGGTACTTACATGTCTAATCACCCTTTGTTCACTCGCTAGAATAACCGGTTGCCGTTGTCCACTTAATATCCACTTTTAGAAAAACGGGGTTTAGTCATCACTTTTTGGATGAATGATGCATGATGCAAGTTTCTTGAAGAAATTTGAAAATAACAGGGGTTTTGAAAGAGTTTGAAATAAAATCTTGGAATTGATTGGAATTTTTGAAAAAGAGATTGGAGTTGAAATAAAAGTTATGACCGCACCATTTTAGGTTGCCTACGTATCTCATTTGGCGAGAATCAGGTTAATCGTAGTTGAGCCCGATGGAAAATAGGCACGATAGGGCCTTTGGAAGGTTTGAAGATACATTAAGGTTTTTTAAAAAGTTTAAGACACTTTGAGGTCTTTGAAAAAGTTTAAGACACTTTGAGGTCTTTGGAAGTTGAAGACTCTTTGTGGTCTTGAAAGTTTTGACTTGAAATTGAATAGTGGTGTGCTTTGAAAATTTTTGGATCAATTTGAGAGAGTTTTGGAAAAGGTTTTTGAATAACTCAAGAGAGTTTGAAAGTGTTTTTGAAAACCTTGGAGGTATGATTTTGGAATGTTTTGATGAATTTGTTTTTAAAAGTGGAGTTTGGAATTCCAATATGGACAACCCTAGGGGTTGTTCTTGATTTGTCACTTGTCCTTGGATTCCCTAACCATGAGAGGGCTAGGGACATCTTAGGTTTGTGACCTTTAGAAAACATTTTTGGAAATGTCTTGAAGATGGAGTGTAGGGGCATTCGAAGAATGTATGGAGTTGGTCTTTTGAAATCAAGAGAATAAGAAGTTTTGGAAAAATGAGAATGGTTTTCAATTGAAACATCACCTAGAAAAGGATTCAAGAGTTGGAACATTGAAGGGTACTAACATAGGTTGGGCAACTAGGGTCAAGTTAATCTTGAGTTAGATAACTAGGGTCAAGTTAACCTTGGGTTAGATAACTAGGGTCAAGTTAACCTAGGGTTTGTCAACTAGGGTCAAGTTAACCTAGGGTTAAGTAGCTAGGGTCAGGTTAACCTAGGGTTAAGTAGCTAGGGTCAAGTTAACCTAAGGTTGGTCAACTAGGGTCAAGTTAACCTAGGGTTGGTAACTAGGGTCAAGTTAACCTAGGGTTGGTCAACTAGGGTCAAGTTAATCTAGGGTTGGTCAACTAGGGTCAAGTTAACCTAGGGTTGGTCCACTAGGGTCAAGTTAACCTAGGGTTTGGTAACTAGGGTCAAGTTAACCTAGGGTTGGTCAACTAGGGTCAAGTTAACCTAGGGTTTGGTAACTAGGGTCAAGTTAACCTAGGATTGGATTAGAAAATGGTTTTGAAAGTTGGTTTGATGCATTCTTAGGAAGGGTTTTGAAAACAAAACATGATATGTAATGGACTTTGGTTGACAATCTTCATGAAGATCATTTCCATGAAAATTTTGACTCTAGTCAAGAGTGGGGTTTGTATGGTTGGTGATTGGAAACCATTCTAAGGAAAGTTTTCTCATGGCCATTATAACCACCATCTTGACAAGAATACAAGGGTTCAAAAATCAACATAATGATAGTAATTTTTAGAGCATCATTTTTATACAAAGGTGGAGAGAATGCATTTTTGAAATCATCTTTGGGGGAGGATTTTGAAAATCATTTTTCAAGAGAACCATTCCATCAAGAGAGGGTTCATATGGCCAATAAAAGGGAGACCTCTCAAGAGAGGGTTCCATGGGGCCATTCCAACCACTAACTTAGAGAGAATGGAAACCTTGAAAATTAGAGGGTTGGAAAACAACTTTTATGCAATGATGTAAAAGAATGAATTAGGGGGTTGTGAGGGATTTTCTAAGGCATGACTCCTAAGGTCTCACCCTTAACTTTAAGGGATCAACTCTTGGAACAATTTTTGAAGGACATGTAGAACTTGGAAAAGTCATAAAATTAGGAACAATGCAAACATTGTAGAGTATGGCAATAAACATAAAATGAAGCCAAGCATACAAGACATGATCAAAATAATAATATGCAAGGGGTCATGATTCACATATAAGGCTTTTAGGCTTCACCATACAAACAAGAGGCTCTTAGGCCATACCATCTTAAAGTAGGCTAGTGAGAGGTCCCCTTACACGGTGGCTCTCACTTGCTTTCCTCTAGGCATGATCTACGAGCCCTATTGGCTCAAGCATGCAAGAAAGGGGGGTTAAATATGGGGATTAAAATAGAGAATAGCCTAAGTAGGCTAGGAGGGAAGAAGAGAAGAGTGGGGAAGAGCACAAATATAAAAAGGATATCACATTTTGCCTTCAACACTCTTGTAATCTTCAATGGATGTCTTGATTGGAACTTGAGTGATTTCAAGAAGGCTTAAGAGGCTTGAGTGGAGTGTATAAGCGTGTATGAGGCTTTGTATGTGGAGTGTATAGGCTTAGGAGGGGTAGAACCTAGCCTAAGTGTTGGAGGAGAGGAATATATGTAGAGATTCGAGTTTCTCGAGTGATTTCAGCAGAGTTTCGTATCAATTTCGGACCTGAAATATGCAAGGGGGGAGGCCTCTATTTATAGGCAATCTGGAACAAACCGTGCGCATGTGCTACATGCGCATGGCCAAATTTTGGTCGTGCGAATGTCCCACATGCGCAGGTACTGTTCCATTGCCAGAATAACATGTGGCACCCTATGTACTGGTTAAATCTCAACCGTTGATCGAAAGTCGGTCGATCTGAACAAAATTTGAGCGCATGTAACATACGCTCCATCACCGGGAAGGTTTGCCCAAACTTTACCTCTATAATTGGGCCAACCGGGAAGGCTCCGGGGGAATCGGTTGCACTCGGGATGTTCTCCTAGTGTATCCGATGAACTTTCATGTTTTCGAAGAGTTTGAATTATGTTTAGAGGCGTGGGGTATTGTCTCGGGAAGTGTGCCAAAGAGGACATTTTTGCCGAGCGTCTGTGATACGCTCCGTGTGTGTTTAAAAGTAGCTGTTTTTGTTTGATGTGATTGAGGCCTTCGAGAGGCGATCTATTCGATCGGACCGTTCCGATGGAAAGTACTCTGAAAATACTTTCTGGAATTCCCAAATTTATGCATTTCTCAAGTCGTTTGACGGTGCGTTTTGATCAAGGAATCAGAGAAAAAGTCAACCTTGGCGGAGCGTCTGCGAGACGCTCCAGGGGTTGCTGAAAGTTATAGTTCTCGCACCGTATGATGGAGGGCTTCAGGAAGTGATCCATACAATCTAACTGTATCGATGGAAAGATCTACGGACGAGCTTTTGTGAACTCCCTGATTTACGCATTTCTCAAGTCAGTTGACGGTGCGTTATAACCAGGGAATCGGGGAAAAAGACAATTTAAGCGGAGCGTCTGCGAGACGCTCCAGGGAACTTTTATCGCGTCGTGTGAGTTTAGTATTGTAGGGTGTTCTTGGGTTTAAATAAGGGTGTGTGGTGACACCCTCGCTCGAAATCCCAAGGCCGATGCTGTTTCAGGGCATTTTTGGGCTTCTAGGGGCAAAACGGTCATTTTGGCCGGAGTTGGTTGGAAATGGTCAGGAATGGTCTGGTACATTGTGTTAGGCGTGTAAGGCTGTTCGGGGATGGTTTTGAGGGAGTTTGTCGCCGTTCAGTGCGGTTCGTGCCGTGCTGAGCCGTTTAGGGGCAAAATGGTCATTTTGGCCAGAGTGAGCTGGAATAGGACCGAATTTGGACCCAATGGCATGCGGGGGGTGCCTAATGGTTTGACAACATTATGGAAGGATGGACTTATCGTTTTAAGGAATTTTGAACTTTCCCAAAACATGCCTGGAGGCCCAAAAGGGCAGGTTTGGTCATTTTTCACCGAGTCGAGCTAGCAGGTGCCGGTATTGACCGAGGTGTTGGTTCCCGAGACTGCCCGGTCTCGGAAAACTACCTAGGCGGTGTTGGTCTCTAAAAACGCCTGGTTTTAGAGAGCTACCTGTAAGGGTGGTGTTGGTTCCTGAGAACGCCTAGTCTCAGAAAGTTACCTGGAAGGGTGGTGTTGGTCTCCGAGAACGCCTGATCTCGGAGAACTACCGAATGATGGACATTCTACATTGGCAGGCTAGCAGGCGCCAGAAGTGAACCGTCTGGAATCTTTGACGAGGTGTTGGTCCCCAAGATCGCCCGATCTCGGGAAGCTACCTGGATGGTGTTGGTTTTTTGGGACTGCCTGGTTTGGAAAACTGCCTTGAATAATGGTGCTTAAGGCTTTAGCAGATCCTTGTGGACCCGAGAAGCGACCAGTTGACTGGATTGGAGAGTGAAAGGCTCATCTTGAGCTTGCATGTGTTGTGAAGTTGGAAACCAAATCCGGTCGAGCCGGAGATTGCCGAGCGGGCAAAAATGGGGTGCTTACAATCATGTCGGATTGCTTTCAAGACAAACTCGAAAGGATGAACTTACCATTCTGAGGACTCATATGTGTTCTCAAGAAACGTGCCAGAAAATGGCCCTAAGGATAGTTTGGTCATTTTTCACCGAAATGGGCTAGTAGGCATTGGTGTTGACCTGAGTTTTGAGTGTTTTCGCCACCCTGACGGCGGTCTCGTGATACAGGGGTTGGTTAGCAATTCCCCATATCGACCTGCTTGTGAGTATTTCCACTACTCTGACGGTTGCGATGTTTACGAGTACTTCCGTTACTCTGACGGTTCGAGATCATTCTCGAGACTGCCTGATCTCGGGAAGCTGCTAAAGGGACTTAGTGCCTGAGAAGTCAACTTTCTCAGAAGGCGTGTCGAAATGGACATTTTTACATTGGCAGGCTAGCAGGTGCCAAAAGTGGACCGTTCTACCATCTAGGGGACTTGGGGTCTTGTCCCAGTCGACAGGTTTAAAGGGACTTACCGTTCCGAAGAAACTTTCTCCGAAAAACATGCCAGATAGGATAGACTTACCGTCTCGAGGGATCAACTTACTCGAGAGAGGGATTGGAATTGGAATTGGAATTGGAAAAGGAATTGGAAATGGGTCTTACCGTCTTTGGAAAGACATGCCTGATTTGAAATTAGAAAAGGGACTTACCGTCTTCAGAAAGACGCACCTGTAGGAATATGGAAAGGGGACTTACTGTCTTCAGAAAGACGCGCTTGTTGGAATTAGAAAGGGGACTTACCGTCTTCAGAAAGACGCGCCTATTGGAATTAGAAAGGGGACTTACCATCTTCAGAAAGACGTGCCTAATGGAATTTGAAAAGGGGACTTACCGTCTTTGGAAAGACGTGCCTATTGGAATTAGAAAGGGGACTTATTGTCTTTGGAAAGATGTGTCTGATTTGGAATTAAACCGAACAATGCCCCTCAGGGCATTTTGGTCATTTTGCCTCTATTTGGGCCTGGTGGGCCCGCGAAGCGATAGATAGACAGGATTAGATTTGGAAAGTTAATTTGACTCAAAATATATCTGTATTGACTTGAATACAAGTCCGGACGGACTGTAGACCGCCAAACGGTCAAAAATGGGGTGCTTACAGTTGCCCCTCTTTTTTTGTCTTTGCTTGTCAAAGATAGAAAACGATAAAGTAAGAGTTCTATATTGACTGTGAGGCGGTCGGAGGGACGAACTTTGGAAATTCTTTGACAACGGGGGTCGAAAATGGATATTGGGCCCAAAGACCCTCAAAAATGAGTTTTGGCAGGAAAAAAGGCAAAGCTGCCCAGAATTTGGAAGCTAGCGCTACTAGGAGTGGCGCCTTTGGAAGCTTTAGCTTGGCGCCTCTACTAGTGGTGCCAGGCTTGGGATTAAAACCAGAAAAATTCTGGTTCGAAAACTTGCGACATTTGAAGAGTTTTTTGAAAAAGTTGAGAGTGTTTGTAGAGAAATTGACTTGAACCTTAAATGAGCACTTCTTGGAGATCATGGGTGATTGCCGGAAGGAGACCATGTCGCCGGAAGAAAAGATTTCGCCGGAGAACTTCAAAAAGTGAGTTTTCAAATTTCTGTTGATTTTGATGTGTAGAATTTCATTTGAACCATGTGAATAGTAAAAATTGATGTTTTGATATGTTTTGAACACTATGGTGATGTTATTTTTGCATTTTGGTGCTTGTTTGATTGAATTTAAATAATTTTACATGATTATTTGAAGAGGGTTTTCTGCAGGAATTAGAGGTTTGTTCCTACAGGCTTGAGCATTGAGTTTTCTGGCTAGATTTTTATGTCATGTGCCTTAGAAAAATGTGTTTAACAACCGTGTGAAGTTTCATGATTTTTTAAAAACTTGGTAAATTTTTGATTTTTTAAAAAATAAAAAAATACTTCAAAAATTAAGAAAATGGGAAAACTCAAGAAATTGATGAAATTTTTAGATTTTAAAATTTTGCAAAAATGTAGGAATATTTTAGAAAACATTTGAAATGATTTTGAGAAATTTTAGGATATTTTTGAAAATCATTAATTTATTGAAAAAATAAAACATGTGTTTTGAAAATCTTGAAAAATTAGAAAGTATGCGGGGCTGCTGATGTTATGTGATTGTAACATTGTGAAGTGCACGATTTGTGTTTTGTGTTGATGTCATGGGTGTTGTAGGGACCGTTTTTAAACGAAACTCTATCAAAATTTTTAGAAATTAGGAAAAGAGTTGGAAAAGGTTTAGAAATAAAATCTTTTTGAAAAAAAAAAGATAGAAAACCCTTGAGATTTGATTTGAAGTTGGAAAATCAAAATGTGTAGGAAATTTATTTTGACTTATCATTTGAAATCTTTTTATTATTTTTTATTGTTTGTTGTTTATTTTATTTTACTTTATTATGCTATTATTTATCTGCACGTACGACATATTAACACCTCTTACCTTGGCTTACCTTTTCAAGATGGCAGATGCGAGTGATGATGGTTCTAAGAGGAGACGTCGCTCGGGGAAGGCGGCTCGGAAAAATTCCACCAGCAGTTCTAGTCGATCTAGAGGTAGCTGACGATCTACCGAACAGGCCTCTTCTAGTTAGAGCGGACAGGGGAGTAGACCACTTGTCGACCCCTTTCCTCCAGTTGAGCAGGCCTTTGTGGAGGAGATTGGTACTGAGGAGGAGGTACCGGGCCTTGGGGATCAGGTGACCGGTTATGGGAGAGCTTCCTTCAGACATAGGCAGATGGATGCCGACTTGGGTGACTTGGAGGTACCGGACATCCCACCGCTTGGGGATCTTGCTTATCACCCCAACGTATATTCTAGATAACACTTGCCCCCTCTTCGGGTACACACAGCTTTTAGAGGGGCTGTTCATCAGGTCTTCGTGACTATGCAGCAGGCTACCCCATCATACCGTGCCTTCTTGACTGAGATCGGATTTGGAGCCTTCATAGGATTACAGGCTAACTGCCTGAACCGGTATTTGGTACTGGTGCTGGTTGAGCGGTGGTTTGGAGAGACCAGGACCTTCCATTTTGTTGGCTTCGAGTTAGTTCCCACTCCCTTGGATTGGGCGATCATCACAGGGCTTTCCTTCGTTGGCCGGCGGATCACTCTACAGTCAGTCAATACAAACGAGGCCCGCATTCTGCTGGACTTACCCCCTCCTAAGCGCTCTGCCTTTCCAGTCTCTTGGCTCAGTCAGGATGACCGTACCTTTGCTGCTGAGCCATCGCCTACCAAGCGGGACATTATGAGATGGCGACTTATTTTATACATCATCTTTAGCTGCTTTTGCAACAACAACAAGTCGCTCGTGCCTTTTCGGTTGGTGAGTATAGTAGCTGATCTTGGGGCTCTGTCTGAGCTAGATTGGGGGTCCTTTTCCTTTGGCTGCTTCCTTCGATTGATGCGGGTTCGGACTTCTTCCCATTGGGGCAGCATGACTAGTTTCTGGCCCTTTCTTGTCTGGTGGAGCTATGAGTACCTGCCTGTCCGTCGCCTTGCAGTTGTCGAGACCGACCTTTACCTTCCAGCTTTGAGGCGGGCTTGTGACCGAGTAGCCCAGCGATCGGAGATTACTGACATTGTGACGCTCTGGGCTAACCTGGAGCTGATTGAGGCAAGGGATGTGACTTGGCGGCCTTTCATTAGATCAGTTCATTATAAAACTGTACGGTACTTGGTCCCATTGTCCCTGTCAAGGGCTGCTTTTCTCAGTGATGATACCTGGGAGTCCTATCTAGGAGAGCGACACTGGTGGCAGTTTCACGAGGAGTTCCAGTCAGCAGGAGCTCCACCAGAGTATATGTATGGGGCCTTGGTGGCGGGAGTGCCTATCCCTTATCAGGAGCGGCAGCCGGGTGTCGAGTTCCTACTTCCTTCGGATACAGATTATGCTGCGTACTTTGGGGCTCATTCTGTCAGCGCCTTCACCCGGTTTAAGGTAGTAGTCGGCGAGTACGCTGTGGGCTAGGAGGTGGTTGACTTGTGGCGCCGAGCTGGAGGATATATGCGCCAGGCTGAGTTTACTGCTGTGAGGGATCAGAGGAATCGATACCAGACAGAACGAGATCAGTATCAGAAAGAGGTGGTTTCCTTGACTGCTCGGATAGCTCAGATGGGGGGTGGCAGGGTATGTCATCTTTTCTCTTCTTCTTTTCACTCTACTGTTGCTTAGTTCTTATTTCATGTGGCTGATTTCGGTTCTATCTTCTCTGCAGGATGCTGGTGCTTTGAGTAGCTATCCGCCTCCTCCAATGTCGAGTTTCAGAGATTTTGATCCAGATGACATTGACTTTGACCTTTGATAGATGCCCCTTGTGGAGATTCTGATCCTTCCTTGCCCCTATTCCTGAGATGTATTTATGTTAGACAGTTTTATTTTGTAAGTTTTGTACAAAGATAGACATTTATGGTATTTAGATACATGGATAGATAGATACATTTATGATCTTTACAGCTAGGCATATGATCAGATGTATGTGATGGATGATAATGTTATGTATCTATTATATGAGTTGATATTGGTGACTTCTGTTTTTTACATGGAGTTATATCCTATGCGAAGCTCATGCAATTTTTTTTATTATATATATGCACATATTAGAAATACATTAACTAACAGAATGACAAGGGGTGCTGTCGAACTCGATATCTTTGGAATGATAACTCCTTCCTTTTCGGGGGGCCTGGCCTCTCTGCTGGCTCAACCTTACCTTGATTGGATGATAGCACTTTGCACCTTTCTCAACATTTTGATCGCCTCTGACTCTCTGCCTCGAGGTTAGTGAATATGATTATTAGGCTGAAACTCTCGACTCTCGGGGTTTTAGCAACAGCTTTTCCGACCTTCAGCAGAGCGATAAGCAGCCAGTCCTTTCAATCCGAGGAGACTTTGTTTAGGACCACAATGTAGGCTAGGTTATGGGGTTTTCGAAACGATGGGATACGTAGGCTCAAATTCAATGTTGTTTTCAACAGAGTTTAGATCCGTACCATCCTTGACTTTTTTTTAGTAGGGCTAGCATCCCTCCTTAGCTTCGACAACGTATCTAGCTCATTTAGAACAAGTAATCTGTTTTCAATCAGAGTGGACTTTAGTAGGGTTGTAACGTAGGCCATGGTTTTGGGGTTTTGCAAGAAAGGGTAAATGCTCAAACCTATTGTTTCTACTGGGTTTCTTTGTAACCTAGGATCACCTTTGAATGTCCTTCTTGCTTTTACTATATACTCTCTTGTAAAACCCTAACTTGGTTAGCATCATGCTTAACTTAATAGCATGTTTATGGTGTATGATTATCCTTAATCAAGGTGCTTGTTTAGAATGGTTTAATAAGGACTTGCATTTGGGGGATTATCATGTTTTAAAGCATGATTAGTGAGCTTAATTTATGATTAATTAGTTTAATTAATCTTCATGCTTAGCTTATGTTAATCATGATGAATTCTCATAAGTATGATCAATTATGTTAATCATGTGGATGAGAGGTGGATTAAGGAAGCAAGGAGGTGCTAGGTGGAGGTTTAACCCAAAAACACCTAGGTGTGTGCTTCATGTGTGTGAGGTGTGTGTTTCACTAATGTTGCTAGCAAGTGTGTGTGTGTGACATGTGGAACGATAGATATATTTTGTATCTATCATTGTCTTCAAGACAAGGGGAGGGGAGAGAAGAGAGGAGCTTGTGTAGTAAAATTGTTTGGCAAGAAAGAAAGTGAGAGAAAAGAGAGAAAAAGAAGAGGAAAGAAAAGAAGACGAGAAATTTGAAGGGGAAGCTTGTGATTTCATTGTTGAAGGTGAGAGATCTTATGTTTATGTTTGTTTCATTACATATTTGTTGATTGTGTATATTAACATATCAATTCATGCCATGAATGTGAGAACTGAAGTGATAGAGGAGAAAAGGGGGTGAGGGCTTTCATGGTGAAAGCCTTGATTTATCTTGGTGAATATGTTATTGGTTGTCTTTAATCTTACTTCTAGCTTGGTATTGCATTTTGGAGTCTTTGGTGAGCTTATGTGAAGTGTTGTGGTGGATTGGAGTGGAAAAACCTTGGGTTAGGAAGCCATTTCGAGCCATGTCCAGCAGATCTCACTAAGGTCTCGCTGGCTTCTCACCCCAGCGAACTTATCCAGTGAGTCTCACTACCTTCTCGCTACCTTTTCGCCCTAGCGAACTTATTCAGTAAGTTTCGCTACCTTCTCGCTCCAGTGAACTCTTTCTGACAGATTTGACACTCTTTAGTGAAATAACCATAACTTTCTCTAGGAAACTCGGATTGATGCACCGTTTCAAGTGTCGGAATGTAGATTCATATATCTTTCTAGTGATATAAATTTGGTACTTTAACTCCTAGTAGCTTGCGAGACATTATAGTTTAAAGTTGACATTATATTGCATTTGGGAAGGATTTAACATCCTATTGAGTTCTAATGCATTATTGGTGTTTTAAATTACATGTTTAAGGTGTAGAAGCTATAGTCATGCATTGGTTATGAATTATAACATCTATTTCATCAAGTTTGATATGGTGGCGTTTAGTAGGTTCAGAGACGGATTAAAACACTCGGGTTCAACCAAAGGAGTGACTCGATGGTGTGTATAAGATAAGTATCAGGTGGGAATTGAAGATATTCTTTCTCATATAGACTTGAATGTCTTATTATCTATATTGGTGGTGCTTGTTTGATTATGAGGTGATAATTGCATACAATTCATACATTGTGTGCACACTTTGCATTGCATAGAGGAGGTTTAGTAGAGTGAGGGCTAACCTAATGTTTAGCTGAGTGGGAGCTAACCTAAAGGATGTTGAAAGAGGGACATCCTTTGATAACAAGCCATCGATATATTGGGCCAATATTATCATAAATAGCGTGCACATTTGTGGTGTATCATACATTGCATCACATGAGAAGATATTACATTTCAATAGTGGTTTATCTATTGGTGAATTATTTATTTAATATCTGTCATTCAATCATTATGAGTTTGATTATCTTGTGAGCACGCTGATATATAGCTCACACCCACACAGGTTGTTTTGCAGGAAAATAGGAGATGTCCAGTCCACTGTTGGTGTTGAGTTGGAGAGCTTCGAGGAACTCTTTAGTTGAGTTATTAGTCGTGTACATTGTTGTACATTGCATTAAAGTCTTGTTGGATTTTTTATTTATTTTATGGTATTATAAATATTCATAAGTGTGGATTAAGAGTTCTCTTAATCATGTAAGTTGGAAGATTATGAGATGGTTTGTATTTATTTAATATGATGTTATGTATTCATGTAAGATTTCTATCTTTGGCATTATGTTGAGGTTTCGTTTACAGGTAGGTGACCTGTGCAATCACGTTCATCCTAAGACGGCGTTCATGACGCTTGATTAGGAGCGGGCGTGACATCTCTCCTTTCGATCTATGCTTTTTGAGATAAACATGACTTTCCTTTCTTTCAATCTTCTTATTATGCTTTTGAAGATGACTCAATCATAGTTTTGTTTAGGCCTTTCCTTAGGATTTTTTTTTTCTCTTGCCCCTTGGCAATTCTTTTACTTTGCTTTTTTTCTTTTTATCTTTTTCCTTTATACGGAACGAGTAATTCTACCATCCCTTTTTTCTTTAGACCTTTTCCTTAGCGGTTCAATCTAACCCAATGTGGGACGGTAATCCCTAGGTTGGGGTTTTCTCGAAAAGGATAAAATGCTCAACGGGTTTGGCAAGGGTTTGCTTTTGACTGTATGGGAAATAAAATGAGGGCCTCTCTTCATTTTGAATTAGATTGCTTGATCTATAGAGCTTTTGATACTATCCTGGCATGATAGAAGTGGATACCATTCCTAGAATTTTCAACTATTGTCTGCCCCAGTGTGGGGAGGACAGTCTTGGATCGGGGTTGACAAGAAAAACTTCGTTTGTTACAAGGCTGTACGGGTTAAGCAAAGGGAATATAAACACTTGTTCTTTGACATAGGGAAATGAAAGGTGGCTCGTCTTCATTTTGATAATTTGGCCACGCATCGTTTAGCTTCAGTGTCTTGCAAGTGTTGCTTTTGGATAGTATCCTCACTCATCCAAGCAATCTCTTTTTTCGGAAAGCTGATCGTTGAGGGAGTGGTTGACTTATGCTATCATCCTTTCAAGTCAAACTGAACCCTAAGATAAACCATGCCCCTTGTGTAGAAAATAGCCATCATTCCCAAGAGAAAATAAGACAACAGTGATGGAATAAAAGACTATTATTTGATTATTATTATCATTTCTTATAGAAAGCATGGAGTTCTTAAGCAAAAACGAAATGTAAACATCAATTTAGAGAAAGGAAGTAAAAGGGATAGAAAGAAAGTGGATGAAAACACCCCTCTCTTGTACTCTTTTGAAGGGATTCTTGTTTCAGTAAGGCCTCTGGACAATGCCCACATCTTTAATAGTACATTCGTGGTTCAGGTCCTTGGCCAAGGCAAGACAGGGGAAGGTTTCTACTAGAGCTCCGGACATGTCGGCAGTGATGGTGCAGTCAGTAGCTTCGTTGATCTCTTTCTTGTTCTTTGCAATAGGTCCTTCTATAAATAAGGTGGCTAGTTCACCTCCTTGTAACTAGAACGGCTCTGTCTGTTCTCTTGGCTCTTCTAGCCCCCAGCCCATGTCTTCATAGTTGTACTCAGTTGCGGGCCAAGGGTTTTCCAGCAAGTGACTTTCAGTTGCTGCATACTTCAGGTGTAGAAACTTATCACCCCATCCATCGGCAGTTGTGCTTTCGATATATTCTTCCTTCGGGAACATTGGCTCCTCAATGGGCCAGTCAGAAGCGTCAGGCACCTCATCAGGGTTATAGAGATAAATCGGGCACAATGGGAGATCCTCCTCCCAGTCATCTTCTTCATTGGTCTCCTAATTGTCCTCATAACCTTCGGCCTCGAGCTCGTCGAACTCTCCCTTGCCTTCCATTTATACTAATATTATGTTGACGTTGTGATCCGGCAGAGGGTTAGTGGTCATATTGGGGGTCGGAGCAGGTTGTACCGGGTGCAAATCAATGGTTTTGTTGTCGATCAAGTCTTGGATTTTGTTCCTAAGAGTGAAGCAGCTTTCGGTGTCGTGCCCTTGGCCACCCAAATGGTATTCACATGTAAGGGTGGCATTAAAGGTTGGGGGTAGAGGGCTTGGCAATGAGCGAGCAGGTATGGGCTCAGGATATTGTTTTTCAGCAAGTTATGGTAGGCTTCAGTTTGGGTGCAGGCTAAGGTGTTGAAGGTACGGATGCGTCGAGCGGGTCTATTAAAGTTGGGTCGTGCCCTGGTAGGGCCATAGTTAGAGGTTGGAACAGGCGTTGTTAAGGTTGGTAAGGGTAGGACAAGGTGTGATTGTAGTGGTGGACGGTATTGGGGTGGTTGGCCAGGCAAGTGTTGACTCAAGGTTGACCCTTGTTGACTTAAGGTTAATTCCCATGTTGATTTTGATGATAACTAAACCCTGTGTTATTTTACTAATGACTCTACTTAGTGTGCAGATTAACAAAGTTCATAATTTAGACTTAAAGTTCAATCTTAAGTCTAATGCATGTCAAAGAGAATGCACAACAAATTCAAGAGTTATGTAATGAACTAAACTGAGGAGTGATGCCTATCTCTACTTCAAACAGATGTTCTACATTCAAAGAGATTGAAGGTGTTCAAATGAAGCTTCTATCAAGTATGCATAGATTCAATGAAGATTGATTTGTACTCAAAATAGACTGAATACTTCATCAGAATATGCAAAGAGTAGTTGAAGAAGTGCAAAGATCAGTTGAAGAGGAATTGATTGTTGAAGAGATTGAAAATGCTCAAGAGAAGACTTCATCAAGAATACAAAGATCAATTCAAGATAATATGATTGTAGTTGCTGAGAAGATGGCTCACAATGATTGTCTGATCTCTACTTGGAATCCAAGTGAAGAATTCTTCTACAATATAAAGAATCAATGAAGACTAGATGTATGAAGAGATTTCATCAAGCCTGCAAAAGTCTCATTGATTTCATTTTAAAGAAGAAAGAAGAATTTCTAGCAAAGAGAAGAACTCGGCATTGAAGCATTGTGAAGCTCTACATAATTGAGGAAGCTTGGCATTGAAAGATAGTGTTCTACAATGAAAGAAGAAAGCTTTGCAAATGAAGAAAAAAAGATGAACAGTGATCGAATGAAGCTTTGACAGTTTGAGAGTCAAGAGAAGATCAATATCCAATGATTGATTCAATCCAAATTGAATAGAAGTTAACTCTGATAAGTTAAAGATATTTGATTGATCATCATACTCCAAAGAAATACTTCTTGAAGATCTTATATCAGTGCTGAGATGAGCTAGATCATTAGAAGTTAGAAGGCAGATTTTTGGACAATGAGGGGACTCATGGAAATGAGGAATCGCCTCTTGATCACAAAAGCAAAAAGCCTGGAGACTAAATAGACAAAGAGTAGACTTATTGAAATAAAGAGTCGCCTCATAGAGATAGACACAAAGGCTTAAAATGACATGATCAATGAGCGGACACATGAAGACGAAGAGTCGCCTCATGACAACAGAAGTAAAAGGCTGAAGATTGAATGAACAAAAAGCGGACTCCTAAAGATGAAGAGTCGCCTCATGACAGTAGAAGCCCAAGATGTGAAGACAGAATGAACAAGGAGTCGCCTCATTGATATGAAGAGCAGACTCATGAAGTCAGTGAACAACATTTGGTAAATGCAGAAGCAAAAAGTGTCGACTCCACAAACTTGGAATTGACTCCTTGGATATAACGTTTATTTTTCTTAGCGTTATAACGGACTGGACTTGCATTAATGATACCCAACAACCTCTAACAGATGGAATCAATACAGGGGTTTATATATAAACTTTCAGCTACATTTATACAAGTGATTGAAGACAAAAATGAGATCAAACTGACTGATTCATTGAAAACCCTGAATATTCTTCCTGTCTTCATCTGTGAGCTCAAATTGTAAAATCTACTCTTGCTAGAGAGTGTGTTAGTTACTTGTATATTTTTATACACTTATAATTGAGAGTTTGAGAGTTCTCTTGTGAAAGCAAAACTCTTGGAAGTTTGAGTGGAGCTTGGACAAAACCACTTGGAGATTAAAGAGCTCGGTGAGGAATTCTTGTGTATAGTGAACTAAGCACTTTGTCAATCAGCAGCCCATTTGTAATAGGCGATTAGATAGTGGAAGAATACTTCAAGGAGGTCTTGGGGTGAGGACGTAAACCACGGGTTATGGTTGAACCTCGGTAAATCTGTGTGTTCTTTCTTATGCTCCGTTTTTCTTTCCTTTCTCTGATTATATTGCATTGCATATAGATCGGTCACTGTTACATTGCTTAGATTAATTTTAATTAATCCTAATTGTTATTAATCTTCGAAAAACCCAATTCACCCCCCCTTTTGGGTTGCCTTTTGGACCAACAATTGGTATCAGAGCTAGTATTCCTGTTTTATAGCTTAACATCCTAGGAATAGATCCATGGCAACCAATTTCGAAAGCTCTCTTGGTGAGGGTCAATCCACAAATACACCACCTATGTTCAATGGCACCAATTACAATTATTGAAAAATAGAATGAGAATCTACATTCAATCGACAGATTATGAACTATGGAGACTTATTGTAAATGGTCCTAAAACTCCTACCTCCAGAATAGAACAAATAGTTGTCCTTAAACCAGAATCTGAATGAGATGAAGATGATTTGAAAATGCTACAATCTAATGCTAAAGCTACGAATATTTTATATTGTGCACTTGATCCCAATGAATTTAATCGAATTTCCACTTGTGAATCCGCTAAGGAAATATGGGATAGATTAGAAGTCACACATGAAGGTACCAATCAAGTTAAAGAATCTAAAATCAATATATTGGTACATAGCTATGAATTGTTCAAAATGAAACCTGAAGAATCCAGCACTGAAATGTTTACTAGGTTCACCGATATTATTAATGGTTTAAAATCTCTTGGAAAGATGTATCTTAATAATAAGCAGGTGAGGAAAATACTAAGGTCATTGCCAAAAGCTTGGGAGGCTAAAGTCACAGCAATCCAAGAAGTAAAGGACCTCAACACTCTACCACTAGAAGAACTCTTGGGCTCTCTAATGACACATGAGCTCACACAAAAACAACATGCCTAAGAGGATGAAGAAAAGAAGAAAAGGGTAGTTACATTCCAATCCACCTGTCAAGATGATGAATCAGCAAGTGAAGAGAATGAAGATGAAATTGCTCTCATCAATTGAAAATTTAGGAGATTCATAAAGAAGAAATGGAAAGGTGGAAAGAAGCATGAAGCCAAGGGAGAACCTAACAAGTAACCCAACATAACATGCTATGAATGCAAGAAGCCTGGTCACATGAAGGTAGAATGTTCTCTGTTTAGAAAGAGAGGAAAGAAATATTGAGGGAAGAAGGCTATGGCGGCTATGTGTAAGCACCCCATTTTTGCTCGCTTGGCAATCTCCGGCCCGATCGGGCTCAATCTTCAAACACCACATCACGTGTAAGCTCAAGATGAGCCTTTTAATCTCCAGTTCAGTCAACTGGTCGCTTCTTGGGCCCACAAGGACCAGTTGGAGCCATAAGCACCATTATTCCAAGCAGCTTTTCTGACCGGGCGGTCCCGGAAACCAACGCCATCCAAGTAACTTCCTGGGATCGGGCGATCTCGGGGACTAACACCTCATCAAGTTCCAGACGGTTCACTTCTAGCGCCTGCTAACCCGCCAATGTAGAATGTCCCTCATTTGGTAGCTCTCCGAGACCCGGCGCTCTCAGAGACCAACACCACCCTTACAGGTAGCTTTTTGGGACTAGGCGTTCTCAGGAATCAAAACCACCCTACATGTTGCTCTTTAAGACTAGGCATTCTTAGGGATCAACACCACACAGTTAGTTTTTCGAGACTGGGCAGTCTCGAGAACCGACACCTAGGTCAACACCGGCGCCTGCTAGCCCAACTCGGTGAAAAATGACCAAACCTGCCCCTTGGGCCTCCAAGCACGTTTTAGGAAAGTTTAAAATCCCTCAAAATGATAAGTCCATCCTTCTAAAATGTTGTTAAACCATTAGGCATCCCTCGCATGCCATATGGTCCAATTCCAGTCCTATTTCGGCTAACTCTGGTCAAAATAACCATTTTACCCCTAAACACCTTAGCACTGCACAAACCCCGCCAAACGGTAAAAGACTCTCTCAAACTCATCCCAGAACGACCTAACACACTTAGCACAACACACCAAACCATTCCTAACTATTTTCGGCCAATCCTGGCCAAAATGACCATTTTTCCCCTGGCAATCCAAATATACCCTGAAACAGCACTGGTCTTGGGATTTCAAGCAAAGGGTTTCACTATACACCCTTGTTTAACCCGAGGAGGACCTTACGACACTAAACTCACACGACTCGATAAAAGTTCCCTGGAGTGTCTCGCAGACGCTCCGCCTAAATTGTCTTTTCTCCTAATTCTCTGGTTATAACGCACTGTCAACTAACTTGAGAAACGCGTAAATCAGGGAATTCTCGAAAGCTCGTTCATAGATCTTTCCATCAATACGGATTGATTGGATAGATCGCTTCCCGAAGCCCTTCATCGTATGGCTCAAACCCAGTTACTCTTGACAATCCCTAGAGCGTCTCGCAAATGCTCCGCCAAGGTTGACTTTTTCCCCAAATCCCTTATTGAAATGCACCGTCAAACGACTTAAGAAATGTGTAAATCTGAGAATTCCCGAAAGTATTTCCAGAGTATTTTCCATCGGTACGGTACGATAAAAAAGATCGCTTCCTGAAGGCCTCGATCACATGAAACGAAAACAACCACTTTTGAACACCCTCAGAGCGTATCACAGATGCTCCACAAAAGTGGCCTTTTATGCATGCTTCCCGAGACGATATCCCATGCTTCCAAACACAATTCAAACTTTCCAAAAACATAAAAGTTCACTAGAAGCCCTAGGAGAACATCCCGAGTGTGACCGATTCCCCCAAAACCTTCCCGATTGACTCAATTATCGAGGCAAAGTTTGGACGAACCTTCCCAATGATGGAGCGTATGCTACATGCGCTCAAATTTTGATCAGATCGATCAAATTTTGATCAACAATCGAGATTGAGTCATTACAATGGATGCCACGTGGCGTTCTACCAGTGGAATAGTACCCGCGCATGTAACACATGCGCCTGTGTAAATTTTACACGGGCGCATGTCCTACATGCGCTAGTGTCTGAAAGTTTTGCCTATAAATAGAGGCCTCCCCCTTTGCATATTTCATCTCCGAAATTGATGCGAAGCTCTGCTGAAACTGCTCCAAGACCTCGAACCCTCACATATATTCCACCCCTCCAACACTTAGGCTAGATTCTACCTCCCTCAAGCCTATACACTTCACCTACAAGGCCTTATACACACTTACACACTCCATTCCAGCCCCTCAAGCCCTCTTGAAGTCATTCAAGCTCCAATCAAGACATTCATTGAAGACTACAAGTGTGTTGAAGGCAAAATGTGGTATCCCTTTTACGTTTGTGTCTTCCCCCACTCTTCTCTTCTCTCTCCTAGCCTACTTAGGCTATTCTTTATTTTAATCCCCATCTACAACCCCCCATTCTTGCATGCTTAAGCCAAGAGGGCTCTTAGATCATGCCTAGAGGAAAGCAAGAGAGAGCCACCATGTAGGGGGACCTCTCACTAGCCTACTTTGAGATGGTATGGCCTAGGAGCCCCTTGTTTATGTGATGTAGCCTAAAAGCCTTGTATGTGATCATGACCCCTTGCATGTTACTATTTTGATCATGTCTTGTATGCTTGGCTTCATTTTATGCTTATTGGCATGTTCTACAATGCTTACATTACCCTTAGCTCCATGTCATTTCCAAGCTCTATATTTCTATCAAAAGTTATTCTAAGAATTGGCTTCTTGAAGCTTAGGATGAAACCCTAGGAATCATGCCTTAGAAAAACCCCTACTAACCCCTAACTCTCATTTTGGTATCATGATATTTTAATTTGCATAAGGGTTGCTTTTCAATTCTCTAATTTTCAAGATTTTCATTCTTTTAAGTGTAATGGTTGGAATGGCCCCATAGAACCCTCTCTTGAGTGGTCTCCCTTTTGTTTGGTCATATGAACCATCTCTTGATAGAATGGTTCCCTTAAAAAAAGGTTTTCAAAATCCTTCTCTAAAGATAATTTTCAAAAATGCATTCTCTCCATCTTTGCATTAAAATGGTGCCTTAAAAAGTTGTCATCACCATGTTGATTTTTGAACCTCTCACACTCTTGTCAAGATCATGGTTATAATGGTCATGAGAAAACCTTCCTTAGAATGGTCTCCAAACACCAACCATATAAACCATACTCTGGGCTAGAGTCAAAATTTTCATGAAAATGATATTCAAAAGGGTTGTCCACCAAAGTCCATTGCATAACATGTTTTGTTTTTCAATGATCTTTCCAAAAGTGCATCAAACCAACTTTTAAAAGCATTTTCCAATCCAACCCTAGGCTAACTTGATGTAAGCACCCCATTTTTGACCGCTCAGCAGTCTACGGTCCATCCAAACTTGAATTCAAGTCAATGTGGACATATTTTGAGCCAAATCGACTTTTTAAGTCTAATCCGTCTATTCATTACTTTGCAAGCCCCGCCAGGCCCAAATAAAGGCAAAATGACCAAAATGCCCCTGGGGGGCATTATTTGGTCAAATTTCAAATTAGGCACGTCTTTCTGAAGACTGTAAATCCCCTTTCCAATTCCAATTCCAATCCCTCTCTCGAGACATTGATTCCTCGAGACGGTAATTCTATCTAATCTGGCACGTTTTTTGAAAAAAATTTCTTCGGAATGGTAAGTCCCTTTAAACCTGTCGACCGGGATGAGACCCCAAGTCCCCTAGATAGTAGAACGGTCCACCTTTGGCGCTTGCTAGCCCGCTAATGCAGAAATGTCCGTTTAGGCACGCCTTCCGAGAAAGTTGATTCTCAGGCGCTAAGTCTCTTGAACAGCTTCCTAAGATCAGGCAGTCTCAAGAATGATCGCGAACCATTAGAGTAGCGAAAATACTCATTAACAGTTCGATATAGGGAATTGCCAACAAACTCCTGTATCACGAGACCGTCGTCAGAGTGGCGGAAACACTCAAAACCCAGGTCAACATCAGTGCCTGCTAGCCCACTTAGGTGAAAAATGACCAAACTGCCCCCAGGGCCATTTTTCGATACGTTTCTCTAGAGCACACCTAATTCCTCAGAACGATAAGTCCACCCTTCCTAGATCGTCCTAGAGATGATCCGGCATGATTAGGTGCCCTTCAGTCCGTTTCGGGTCAATTTCGAGACTTTTCGGTCAAGATGACCATTTTGCCCCTAGGCATCCGAATGCCCCGAGGACCACACCGGCTCTAGGTATCAAACCGATAACCTCTCGAGAATGCTTTTTATAGTATTCCCAGCTTTTCTCTATCTTTTCAGATCATTCCGAGTCAGTTCCGGCGAACCCGGTGCAAAATGACCGTTTTACCTCTGGTGGGCTTGTCACCTTTTCCAACTACACCGGCTCTAGGTATCAAATCAAAAACCTTTGGGAACATTCTGAATAATGTTTCCAAATCTTGAATCTTCTTCCGGGATATTCCGAGTCCATCTCGGTAGCTTTCCGGCCCGGTTGATCGTTTTGCCCCTAAAGGCCCAGTCAACCCCTTCGACACATCCTATCCTCATTTTTCAAGTCAAATACCTCCGGGACACTGTTCTAAGTGCTCCTGTCCTTTTCGGCCTTTTGGGCCAATCCCGGTCCCTTAAATCCTTCCCGAACTTTTAGGAGTCACTCCTAGTGAAGCCAAGCTAAAAATTGCATGGTAGTCACTAATACAGGCGCCCAAATCTTCCTAAGATACGTTGCTTGCCGACCTTAAAACTTTCCTAATTGGCTGGCGCCACTACTAGTGGCGCCAAACCAAGAAATGGCCTGGCACCACTCCTTGTGGTGCTAAGAAGGAATTTGGCCTAGCGCCACTGCAACAGGCGTTAGGTCTATCCTATCTCTATAAATACAGAGCCTCCTCCAGCGTGAAAGAGGTCCGCAAACTCAATCTGAAAACCCTAATATTCGATATACAGAGCTCATAGCCTCCCTACACCCTAGCTTCTCTAGTTTTTCGAAACTCTAGCCACCATACACAAACCCTAACCTCCTATACACTTATACACTAGCCTCCAACCCTCCAATGAAGATTTGGATTGCTGCAACTCGAAGCTCTCGAAGACCAAGACAAAGCTCTCGAAGGCTGAAGCGAAGACCAAAGAAAAAGCAAGAAAAACAAGGCGCGCAAAGCCAAGCGAAATAAACAAGACATACGGTAGGTTTTATCTTTAAGTTTCTGCACTTCCCCCCCCCCCCCCCCCCTCTCTCTTCTCCCTCCTAACCTACTTAGGTTTTCTCTATTTTAATCCACCATCTTCTTCCCCCCTTTCTTTGCATGCTTGAAATAAGAGGATTCCCAGTCCATGTGTAGGATTAGACTATTGGAGGGTCACCGTGTCGGGGGCTTTCTTTTAGTCTAACCGAAGACCACGTCGGTTCGACCCCCTTGATTATGTGGTGAAGCCTTAACCTTGTATGTTCACGACCCCAATTTGCATTGTGCATATCATTATCTTGCATTCTTCCAAAAATCGTTTTCAAACTAGTTTTCAAAGCTCGCATTAAACTTGTTTTCAAAATTATATCAAAATCTCCTTTTTTAAAACTTATTTTCAAAATCACAATCCTAGGGTTATTCTAGCCTTTCCATGGCTAGGATTGCTTTAGGAAAGTGTTACATTTAAAGTGACCGATATGGTCTATATTTTCAACTCCTTGTTGTTTTCAAAACCACTTTCTTAAAGTGGTTCTAACCTTTTTATGGTTAGGATCGCTTTAGGAAAGTGAGACGTTTTTATACTTTCCAAAAAACTCTCTTTCCAAAAGTCTCTCTTTCTAAAACCCTCTTTTTCAGTATGCTTTCTAAAAACTCTTCTTTCCAAAATTGTTTTCAAAAGTTCCCTCCAAAAATCTATTTTTCAAAAACTCCTTTTCAACTCCTTTCCAAAATACTCTCTTCAAAATTCCTTTCCTAAAAACGTTCCCTAGGTTTCCTTCTTAGAAAAATCTCTTTTTTAAAATTCTCTTTCTAAAAACTCCTCACTAGGATTTCTTTATAAAAACTCTCTCTTTTCAAAATTCACATTCTAGAAACTCCTCTCCAAGATTTCTTTCCAAAAATCACCCTTTCTAAAAACTCCCTTTCCAAAAACTCTTTTCTTGGTGCCCAAGTCAAACCCTAGAGCCCACAATTAGGAAACCCTAATTTTCTTTCCCAAAAATACGATTTCCAATCCCTTATTTTGGCCTCAAAACCTAAGTTTCTAAAACCTCTTGTTTTCTACATCAAAACTATACATATTTCTAAAACCTATTTTCTACATCAAAACTATAGTCTTCCCAAATCTAGGGTTTCTAAAACTTCCCTTTCCAAATCTATGCCAAATCCAATCTTCCCTTTAGGTCACCAAATCTAATCTCCCGTTTAGGAAACTAGATCATATCCTCCGTTTTTTGAAACAAAATCAAACATTTTCTTTTAGAAACAAAATTTAATCCCTTGTTTTAGGAAATAGGAATCTTAACTCTTCATAGTCTAAATCTTTCCTAATTTAACTCTTTCCTAATCTTCGACTTTCCTAAATCTTAAGTTTCTAACACTTGAACATAAAAATCTTTCCTAAATTTTAAAACTCAACTTCCACATCTTTCCTAATTCTACCCATTTTCAAATATTAACTTTCCAAATCTAAGTTTTCAAATCTTTCCTAAACTCAAATCTTTCCTAATCTTAAGATCTTCTAAAACTCTAAAACTTTCTAAATCCTAAACTTTTTAAATTTCAAATCTTTCCAAATTCGAAGTTTTCCAAATTCAAAACTTTCTTAGGTTAAAACTTTCTAAATTCTAAACTTTCGTAAAACTTCAAATCTTTCCAAATCTAAAATTTTCTGAACTCAAAACTTTCTTATTTTCAAAACCTTTCTTAAAATGAAACTTTCTTAATTCAAAACTTTCCTAAGTTGAAACTTTCCTAATTCCAAAACTTTCTTAAAATGAAACTTTCTAAAAATGACACTTTCCTAATTCGAAACTTCCTTAAACCAAAACTTTCCTAAAACAAAACCTTCCTAATGTGACACTTTCCTAATTTGAACCTATCCTAATTCGAACATTTCCTAAATCCAATCTTTTCAAATTTTCCAAGTCCAACATTCGAGTCAAATCTTTTCTAAAATCTTTCCAAGTCAAGTCCAATCCTTCTTTTTAAGTTCCTAAGTCTAGGTTTCCTAAAACCAAGTCTTTCAAAACCAATCTTTTCAAATCTTCCAATCAAAGTCTAAATTTTCTATGCTTCCAATTTCAATTCCAATTCCAACTCCAACTTCAACTCTCTTCCAATCATACTTTTTGTTTTCTATCAGACTTTTGTCCGAACTACGACTGACCTGATTTCTCCAAAAGGATGAATAGGCAACCCTCATGGGTGTGGTCACAACATTTTTCAAATTTCTATTTTTACAACTTCTTTCAAATTTCGAATTTCATAATCTTCTTCAAGTTTTCAATTTCCTAATCTCTTCCAAGTTTCCAATTCCATGATCTATTCCTAATTTCTATTTCCAATTTCAAATCTATCTTTTCAAAGCTCTTTTAAATCAAATCAATTTCTTTTCAAATCTTTTTCCAAATCTATTTTCTTACTCTCTCTCTTGCATTTGCATGTCATGCATCATGTCTTTTAAACATTCTTTTTTCTAAAGTGGATAGGATTGGTCATTTGTTAGTTAAAGACTCTTATAGGTGAATCTAGGATAAATAGACATGTAGGTACCGCAAGGGCAGGGTAGGGTGATGGCTTAGTACATCTTCCCTACACGTAACCAACCTCCGAACCTGGAATCAATGTTTTCAAAGACCAAAAAAGGATTTATTTTTCAAAAAGGGCTTAAATGTTTTCCAAAGGTTGCCAAACAACCTGTTTTCTTAAAAACCCTCTCTTGAGGAGGTATTTTCAAAATCGTTTTAAAAAACCCTAAGTACAGTCTTCGGATTATGCTTAGTTTTTAGGTGACCTAACTTACCTTAATCAAGTTAGGTGGCAACTCCAAATCTTTTCTAAAAGTCCTATATTGAAATCCATTTTCAATTCAAACCTAGTCGCACTCATTCTTCTAGGAGGGTGAGTTCTAACGAGAGAGTACAAAGTTTTTCCCGCTTGTATGGGTATTGCTCGAGTGCGAAAAATCTGAGCGCGACACTTGACTCTAGTTGACCAACCCTAGGTTAATCTAACCCAAGTTAGTTAACCTTAGGTCACCCTTAACCATAAGCTAACCCAACATAGGTTAACATGCTTCAAGGTTCCAACTCATAAACCCTTTTTTAATGATTTTTCAATTTTAAACCATTCTCATTATCCACTTCTCCAATACTCCCTACTCACATGATTTAAAAAAAAAAAAAACAAACTCCATAAACTTTTCAAATGTTCCTACACTTCATCTTTAAGGCATTTCCAAAAAAAATATTTTTAAAATGTCACAAACCTAAGGTATCCCTAGCCCTCTCATAGTTAGGGATTCCAAGAACAAGTGATAAATCAAGAACAATTTCTAAAGTTGTCCATATCAGGATTCCAAACCCTTAGCCATTTTCGAAAACCACTTTCAAAAACTAATTCATCAAAACATTCCTCTAAGGTTTTCAAAACAAGACTTCAAAAATACTTTCAAGTTCTCTTGAGACATGCCAAAGCAATTTTTTCAAAAACTTCCTTAAGTTGATCCAAAAATATTTTCAAAATACTCCACCATCCAATTTTAAGTCAAAACTTCCAAGACCACAAAGAGTCTTCAACTTCCAAGACCACCAAGTGTCTTAAACTTTTTCAAAGACCTCAAAGAGTCTTCAACTTCCAAAGACCTCAAAGTGTCATAAACTTTTCCAAAAGACCTCAAAGTGTCTTAAACTTTTCCAAAGACCTCAAAGAGTCTTCAACTTCTAAAGACCTCAAAGTGTCATAAACTTTTCCAAAAGACCTCAAAGTGTCTTAAACTTTTTCAAAGACCCCAAAGTGTCTTCAAACCTTCCAAAGGCCCTAATGCGCCTATTTTTCAACAGGCTCTTGCTCGAACTACGAATGACCTAATTCTTGCCAAATGAGATACGTAGGCAACCTAAAATGGTGCGGTCATAACTTTTATTTCAACCCCAATCCCTTTTTCAAAAATTCCAATCAATTCAAAGTTTCTATTCCAAACTCTTTCAAAACCTCATTATTTTCAAACTTCTTCCAAAAACTTGCATCATGCATCATCCATCCAAAAAGTAATGACTAAACCCCGTTTTCAAAATTCTAAAGTGGATATTAAGTGGACAATGGTAACCGGTTATTCTAGTGAGTGAACAAAGGGTGATTAGACATATAGGTACCGAAAGGGCGGAGTAGAGTGATGATCTTAGGATATCTTCCCTATACGTAACTAACCCCCGAACCATAGATTTCTGTTTTCAAGTAACCAAAATGGAGTTATTTTCCAAAAGGCCTTAAATTTTTCCCAAGGTTGCCAAACGACCTATTTCTTAAAAACCCTCTCTTGAGAGAGTTTTCAAAATCTGTTCCAAAAACCTTAAGTTTAATCTTTAGATTAACACTTAGTTTTAGGTACCCTAACTCAACTTAATCAAGTTAGGTGGCGACTCCTATTTTTGTAAAGCCTTTAGTCAAACCAATTTTCAAACCTAGTCGCACTTGTCCTTCAAGGAGGATGAGTTCTAGTGATAGAGTTCCGTGTTTTAGGGTCTCCGAGCCGAAAGAATCTTGGACACCCAAAAACGACAAGAAGTGGCTAACATATGTCTTATGGCTCATAAAGATGATAGTGAGGTATCTGATTCTTCCCAATTTACTTTTAATGAATTACAAGATGCTTTTGATGACTTACTTTGTGAATTCAGAAAATTGAGAATTAAAAATGGACTTCTTAAGAAGATGATTTCTACTCTTACTGTTGAAAATGAGAATTTGCAAAAGGAAAATGAAGTTTTGAAAAATGAAGTCTGTATTTTAAAAGATAAGGTTAAGAAAAATTCTCTTCAAAAGGACCTTTCAAAAGAAAATTACATTTTGCTTGATAAGGTTAAAAACTTGGAAACAAGTCTTCGTAGTGTGTAAATGGAAAAGAAAAACTGGATGCAATTTTAGAAAAACAAAATTGTTCACTTGACAAAGTTAGCCTTGGTTTTGATCCATTTAAAAGGAAGAAATTTTCAAAAGGCAGATTTGGAACTTCAACTAGAAAAACACAGATATCATGCTTTTACTGTCATAAAAGGGGACATATTGCTAGTAAATGTTTTGCTTTACAAAAATCAAATGTTCCTAGCAATGCATAGGTCTCTAAAAGACCATTGAGGAGTAACCCCCAAGGACCTAAGATGATTTGGGTACCTAAGGTCAGATAAACCCTGTTGCAAGTTTGCCTTCAAGCCAAATCCGAGAAAGATAATTGGTACTTGGATAGTGGATGCTCAAGGTATATGACGGGAGATGAAGCTCAATTCACTTCTTTCTCACCAAAGGATGGAGGTCTTGTCACATTTGGTAACAATAGCAAAGGGAAGATTATCGGTATAGTTAGTATTGGTAAGAATTCATCTACCTCTATCAAAAATGTATTACTTATTAAGGGACTCAAATACCATCTTTTAAGCATTAGTTAACTGTGTGACAAATGATGCAAGGTTGTATTTGAATCATCTAAATGTGATGTAATTGACATGGATGATAACAAAACAATTCTCATTGGACATAGACAATGCAATATTTATGTTTTCAATCTTAATGATTTATCTTTATGCAAAATAGAATGTCTTACAGCTATGAATAGTGATGAACGTTGGTTGTGGCATAGAAGACGTGGTCACATTAGTATGAGCATACTTTCAAAAGTTTCTAAACATGATTTGGTCAAAGGTCTTCCAAAGATAAAATTTGACAAAAATAGAGTTTGTGATGCTTGTCAATTAAGTAAGCAAACTAGAATTTCTTTCAAATCCTTAAATATGCTCACTACTTCTAGGCCACTTCAACTATTGCATATTGACTTATTTAGACCAACAAAAACTTTTAGTCTTAGTGGTAAACAATATGCACTTGTTATTGTTGATGATTATTCTAGATTTACATGGACATTATTCATAGCCTATAAGGATGAGACAATTGTTTTCTTCACAAAATTTTGCAGAAAAGTCCAAAATGAAAAAGGAATTTCAATTACTTCTATTAGGACTGATCATGGAGGGAAATTCGATTGTAAACCTTTTGAAATATTTTGTGATGAAAATGGTTTTGATCACAATTTCTCAGCTCCTAGAACACCTCAACAAAATGGAGTTATTGAGAGAAAAAAATAGAGTTTTAGAAGAAATGGCTAGAACCATGCTTTGTGAAAATGGTCTACCAAAATACTTTTGGGCTGAACCTGTTAACACAGCTTGTTATGTTTAAAACCAAATAAACCCCCAATTAACTTTGGAAAGAAAATAAACCAAATGTCTCATACTTTAAAGCTTTTGGATGTAAATGCTTTGTATTGAATAACAATAAAGACAACTTCAGCAAGTTTGATGCTAAATCCGACGATGGTGTATTTCTTGGCTATTCAACATATAGCAAGGCTTATAGAGTTTTTAATAAGTGACTCTAGTTGTTGAGGAATCAGTCCACATCACTTTTGATGAACTTAATCCTTCTTCAAAGAATGTTGCAAGTGATGATGCAGATGAGCTAGAATCTGGAATGGAAAAGCAGGACATCCAACCAAGCTCAAATGAGGAACCACAAAACGAAAGAGAATTACAAGGAGTTCCTACCAGCCAACAAGAAATTAATGAAGGTCTACCTAAGGAATGGAAGTTTACGCATAACCATCCTACGAAACAAATCCTAGGTGATCCTTCACAAGGTGTAAGAACTCGATCCTCTATAAAAAATATATGTAATCATCTCGCATTCTTATCTCAAATAGAGCCTAAGTGTTTTAATGATACTAAACATGATGAATTTTGGATAAATGCAATGCAAGAGGAATTAAACCAATTTGAAAGGAATGAGGTATGGCACCTTGTTCCTAGACCTAATGTTCATCCAGTTATTGGAACCAAATGGGTATTTAGAAATAAAATGGATAAATTTGGAATTATTTTGAGGAACAAGGTAAGACTTGTTGCTTAAGGTTATAGTCAAGAAGAAGACATTGATTTTGATGAAACCTATGCTCCTGTAGCTAGATTAGAAGCCATTAGATTATTACTTGCATTTGCTTGTTTTAAAGATTTTAAATTGTATCAAATGGATGTGAAAAGTGTATTTCTAAATGGTTTTATCACTGAAGAAGTTTTTGTTAAACAACCACCTAGGTTTGAAGATCCAAAACTTCCTGACCATGTTTTCAAACTCATAAAAGACTTGTATGGTTTGAAGCAAGCCCAAAGGGTTTGGTATGAACGATTAAGTAAGTTTTTGATTGAAAAAGGTTTTTCTAGAGGAAAAATAGATACAACTCTTTTTATTAAAATATAAAAGAGTGATATGCTTACAGTACAAATTTATGTAGATGATATTATATTCGGTGCTACTAATGAATCACTTTGCGAAGAATTTGCTAAGTGCATGCCGAGAGAATTCAAGATGAGTATGATGGCAGAGCTCAACTACTTTCTCGGACTTCAAATCAAGCAATCAAAGGAAGACATCTTTATCAACCAAGCCAAGTACATCAAGGACTTAATCAAAAAGTTTGGCATGGAAGATGCAATGCCTATAAGTACTCTAATGAGTACTACAACAAAATTAGATAGCGATGAGAAAGGTAAGTCAGTAGATACTAAGCTTTATAGAAGTATGATAGGCTCTCTATTGTATCTAGCTGCTAGTAGACCTGACATAATGTTTAGTGTTTGCTTATGTGCTCGCTTTCAATCTAATCCTAAAGAATCTCATGTGATTGCTGTAAAAAAGATTTTTCGTTATCTTAAGCACACACCAAATCTTGTATTATGGTATCCAAGAAATACATGTTTTAATCTAAATGCTTACACTGATACTGATTATGCAGGGAGTAGAGTTGATAGGAAGAGCACAAGTGGCTCTTGCCAACTCCTAGGCAATATGATTGTATCTTGGTATAGTAAGAAATAAAATTCAGTTACTCTCTCCACAGCTAAGGCTGAATATGTAGTAGCTGGGAGTTGTTGTGCACAAGTGTTGTAGATCAAACAACAATTGGAAGATTATGGAATCTTGTTTGATCATATTCCTATTAAATGTGATAATACTAGTTTAATAAACTTGACTAAAAATCATGTTCAACACTTTCGCACAAAACATATTGAAATTAGATATCACTTTATACGCGATCATGTGCAAAAAGGTGATATTGAACTTGATTTTGTGTGCACTGATATGCAATTAGCTGATATCTTTACTAAACCATTAAGTGAAGATCGTTTTTGTATGATTAGAAGAGAATTAGGAATGAGTGATCCTTTATCCTAAAATGTGTTTGATTTGAGTGAAATTTGTGCTTTGAATGTTTAAATGGGTTTATCATTCATATGAAATGCTTTTCTTGAATTCATGATGCATTATATAATCATATTAAGACAATCTTTATCTCAAAACTTGAAAAAGATCATTTCATGAAATCCTTATGATTCACATGCTCAGTATGGGTGACAGAGTCAACACTTTATTTCATAGAGTCGGCTCATCACAACAGTGGACTTAAATTATTTCATTAACAAGGCATGTGTCGACTCATTTAGTTCATAAGTCGCCTCATGCTTCGAGCCTATATACTTTGACGAAGCCCACTTTATAAACATTCAAAATTTTTATCTCACTCTTTTTCTCTCCCGCTCCCCTGTTCGCTCCAAAACCCAATCGTCACTCTCAACCATCGTAAATCTTCATCTCAATGTCTCTATAAACCCTAATCGACCTCTTTCCATTCTCACTCAACCTTCCTTAACCCTATAATGGCTCTTAAAATTGAACAAGGAAGAGAAAGCCCTAATGTTCCTTTGTCGCATACTCAGAAACGGAAAAGGGTTGGACCAGTGATTAGAGAACCAGAGGAAAGGGCTCCTGAAGAACAACTTGGATGGGTTACCATACATTTCAGAGATACATTAGCAGAGGAAAGGTACTTGAATATTTTCAGTTTGTGTAAAGTTTTGAATGGACGTTGGATAGATCATGCCTTTTTAAAACGTGAACTTTGACTTCCCCCATATCCTTGAGAACCTGGGGTGGGAACCCTACACAACAATCAAAGAGAATGTATATCCAAAGTTGGTTATGCATTTCTACTCTAATCTGATGAAGAAAGTTGGAAGCAACATGATTACTAGCTTTGTGAATGGAGTGAAAATCACTCTGAATGAAGGGACTTTGGTAGAAATAATGGGAACTAGTTATGGTAGAGAAATGTATTTTGAAAACATTAGTTGAAAAGAACAACTTAGAGTTCTCTTTGGTCATGACATGCCCGAATCCACTTAACCCATAGCCAACAACTTCCTTGTTGAATTGAGACTAGTCCACCATTTTATGACAACCGTTTTCTTACCCAAAGTTGTTGGTTTTGAGCGTGTAACTGAGAAGGACCTGTTTTTCTTGTGGGCCTTTCTCACGACCACCAGAATTGATATTCCCTACTATATTCTCTTCAACGTGGCCAATATTGCTACCACTGCCTCTAAGAACCTATCCTATGGAATATTGCTAACCAAGATTTTCAAACACTTTCAAGTCAATCTCTTGGGAGTAAACTACAGAAAGCCAGATGCTTACAAAGATGAATACATCAAGTACACCTTGAGCAGGATAGGATATAAGAAAGTCAATGACCGTTGGGTTCCAAGGCCAAATAAAGTTGCTCCTGCCAACTCTTCATAGAAAAGAGCATTTGCCTCTGGCCTTCGAAAACCTTTAGCCCAAACCCTTGATGCCTCCTCTATTGATACACTTTTGGGAAGCATGATGGACATGCTTCAGAGTATGGACCACAAACTTAATGAAGGGTTGCTTCAGTTGAAAGACCTTAAGAAAGACGTGGTGTAGTTGAAAAGGGCTCAAAAAATTTTAGTGGGTGAAGAAGAAAGAGAATGAGAACCAGAAACTGAAGAAAGAAATGAGAAAGAACAAGAGAAGGAAGCAGAGAAAGATTTGGAGGACACTGACCTAGAAACTGAGGAGGATGAGCCTACAGATATTATCTCTGAGGATGAATCTGAGGATATTGCACCAAGGAAGAAGGTTGTTCCAGCAAAGACAGCCAAACCATCTACCTCAGCCTCTAGATTTGTGCAAAGGAGGCCATAAGGTTTGAGGCCTAGACCCTTTTCTAGTCCATTCTACACTGCTTCAAAACCTGTTGATCTCAGTCGCGCCCAGATTTTTCACACTCGAGGAATACTCACACAAGTGGAAAAAATGTTGTACTCTCTCATTAGAACTCACCCTCCTAAAAGAATGAGTGCGACTAGGTTTGAATTGAAAAATTGATTTGATTAAAGTGCTTTTGAAAAAGATTTGGAGTCGCCACCTAACTTGATTAAGGTGAGTTAGGTCACCTAAAAACTAAGAATAATCCGAAGACTACACTTAGGGTTTTTGAAAAACGATTTGAAAATATCTCCTCGAGAGAGGGTTTTTAAGAAAACAGGTTGTTTGGCAACCTTTGGAATATATTTAGCCCTTTTTAGAAAAATAACTCATTTTGGTCTTTGAAAACAGTGATCCTAAGTTCGGAGGTTGGTTACGTGTATGGAAAATGCACTAAGCTATCACCCTACCCCGCCCTTTCGGTACCTACATGTCAATCTACCCTAGATTCACCTATGAGAGTCTTTAATTAACTCGTGTTCAATCCTATTTCACTTTAGAAAAATAATGTTTGAAAAATATGATGCATGATATGCAAGTGCAATAGAAAAGGATTGAAAAATAAATTTAAAAAGAGATTGATTTGATTTGAAAATAGATTTGAAGAGATGAAAATGAAATTGGAAAGTTTGAAAATTTGAAAATAGAAATTTGAAATTGGAAGTTTGAAAGTAGATTGGAATTTGAGATTTGAAAAGATTTTGAAAACCACACCCATGAGGGTGGAATTGAAAGTTTAAAAAGTGTTGTGACGGCACCTATGAAGGTTGCCTACATATCCCTTTGGGAGAATCAGGTCAGTCGCAGTTCGGATTGGAGTCCAATTGAAAATAGATTGATTTGAAGAGAGAGATTGAATTGGAAGAAAGAGATTGAATTGAAAATTGGATTTGATTTGAGATTAGAAGAGGATATTGGAAATTGAAATTGAGAAGATTGGACTTGCTTTGGAAAGATTGATTTTGGAAAGACTTGGTTTTAGGAAACCTAGACTTAGGAAAGATAAGAGACCTAGGAAAGACTTCAGATTAAGAAAGATCAGATTGGAATGTTGGATTTGGCAAGATCTTGAAAGATTTGGAAACCTGGAATTTCGGAAAAATTTAGATTAGGAAAGTTTCGAATTAGGAAAGTGTCATTTTTGGAAAGTTTGAAATTAGGAAAGTTTTAGGTTTAGGAAAGTTTCAACTTAGGAAAGTTTTGAATTAGGAAAGTTTTCAAATTAGGAGAGTTTCAAAATTAAGAAAGTTTTGAAATTAGGAAAGTTTTGAATTAAGAAAGTTTCGAATTTAGAAATGTTTGAAAAAGGGAAGTTTTGATTTTGGAAAGTTTTGAAAACAAGGAAGTTTTGAAAATAAGAAAGTTTCATTTTGGGAAAGGTTTGAAAAAGGAAAGTTTTCAGTTTAGGAAATGTTTGAACTAAGAAAGGTTTGAATTAAGGAAATTTTGAATTAGGAAAAGTTTGGATTAAGAAAGTTTTGAGTTTAGAAAAGTCTTAGATTTGGAAAGATGTTGAAGTTTTGGAAAGTTTAAAGTTTAGAAAGATTTGGGTTTAGAAAGATTTAACTTAAGAAAGTTTTGAATTTAGGAAGCTTAGAATTTTAGAAAGATTTGAAATTTAGAAAGTTTAGGATTTAGAAAGTTTTAGAGTTTAAATTTTAGAAAGTCTTGAAATTAGGAAAGGCTTGAGTTTAGGAAAGGTTTGAAAACTTAGGTTTAAGAAGTTAAGATTTGAAAAGAGGGTAGAATTAGGAAAGGGTTGAATTAGGAAAGATTTGAAAGTTGAGTTTTAAAATTTAGGAAAGATTTTTATGTTCAAGTTTTGGAAACTTAAGATTTAGGAAAGTGGAAGTTTAGGAAGGATTTGAATTAGGAAGAGATTGGATTTTGTTTCTAAAAGAGAAAGGTTGGATTTTGTTTCCAAAAACGGAGGACGGGATCCTAAACGGAAGATAGGATTTGGCAAGGATTTGGAAAGGGAGACTCTAGAAACCCTAGATTTGTAAAATTATAGTTTTGACGTAAAAACTGGGTTTTGGAAACATGTATAGTTTTGATGTAGAAAACGAGAGGTTTTGGAAACCTAGGTTTAGGGCAAAGTTTGAAAACCATGTTTTTGGGCAGAAAATTTAGGGTTTCCTAATTGTGGGTTCCAGGGCTTGACTTGGGCTCTAAGGAAAGAGTTTTTGGAAAGTGCGTTTTTAGAAACGTAGATTTTAGAAGCAAAATCCTAGAGGGGAATTTTTAGAAGGGAGATTTTGGAAAAGAGAATTTTTGGAAAGATTTTTAGGGAGCGTTTTTAGAAAGTGAATTTTTAGGAGAGAGAGTTTTGGAAAGGAGTTGGAAAAGGGGGTTTTGAAAAATAGATTTTGGAGGGGAGTTTTTGAGAACAATTTTGGAGAGGAGAGTTTTAGGAAAGTATGTTGAAAAAAAGATTTTTAGGAAGAGAGACTTTTTGAAAAGAGAGTTTTTAGAAAGTATGAAAATTTTTCACTTTCTTAAAGCGATTCTAGCCATAAGAAGGCTAGAAACACTTTAAGAAAGTGGTTTTGGAAAACAATAACATTTGAAAATATAGACCAAAAAGGTCACTTTTAATGTAACACTTTCCTAAAGCAACCCTAGCCATGGAAAGGCTAGAATCACCCTAGAATTGAGGTTTTGAAAACATGTTTTTGAAAAAGAGATTTTGATGCAATTTTGAAAACAAGTTTGAAAACGTTTTGAAAAACAACTTTGAAAACGGTTTTTGGAAGATACAAGACTATGATATGCATAATGCAATTTGGGGTCGTGAACATACAAGGTTAAGGCTTCACCACATAATCAAGGGGGCCGGACCCACGTGGTCTTTGGTTAGACTAGAAGAAAGCCCCCGACACGGTGACTCTCCAATAGCCCAATCCTACACATGGACCGGGAATCCCTTTGTTTCAAGCATGCAAAGAAAGGGGGGAAAGAGATGGGGGATTAAAATAGAGAAAACCCAAGTGGGTTAAGAGAGAGAAGAGAGAGAGGGGGAAGTGCGGAAATTTAAATAGGGAGCCTACCGTATGTCTTGTTTATTTTGCGTGCCATGCAGTCTTCGGTCTTCGGTCTTGATCTTCGTCTTCCGTCTTCAAGAGTTGTCTTCAAGCTTCAGGTTACAGCTCCTCAAGTCTTTAAAAGATGGTTGAAGGCTAGTGTACGAGTGTATGGGGGTGCGTATGAGTGTATAAGAGGCTAGGGTTTGTGTATGGTGGCTAGGGTTTAGTGTAGGGTGGCTAGGGTTTGGAGAACCTAAGGAAACTAGGGTTTTTGGAGGTGCTTGAGCTCTGTATATCAAAATATAGGATTCTTAGGTTAAGTTTGCAGACCCCTTTCACGTTGAATGAGGCTCTATATTTATAGAGGGAGGACAAACTTGGCACCTGTTGTAGTGGCGCCAGGGCAAACTTTACACTGGCGCCACTAGGAGTGGCGCCAGCCAATTAAGAAAGGTTTAAGGTTGGCAAGCAACGTATCTTTGACTAGATTTGGGCGCCTATACTAGTGACTACCATGCAATTTTTAGCCTGGCTTCACTAGGAGCGACTCCGGAAAATTCGGGAATGATTTGAAGGAGCCGGGAATGAGTCGGAAGGCCGGAAAGGAGCAGGAACACTTAAAATAGTGTCCTGGAGGTATTTGACTTGAAAAGTGAGGATAAGATGTGTCGGAAAGGTTGACCGGGCCCTTAGGGGCAAAACGGTCAATCGGACTAGGAAGCTGCCGGGGCGAACTCGGATTGTCTCGGGAAAAGACTTGGGATCTGGAAACATTATTTAGAATGTTCCCAGAGGTTGCCGGTTTGATTCCTAGAGCTGGCGTGGTCGAAAAAGGAGACCGGCCCACTAGGGGCAAAACGGTCATTTTGTACCGGGTTTGCCGAAACTGACTCGGAATGGTCCGAAAAGGTAAGGGGAGGTTGAGAACACTATAAAAAGTATTCTCGGGTCATTACCGGTTTGATACCCAAAGCCGGTGTGGTCGAAGGAGACCAGCTTTCTAGGGGCAAAATGGTCATTTTGTACTGGGTTGGCCGGAACTGACTCGGAATGATCTGGAAAGGTAAAAGAAGATTGAGAATACAATAAAACGTAGTCTCAGGAGGTTACCGGTTTGATACCCAGAGCCGGTGTGGTTTCTGGGGCATTCGGATGCTTAGGGGCAAAATGGTCATCTTGACCGGAAAGTCTCGGAAAAGGTCCTATGGGCAGTCTGGTCATTTTTCACCGAAGTGAGCTAACAGACATGGGTGTTGACCTGGGTTTTGAGTGTTTCCGCCACTCTAACGGCGGTCGCCGTGACACAGGAATTTGTTGCCAATTCCCTATATTGACCTATTTGTAAGTATTTCCGCTACTCCAACGGTTTTGTGAGTATTTCCGCTACTCTAATGGTTTTGTGAGTATTTCCGCTACTCTAACGGTTTTGTGAGTATTTCCGCTACTCTAACGGTTTTGTGAGTATTTCCGCTACTCTAACGGTTTTGTGAGTATTTCCGCTACTCTAACGGTTTTGTGAGTATTTCCGCTACTGGTTTTGTGAGTATTTCTGCTACTCTAACGGTTTTGTGAGTATTTCCGCTACTCTAACGGTTTTGTGAGTAGTTTCGCTACTCGGACCGTCTCGAGGAATAAACTGTCTTGAGAGTGGGACTAGAACGGGTCTTACCGTCTCCGAAGAGACGTGCCTAGATTGGAACCGTCTCGAGGAATAAACTGTCTCGAGAGTGGGATTGGAAAGGGGTCTTACCGTCTCCAAAGAGACGTGCCTGGATTGGAACCGTCTCGAGGAATAAACTATCTCGAGAGTGGGTTTGGAAAGGGGTCTTACCGCCTCCGAGGAGACGTGCCTGGATTGGAACCGTCTCGAGGAATAAACTATCTCGAGAGTGGGATTGGAAAGGGGTCTTACCGTCTCCGAAGAGACGTGCCTGGATTGGAACCGTTTCGAGGAATAAATTGTCTCGAGAGAGGGATTAGAAAGGGGTCTTACCGTCTCCGAGGAGACGTGCCTGGATTGTGAGTGTTTCCGCCACTCTAACGGTTTTGTAAGTAGTTTTGCTACTTGGACCGTCTCGAGGAATAAACTGTCTCGAGAGAGGGTTTGGAATTGGAATAAGAAAGAACAATGCCCCCTAAGGGCATTTTGGTCATTTTGCCTCTATTTGGGCCTAACAGGCCCGCGAAGCGATGGAAAGACGAAATTTGGACCTAGAGAATTGGTTTCGATAGGAATATGCCCACAATGACTTGAAAACAAGTCTGAATGGAGTGTAGACTGCTGAGCGGTCAAAAATGGGGTGCTTACAATCTCTCACCCTCTCCCTATCCTTCTCCATCTCCTTAAAACAACTTTCAAAATCCTCTAACTTCAAAGTTCAAGTCATGGCTCTGTCACTCTCGTGGTCCTTTTATAAATTTTTTTTTTCTGTTTTGTTCTGATTCTGGCTTAGTTTTTGTGAACATTAACTGTATAACTCTCTTTGTAATCTCAATGGTTTAATCAATGAAATATCATTCTGTTCTGATATCAAATGTGATTGCTCTGATAACTTATTTGATTGATTCTCTGTTTATACAATCTATTCTATTTTTAATTTTTTTTTTTTTTTGCTATTGTACCTGTCTATCATTCTCACTCAATTGGTATCATTCTCATTCTATTTTTAATGTATTGACAAAAAGCGGGAGAAGTATTGGGGTATAGTATTGGCAAAATTAGAGTAAAATTGTATTGGACAAAACAAATTGTGTTTAAGTTAAAAAGGGGAGAAGTATTGGAAGTATTTGAGCAAAATTGATAAATTGAAAATTTGGTAGAATTGGGTACAAGAAATGAACACTATGCTTTTACTAAAAAATGAGTTGCATATAAATATTTGTTCAAGATTGAGTATGTATATAAACTACATTGGAGAACCAGAATTAGCATTAAATGAAAATGTAATGAAATGAGTAATTTTTTACTTATAAACAGCATGTTCTTAAGGGGAGTAACATGAATCTTTTTCCTCAAAATGTCTTTGATTTCACTGACAAAAACTCCCTGAAAATTGTTTTTGAAATATTTTTATCCTCTAAGCATCATTTGCTTAATTACGAAACAAAAGGGGAGTTTCTTTATTGGCATGTTATTTAACTTTGTTCATTTTATTTAATCTTACATAAACTTATTTTGTAAAAGTTTTGTCATCATAAAAAAGGGAGAGATTGTTGACTTAAGGTTGACCCTTACCGACTCAAGATTAATTCCCATGTTGATTTTGATGATAACTAAACCCTATGTTATTTTACTAATGACTCTACTTAGTGTGCAGATTAATAAAATTCATAATTTATACTTAAAGTTCAATCTTAAGTATAATGAATGTCAGAGAATGCACAACAAATTCAAGAGCTATGCAATGAACCAAACAGAGGAGTGATGCCTATATCTACTTCAAACAAATGTTCTACATTCGAAGAGATTGAAAGTGTTCAAATGAAACTTCTATCAAGTATGCATAGATTCAATGAAGATTGATTTGCACTCAAGATAGACTGAAGACTTCATCAGAATATGCAAAGAGTAGTTGAAGAAGTGCAAAGATCAGTTGAAGGGATTGAAAATGCTCAAGAGAAGACTTTATCAAGAATGCAAAGATCAATTCAAGATAATGTGATTGTAGTTACTGAGAAGATGGTTCACAATGATTGTCTGATCTCTACCTGGAATCCAAGTGAAGAATTCTTCTACAATATAAAGAATTGATGAAAACTAGATGTATGAAGAGATTTCATCAAGCTTGCAAAAGTCTCATTGATATGATTTTAAAGAAGAAAGAAGAATTTCTAGCAAAGAGAAGAACTCGGCATTGAAGCATTGTGAAGCTCTACATAATTAAGGAAGCTTGGCATTGAAAGATAGTGTTCTACAATGAAAGAAGAAAGCTTTGCAAATGAAGAAGAAAAGATAAACACTGATCGAATGAAGCTTTGACAGTTTGAGAGTCAAGAGAAGATCAATATCTAATGATTGATTCAATCCAGATTGAATAGAAATTAACTCTGATGAGTTAAAGATATTTGATTGATCATCATACCCCAAAGAAATACTCCTTGAAGATCTTATATCAGTGCTGAGATGAGCTAGATCATTAGAAGTCAGAAAGCAGAATTCTGGACAATGAGGGGACTCATGGAAATGAGGAGTCGCCTCTTGATTGTCGCGCCCAGATTTTTCGCACTCGAGGAATACTCACCCAAGCGGGAAAAATGCTGTACTCTCTTGTTAGAACTCACCCTCCTAAAAGAATGAGTGCGACTAGGTTTGAATTGAAAATTGGTTTGAATAAAGGGCTTTTGAAAAAGATTCGGAGTCGCCAGCTAACTTGATTAAGGTGAGTTAGGTCACCTAAAAACTAAGAAATAATCCTAAGATTACACTTAGGGTTTTTGGAAAACGATTTGAAAATATCTCCTCGAGAGAGGGTTTTTAAGAAAACAGGTTGTTTGGCAACCTTTGGAAAACATTTGGCCCTTTTTTGAAGAATAACTCCTTTTGGTCTTTGAAAACAGTGATCAAGGTTCAGAGGTTGGTTACGTGTAGGGAAGACGCACTAAGCTATCACCCTACCCCGCCCTTTCGGTACCTACATGTCAATCTACCCTAGATTTACCTATGAGAGTCTTCGACTAACTATAGTTCAACCCTATTCACTTTAGAAAAACAATGTTTGAAAAATATGATGCATGATATGTTTGAAAAATTCTACACTGACAGTTTTGTGAGTGTTTCCGCCACTCTGACGGTTTTGTGAGTAGCTTTGCTACTCGGACCGTCTCGAGGAATAAACTGTCTCGAGAGAGGGATTGGAATTGGAATAAGAAAGGACAATGCCCTTAAGGGCATTTTGGTCATTTTGCCTCTATTTGGGCCTAACGGGCCCGCGAAGCGATGGAAAGACGGAATTTGGACCTAGAGGATTAATTTCGATTGGAATATGTCCTCAATGATTTGAAAACAAGTCTGGACGGAGTGTAGACTGCCGAGCGGTCAAAAATGGGGTGCTTACATTGATCAAAGAAGCAAAAAACCTGGAGACCAAATAGACAAAGAGTAGACTCATTGAAATAAAGAGTCGTCTCATGGAAACAAACGCAAAGGCTTAAAGATAACATGATCAATGAACAGACACATGAAGACGAAGAGTCGCCTTATGAAAACATAAGTAAAAGGCTGAAGATCGAATGAACAAAGAGCGGACTCCTGAAGATGAAGAGTTGCCTCATGATAGCAGAAGCCAAAGATGTGAAGATAGAATGAACAAGGAGTCGCCTCATTGATATGAAGAGCGGACTCATAAAGTTGGTGAACAACATCTGGTAAATGCAGAAGCAGAAAGTGTCGACTCCACAAACCTGAAGCCGACTCCTTGGATATAACAGCTATTTTTCTTAACGTTATAACGGACTGGACGTGCATTAATGATACCCAACAACCTCTAATGGATGGAATCAATACAGGGGTTTATATATAAGCTTCCAGCTGCATTTATACAAGTGATTGAAGACAAAAACGAGATCAAACTGACTGATTCATTGAAAACCCTGAATATTCTTCCTGTCTTCATCTGTGAGCTCAGATTGTAAAATCTACTCTTGCTAGAGAGTGTATTAGTTACTTGTATACTTTTATACACTTGTAATTGAGAGTTTGAGAGTTCTCTTGTGAAAGCAAAACTCTTGAAAGTTTGAGTGGAGCTTGGACAAAACCATTTGGAGATTGAAGAGCTCGGTGATGAGTTCTTGTGTATAGTGAGCTGAGCACTTTATCAATCAGCAACCCATTTGTAATAGGTGATTACATAGTGGAAGAAGACTTCAAGGAGGTCTTGGGGTGAGGACGTAGACCACGGGTTGTGGTTGAACCTCGGTAAATCTGTGTGTTCTTTCTTATGCTCCGTTTTTCTTTCCTTTCTCGAATTATATTACATTGCATATAGATCGATCACTGTTACATTGCTTAGATTAATTTTAATTAATCTTAATTATTATTAATATTTGAAAAACCCAATTCACCCCCCTCTTGGGTTGCCATTTGGAAACAGCAAGATGGCAGATACTTCGCTTTCGTTCCTAACTGTTCCCTTTGTAGTAGCCATTCTCTTGGCTATGTTGGCGGTATTTTCTCCAGTCTGGGCGTAGGGTTCTGTAATCCTCCCTATCTTTAGGCCATTTTCTATCATCTATCCCTGCATGATGAGCTTGGAGAAGCTTTTCCCCACACTTGTGCAGAGCTTCTCATGGTATATACCTTGAAAAGTGTGCACAAACAGTTGTACGTACTCCTTCTCTTCCACTGGGGGATTGACTTATGCGGCAGCTTCTCTCTATCTCAAGGCATACTTCTTGAAGCTTTCCTTTTCACCCTTACTCATAGTCATCAGAGACCATCGGTCAGAGGTGAGATCAATATTATGACAATATTGGGCTTTAAATGCATTGACCAGCTCAATCCAGGTTGTGATCTTCCTTAGGTCCAGACGAGCAAACCATTGTAGAGCAGATCCCGTGAGGCTGCATTATAATAGCTGCATGAGGAGCTTCAGATCGTTACCGTGACCACTTAGAGCTCCAATATAGAGACAAAGATGAGCGACGGGGTTACCAGTGCCGTCATACTTCTGGAAGTCAGGCATTTTGAACCTAGCGGGTCTCGGATGGTCAGGAAATAAACATAACTCGTCATAGGCAGTGAACCCATAAATGTCGTGGCCATGGAGACTTCGCAGTGAATCCTCTAGCCCTTGGATTTTCAAACTGAGCGGGTCTAGGGGGGCCTTCTTTACGACAGGTGAAAGTAATATGGTCTCGTCCTCTTCAACGCTGATCCCTTTGGCATCCTCCTTATTCCTCCCCGCATTGTCAGACTGAAGCACGATCCTTGGATTAGCGGGTTCAAGGTCCTTTGACGAAGTCATGGATGATGATGGGACTACAGCAGTATCCTTTATAGCCCTAGTTTGAATGAGTTTGACCATCTCATCCATCTTGGTCCTCATTTCGTTAACCTCTTCTCGAGAGACTTGAGATGATTCTTCAGGATTAGCAGCCATCAGTGATGCTCTGTGCTGGGTGATAATGGCATCCCTAAGTAGATGTTGCCCCTTCTTGGGAGCAATATTGACTCAGTGTAGGGTGACCTCTGTAAATAAAAAGGAAGAAAGAAAAAGACAAAAACACAAATTGCAAGTCAGTTTCTGGTTTTTAAAGAGCTTTATGCGGTGCATGTCCTAGGGTGCCCCTCTTCAGATGGGAGACTATACATGGTGCATTGGCTCACTTTTGGAGATAGGGGACTGGCCCCTGTATGTAGATACCTTACGGTCGAGCGGGAATCTTCATCCATTCATACAATCATCCCTCAATTCTTTCGTAAAAATAAAGTACATTGAACTTTGGGTTTAAGATACAAGCGAATTGAAATGAATTTTAACAAGGGGAAGGGGGAACATTTTTCCTTTGGACTTCCACCTATCTAGTTTTACAAAAGAAAACCCTAAACTACTCTTGAGTCTTCGGATTCACCTTCGTTGGATTTGATGTCAAGGAGGTCGTTGAGAGACCTTGTTGATTGATTGCCCCTTGTCTTCTTAACAACCCTATCTCCGTGAGCATAGAGGGATTGAGGCCCCTCTTATGAAATGAATTGATGTGCATACCATGAGTCCTTAGGGTTACATGGGAACCCTTAGAGTTTAGGTAGGTTTAATGCAAGAGAGAGTGAACTAGGTGTCTGTGATATCCCAAACCTTTATTTAATTATATTAATGAGAATTTGTAGTTTATGCAATAATTAATGTTAATTATTTCTTATTTTGGGTAAAAAATGACCAATGAGAACTTGTGTTGTATCTTGTGTTGGAAGTGTGAAACACATGGGATTATTTCCCATGTGTCTTCTCATAACACAAGACACACACACACAAAACACACACACACACTCACCTACCAAGAAAAAGAAGGAAAGAGGAGGGAAGAAGGGCTTAAAGGAAGAGATTGAAGCTATTGAAGACTTTACCAAGCTTGAAGAAGGTAAGTTTTTATTTCTCTCTCTACAATTATATATGTATATGTATCTATCTTGTATGATTTTTGTTGGGTCTTTGTATATATGCACATATATGAGTTGGATTTGTCTTGGGAGACTCCTTGAGTCCCAATTACCTTGATTTTGAGAGCTTGAAGCTCATTGTTAAAGATTAGGAGTGGTGGTTTGGAAAATCCCCAAATGTATTAAATGTTAGGGTTTTGATTTTTTCTTTAGATCCCTTTGTTTTGATTGTTTTTTCTCCCCCATTTTGAGTTATTATCATCCTTGTAGGCTAATCTTTGAGCCCTAAGAGTGTTGGAAAGGTTTGGTTGTGTTTGGAGGGATTTTGGGCGAGTTTTGGGTTGAAAAATCATTGCTGCGTAGGCGGGGGCATTGAATGCCTGACAGGGCTGTTCGAACGACCCGAGAATAGATTTTTCATTTTTGCCTATCGTTGGAACGGCCCTTCTGGGTATTGGAATGGTCCGAGAGGGTGCTTTTCCATTTTTGCTTGGTGTTCCAACGGCCATTTTGGGCATTCCAACGGCTGGGTATTTTGGCCTGGCGTTTCAACAACCCGATTGGGCATTGAAACGGTCTGTTGGTTTCGGCACTATTTAGTAAAATGGGTATAACTTTCTCTAGAAAGCTCGGATTGATGCACTGTTTGAAGCATTAGAAAGTAGACTCATATACCTTTGTACCCATATAAAGTTTATTTTCTAATTCCTTATGGATTGAGAGTTATGGAAGTTTAAAATTGACCTAAAATCTATGCCAACAACATTATTTTTCAAAAATTTTAGTCCACTTTCTGTGAGGCATAACTTCTTCACCTGAAATGTGTTTTTGGCCCATGACCTATCAAATTGAAGTCCTTTAAGCCTATTTTCAAATGGAACTAGCCTTAGATGTGAACTCATCTTTGAGAGGTGGTTGGGACTCAATGAAAGAGTCGACGTTCTGACTTTCATGTTCAAATCTCAACTTCGTGTTCTTATTTTACATTGGGGTCTTGCCCTAGAGTTTAGTCTCGCTCTCCTATTGTGAGAATGTGGTGTTGTTGATTCAGGGGTCGAGGGATTTATGTGCTTAGTCTTGACTTATGTGTTATTGTTTTGCCTTGGAACCTTGTATTAATATTTCTATGCTTCTATGTGCATTTTATGTAGGAACACGTTGTTAGCACCCGATCTATCGAAGAGAAGTGAGTAACAATATGCCATGAGTAAAACTCTATTATTTTTCAAATTTTTCAAGCTCACTTCTATATCATGAATGTGTTCTATACATTTCAATGCATCAATGATTACGTTCAAGTATAAATGTCATGCTTTGAATTACATACGAACCTTACCTATGATATGAATCACAACCTATGGACTAGAACGTTCACATAAAGTAGATGTAAGATTCCTAACGTACGATTCTAACTCAAAGTCTTTTCATGGCGAGACTTTAATCTAGCCCGATAGTCCTAGGATGGGGGATGTGAAATAAACCATCGACCTGTAAGGTCTTTCATGGCAAGACACTAAACTAGCAATGATGGTCCTATGGTAGGGAACATGAAATAATCTATCGCCTTGTTGGGAGACGTCCTTTGGCTTAAAAGTCTAGATGTGACCTTTATGGTTACTATAACTAAGCATAGCTCTTATGATTGACTTAAAAAGCCTATGTGTGACCTTTACGATTACTATAACTAAGCCTAATTCTTATGATTAGCCTAATGTACCTTGCATGCTAATGACTGAGCGTAGCTCTTAATGACTAAGCCTCGTCTCACGATTGAGCCCTGCTCTTATGAATGGCTTAAAGCACTCTATGTTGCTAATGACTAAGCGTAGCTCTCATGTTGGCCTAAAGAGCCTATGCGTGACCTTTATGGTTACTTTGTTGGCCTAAAGGGCCTAAGCGTGACATTTATGGTTACTATGTTGGCCTAAAGAGCCTATCCGTGACCTTTATGGTTACTATGTTGGCCTAAAGAGTCCATGCGTGACCTGTATGGTTATTATGTTGGCCTAAAGAGCCTTACGCGTGACCCTTGTGGTTACTATGATGCCCAATACTAGAAAAACCTCTTAAGTAGGGTGAAGTGAAGGATATGGTTGCCTAATGTAAAGACATGACACACTTATGTTCTCGAATGAGTAGTATGATTTGTTCAAATGCTTCACAACAAGTTACATATGTTTCCACAAGTACTAATGTCACGATTTATCTCTCATTTCTATGACATTATGATATGCCCTTACAATATCATGCCATGGCATGCTTATGACAGCTATGTTATGCCTTACGAAATCATGTTATGTGTTATGCCTCACTCCTATGTTACAATGTTTGAAATGCTATAGTATCTCAATGTGATACTTATGTTACCTACGTTTCCAAAGCTACACTTTATAAACTACTAAGAATGGTAATATTTGATGTATCCTATATTATATGGCGAGTCAATATGTACGCTTACAAGATATGGTATGTTATGCTCATGACAAGTTATGTCACGCTCAGATAGTTCATGCTATAACACACCTGCCCCTCTTCTTTAACATTATGCTTCAAAAATGATGAAATATTTTAATACAAAAGCCTATGCTTCAAGTGTCTTTAAGATTATACTTATGCGATTCTAAGTTCATGCCATAAATGTACCTTGATTGTCATGTACATTAAATATGAATGTAGTCTATGGTATTTTATGCTCATGCATTATTGTTATTCACTAAGCATTAGCTTACGTTTTTCTAAAAATATTTCAGGTGAACAAACTGAGAGGCCTTGAAGGAGGCCCATTACATGGACATTTGGATTGTGGCCCACAGGCCTTATGTTATGTACTGATATAGGGGTTGGACTCTCATGTTTCGTAATATTATAACGTTATAACTGTGATCGCCTTTGATAGGCCCACCTTATAGAATGATTATATTTTGGAGATTAGACACAGCTCTACTATGTATGACACATGTTTTACTTTACATTTATGAAGTTTTAATTCCGCAATTATGTATCTTTTAAATGATAAATGCACAGGTGTTCAACCAGTTTATGCAATGCGGCCTTGGATAGCTAAGCTACTGGCCAACCATGCATCCTAAATCCGTATAGGCCGGGTTTCGGGGCATGACAGTGTCACTCTCTTTAGGTTGATCATATACATGAGAATACAGTGACTTGAGTTACTTGGAACTCTCGTCTTAACATGGAATATAGAATGCGTGAAAATGGATGCATAGAGTATAAGCAAAGAGAGTACAGTTGAAGTAAACGTGCATGCATGAGCAATTTGGAAAGCATTATAACAGTAAGAATACAGTCATTATAACAACATGAATAGACAGGTATAAATAAAAAATAAGATCAATTGCCCTTTCTTCCATGGTTTTGGAAAGCGGTGCGCATGTCTTAAATTAGGCAGAAGTTAGGCTATGCATGGTGTCTATATGAGCATAAGGTTGAGGGTTGACTTAAGCATCCTAAAAAAGCTCGGTCCCTAGATCTTCAAATCTAGGCCCACTCCTCGCGGTGGTGCCATGATCGGTTGGTGATTCGAGCGGGGGAACCATCAAGAGGCCGTAGGTGAAGAAACTGACACAGCATTTTGCCCACAACCAATATATCGTTCCCCTTTTCTAACTAGAAAGGTCATATCAAGGTAAAATGCAAGTATACAGAATGCAGGTGCACATGCAGTGTGTGTGTGATTTTTTAAAGTGGAGGAAAGAGCTCAACAATTCCCATTCATCCTGTTCATCACATTCATGCATGGTAGTTAAAATTTAAACAAAAGCGCACCTACAAAACAAAGATGCAAGAGTTAGTATGTGGATTGCAAACTTAATACAAGATAATATGAATAAATGAATGTGTTTTTGTTTTTTTTTTTTTTGTGAAAATAATTTTGAAAATTTAGTTTTGAAAATTTAAAGTGAATAGGATTGAACAAGTTAATTGAAAACTCTACATGGGTGAAGGGTAAAAAGTCATGACTACGGCCTAACCCTCTAAGTGTCCCCAGTGGAGTCACCAGTTGTTGCACCCAGATTTTTCACACTCGAGGAATACACACACAAGCGAGAAAAACACTGTACTCTCTCATTAGAACTCACCCTCCTAGAAGAATGAGTGCGACTATGTTTGATTTGAAAATTAGTTTGAATAAAGGGCTTTTGAAAAAAGTTTGGAGTCGCCACCTAACTTGATTAAGGTGAGTTAAGTCACCTAAAAACTAAGCACAATCTAAAAATTACACTTAGGGTTTTTGAAAAAGATTTTGAAAATACTACCTCGAGAGAGGGTTTTTAAGAAAACAAGTTGTTTGGCAACCTTTAGAAAACATTTAAGCCCTTTTTGAAAATAAACTCCATTTTGGTCTTTGAAAACAGTGATTCTAAGTTTAGAGGTTGGTTACGTGTAGGGAAGACGCACTAAGCCATCACCCTACCCCGCCCTTGTGGTACCTACATATCTATTTACCCTAGATTCACCTATGAGAGTCTTCAACTAACAAATGATCAATCCTATTTACTTTAGAAAAGAATGTTTAAAAATGTATGATGCATGATATGCAAGTGCAAGAAAAAGATTTTGATTTTGAAATAGATTTGAAAAGACTTGATTTAACTTTAGAAAATAGATTTGAAAAGATAGATTTGAAATTGAAAGAAAGTTTTGGAGATTGGAAATAGAGATTTAAAATTAGAAATTTGGAATTGGAAGTTCAAAATAGATCATGGAATTGGAGATTTGAAAAAAGTTGTGGAAATAGAAATTTGAAAAAGGTTGTGGAATTAAAAATTTGAAAAAAGTTGTGACCGCACCCATGAGAGTTGCCTACATAACCTTTTGAAGAAATCATGTCAGTCGTAGTTCGGACAAGAGTCCGATAGAAAATAGAAGATATGATAGGAGGAAAGAGATTGAATTGGAATTTGGATTTGATTTGAATTTAGAATAGAATATTGGAATTTAAAATGGAAGAATAGAGACCTCAGACCTAGGAAGATAGGATTTACAAAGGACTCGAGATTAAGAAACACTTAACTCGAATGTTGGACTTGGAAGATCGAAGAAATATTGGATTTAGAAAAGGTTCGAATTAGGAAATATCAAATTTAGGAAAGTTTCAAAATAGGAAAGTGTCATTTTTGGAAAGTTTCGTTTTAGGAAAGTTTTAATTTAGGAAAGTGTTGGATTAAGAAAGTTTTGAAAATCGGAAACATTTCGTTTTAAAAAAGTTTTGAAATTGGAATGTTTTGAATTTGGAATGTTTTGAAATAGGAAAGTTTTGAAAGTTGGAAAGTTTAGAATTTAGAAAGTTTCGAATTTAGAAAGTTTTAGATTTGGAAAGATTTGAAGTTTAGGGAAGTTTAGAATTTTAGAAAGATTCAAAGTTTGAGTTTTGGAAATTCTTGAAATTAGGAAAGGTTTTGAGTTTAAGAAGGGTTTGAAAACTTAGATTTGAAAAGTTAAGATTTGGAAAAGGATGGAATTAAGAAAGGTTTGAAAGCTTAACAATTAACAAGAGATTTGAAAGTTTTAGGAAACTTATGGTTTAGGAAGGTAGGAAATTAGGAAAGAGTTGAATTAGGAAAAATTTAGATTAGGAAGGATTGAGATTCCTATTTCCTAAAACAAGGGATTAGATTTTGTTTCTAAAAAGAGATGATGTGATTTTATTTTAAAAAACGGAGGATATGATCCAGTTTCTTAAATGGGAAGATTGGATTTAGTTTCCTAAAGGAAAGATTGGATTTGACATGAATCTGGAAAAATGGAGTTTTTAGAAATCCTAGTTTTGGGAAGACTATAGTTTTGACATAGAAAAGAGGCTTTGGAAATATGTAGAAAACAAGATGTTTTGGAAATCTAGGTTTTGAGGCCAAAATAAGGAATTAGAAATCATGTTTTTATGAAGGAAAATTGGGGTTTCCTAATCATGGACTATTAGGTTTAACTTGGACTCTAAGGAAAGAGTTTTAGAAAGTGAGTTTTTAGAAAGGGAGATTTTTGGAAGGAAATCCTAGAGAGAAATTTCTAGAAAGTGAATTTTGAAAAGAGAGAATTTTTGGAAAGAAATCCTAGTGAGGAATTTTTAGAAAGTGATTTTTGGGAAGAGTTGTTTAGGAAGGAAACATAAGGAGCGTCTTTGGAGAGTGAACTTTGAGGAAACTATTTTTGGAAAGGAGCTTTTAGGAAAGATCTTTTTGGAAAGAGATTGCTGGAAAGGAGTTTTTGAAAAATAATTTTGGAAAGGAGATTAGAGAGAGTTTTCTGAGAAGGAAACCTAGGGAGTGTTTTTAGGAAAGGAATTTAAAGAGTGTTTTGGAAAGGAGTTGAAAAGGAAGTTTTAAAAATAGATTTTTGGAGGGAGTTTTTGGAAAGGAATTTAAAGAAGGAGAGAATTTTTAGAAAGTATGTCGAAAGAGAGGTTTTTAGAAGGAGAGATTTGAAAATGGAGTTTTTAGAAAGTATATATAAAATATCTCATTTTCCTAAAGCGATTCTAACCATAAGAAGATTAGAACTACTTTAAGATAGTGGTTTTGAAAATAACAACGCTTTGAAAATATGGACCATATTGGTCACTTTAAATGTAACACTTTCCTAAAGCAACCCTAACCATAAAAAGGCTAGAATCACCTTAGGATTGCGATTTTGAAAACAAGTTTTGAAAAAGAAGATTTTGATGCAAGCTTTTGAAAACGAATTTTGGAAGAATGCAAGATCATGATATACACAATGCAAATTGGGGTTGTGAACATACAAGGTTAAAGGCTTCACCGCATAATCAAGGTGGCTGAATCCACATGGTCTCCAGTTATACTAAAAGAAAGCCCCCGACACGGTAACTCTCCAATAGCCTAATCCTACACATGGACCGGAAATTCCCTTGTTTCAAGCATGCAAGAAGGGGGGAAGAAGACGAGGGATTAAAATAGAAAAAAATCCAAGTGCGTTATTAGAGAGAAGAGAGGGGGGAAGATGCATAAACGTAAATAAGAAGCCTACCATGTGTCTTCTTTATTTTGCTTAACTTTGCGCGCTTTGTTTTGCTTATCTTGCTTCAGTCTTCATTTCAGTCTTCATCTTAATCTTCGAGTGTTTGCTATAATCTTCAAGAGCTTCAAATTACAATACTTCAAGTCTTCAATGGAGGCTAGTGTATGAGTGTATAAAAGTGTATGTGAGTGTATAGGAGGCTAGGGTGAGTGTATGGAGGCTAGGGTTTGGAAACCTAAAGGAGACTAGGGTTTTGAGAAACTATGAGCTCTGTATATCAAAAAATAAGTTTTTTAGACTGAGTTTGCGGACCTCTTTCACGCTGGACAAATTCAAACTCTTTTCAAATCAAACTTTTCAAAGATCCTAAAGTGTTTCTTCAAGTCAAAAAAGATCTCAAAGTGTCTATTTTCAATCAAACCCTGAGTCTGAACTACGACTGACCTGATTCCCAACAAAGGGATAAGTAGGCAACCTTCATGGGTGCGATCACAACCTTTTTCAAGTTTCCAATTCCCACAACCTCTTTCAAACTTCAAATCCTCTCTTCAAATCTATTTTCAAAATCAAATTCTTTTCTTACACTTGCATGTCATGCATCATTTCAAACCTCTTTCTAAAATTCTTTTCAAAGTGAATATAAGTGGACATTGGATAATCGAAGATTCTAAGTGAGTGAACCTAGGGTGAATAGACATGTAGGAACAACAAGGGCAGGATAAGGTGATAGCCTAGTACATCTTCCCTATATGTAACTAACCTCCAAACCTAGAATCACTATTTTTGAAAGACCAAAACCGGAGTCATTTTTCAAAAAAGGCTTAAATCTTTTCAAAAGTTGCCAAACAACCTGTTTTCTGCAAAAACCCTCTCTTGAGGAAGTTTTCTAAAACCTTGTCAAAAACCTTCAGTTTAATCTTTAGATTGCACTTAGTTTTAGGTGACCTAACTCACCTAAAACAAAGTTAGGTGGCGACTCAAAACCCTTTCCAAAAAACCCTTATTCAAATCAATTTCTAATTCAAACCTAGTCGCACCCTTCGTCCTAAGAGGATGAGTTCTAATGAGAGAGTACTGTGTTTTTTTCAATTGTGTTTCCTTGAGTGTGAAAAATTGAGGCGCGACAACGTGCCACAGCCAAGAGGCATGTTTGATCCCTTGACATTAGGTTGTTTATGGCATACTTGTGTCAACCTGTTTGTGAGTGTTTCCATCACTAAGGTCGATCTCCATCATCAGGGGCGATGCCCCCGTTCAACAGATACAGGGAATGCATACTGGTCTATTTCTAGCTCATGTCAAGGAGCGCTAATGGAGAATTTTTAGCTTATGTTGAGGAGGAAGCCTGGATAGTTTAGTCTCTTGTTTGGGAGACACATAGATAGTTTAGGCTCTTATCTAGGAGCTGGTTGACTTGTTGACTAAGTTGCAGTCAGCTGCCCTAGGTTGATTTGCAAAAGTTCTAGCAGTATGCTGAAGATCAAATAGCTGACATACTATGATCCTTGAGCGGCATAGTGCATTAAGGGCATGCCTTATGGTGTCAAAAAATTGATGTGATGATGTCTGGCTGATATGATTTGCTGAATGGACTTCCTAAGAGTCAAGCTGTGTTGGAGGTTTTGGGCTTCTGACTTGCCCTAGTTAATTGTTGTAAGCACCTCATTTTTGCTCGCTTGGCGATCTTTGGTCCAACTAGGCTCACTTTTGAACATCACATGCACATTTAGACCCACACCTGCCCTCCAAATTCCAATCAAGTCCACCGGTCACTGGGCCCACTTAAAGCCAAGTGACTATTTTGCCCCTAGGCATCCAATTATCTTCAGGAATCACACCGACTCTGGATAAAAAACCAGTTACCTTCCGAGGGTGCTTCCAATAATATTCTCAACCTTCTAACACCTTTCGAACCATTCCAATTCTATTTCAGTAAGGCCAGTACAAAATGACCATTTTGCCCCAAGTGGGCCGGTAATCTTTTCCAACCATACCGCCTCTAGGTATCAAATTGAAAATTTCCTAGAATACTCTCTATAGTGTTTCTAACCCTCTAGCCTTCTCGCGGGTCACTCTGGTTCCATCCCGGTGTTTCCCCAGTTCAAATAATCGTTTTGCTCCTGGGTGGCCAGTCAACATTTTTCAACTATTCTAGCATTATTTCTCAAGCCAGCTACCTCTAGGACACTTTTTTCGAGGGTTCCTATCCATTCCTGGCCAAGTCTGATTACTTAAAACCTTGCAGATCATTCCCAGACTTTTCGGAGTCACTCCTAGTGGAGCTAAGCCAAAAATTGCATGGTAGCACCCAAATCTTTTGCCTTGCAGTCCAAGAGTCAAAGATTTGTTTCTTGCCGAATAAAAGAATTTCCTAAAAGGTTGGAGCCATTACAATAGGCACCAGTGCTAACTTTGGCTGTCTATAAATACAAGGCACCCCCTTCGTAAAAAGGGTCCCCAAATTCAATCCAGAAACTTTGTCTCTCTGAAAATAGAGCTCAAAGTCTCTCCTAACGCTAATTCTCTCAAGCCTCTTCAAACCTTAGCCTCCATACATTAAAACCCTAGCCTCTATACACCTTACGCACTCAAATACGAGCCTCTAAACATCCATTGAAGATTCAAGTGCTGAAACTTCAAAGCTCTCAGATTCAATCAAAGCAAAGCAAACCAAGCAATCAAAGCAAGAAGAATACAATATTGGTTTTCTATTTATTTTTATGTAATCCCCCCTTTCTATTCTCCCTCCTAACCCACTTGAATTTTCTTCTATTTTAATCCCCATCTTCTACGTCTCTTTCTTGCATGCTTGAAACAAGGGACTCCTTGATTTATGCCTAGGAAGAGTGGGGGCTTTCTTCAAATTCAACCTTTGATAGTGTGGGTTTGGCCCCCTTGATTATGTGGTAAAGCCTAACCTAGTATGTTCACGACCCTATTGCATTATGCATGGCATATTCATACATCCATTCAAAGTTGCATTCAAAGTTGTTTTCAAACTTGCATCAAAGTTGTTTTCAAACTTGTATCAAAACTTTCATTCAAAACTTGCATTCAAAATCTCTTCTTTCAAACTTGTTTTCAAAATCACAATTTTAGGATGATTCTAGCCATTCCATGGTTAGGGTTGTTGTAGGAAAGTGTCATATTCATTGTGACCATCAAGGTCCAAATTTTGGGTGTAAATTTTAAATTTTTTTTTATCAAAATCACAATCCTAACGTGATTCTAGTCATTTCATGGTTAGGGTTATTTTAGAAAAGTATTATATTCAATGTGATTATTATGGTCCATATTTCAAACCCTATTTGTTTTTAAAATCACAACCCTAGAATAGTTATAATATTTTTGTAGTTAAAATCATTGTACGAAAGTGAGATATTCAAGAGATTTGTAAAAGTCCATATTAAAACCCCTTTCCAAATAGTTTTACAAATCTACTTCCTAAAAACTCTTTTCAAAAATTTATTTCCTAAAAACTCTTTTCGAAGATCTACTTTTCAAAAACTCTTTGTCTTGGAGTCCAAGTTAAGCCTAGAATCCATGATTAGGAAACGCTAGTTCCCTTTCTTAAAATCATGACTTCCTACTTTGCCTCAAATCATAGGTTTTCAAAATCTCTTTTTCCACAAAATCATAAATCTCCAAATCCAAAATTTTCAAAATTCAACATTTCCAATTCCATGTCAAATCAAATCTTCTAATTTAGGAAACCAAATCAAATCCTCCAATTTTGGAAACAAAATCAAATCATCTATTTTTGGAAATAAAATCCAATCTTCTACTTTAGGAAATAGGAGTCAAATTTTTTCTAATTTCAAACCTTTCCAAATCCTGACTTTTTAAATTTCAAACCATTAAATCTTTCGTAATTCTAATATTTCCTAATTTTCATCTTTCTTAATTTCAAACTTTCAAACCTTTCCTAATTTCAAGCTTTCAAATCTTTCTTAAATTCAAACTTCCAAATCTTTCCGAAGTTCGAACCTTTCTAAATTCAAAACTTTTCTAAATTCAAATCTTTCCAAAGTCAACTCTTTCTTAAAAAGGAAACTTTCCAAATTTGAAATTTTTCCTAAAATGAAACTTTCTTGATTTGGTACTTTTCCAAAATGGAACTTTCATATTTTGAAACTTTACTAATTCAAAGATTTCCAAAATCCAATCTTTCTTAAACCCTAACTTTCTAAATTCTTTCAAATCAAATATTCAAGTCAAATCTTTTCTAACCATTCCAATTCAAGTGTTTCTAAATCAAATCAAATAGTTTCCAATCTTTTCTAAATCCCATCTTTCCTAATTCTAAGTTTTTCAAAATCAAAACTTTCCTTAATCCAACTTTTCAAGTCTAAATTAAACCTTTCCAATTCAATTGCATGCTTCAACCCTAGGTTACCTTAATCCTAGAAGGCCAAACCCTAGTTCAACCCTAACTCTAAAGTTAGGAAGCTTCAAATTTTCTAAAACTCTTTTTTTAATCAATGTGGTTTTCAAACTTCAATCTAAGTCAAGATGTTTTCAAAGCTCATTTCAATCCTTTCCAAATCAAGTTGAAGTTCTCCTTCAAAGTTCAATATTTTCAAATCAAAATCAATTTCAAATCCTCAAGTTCAATTTCAAATCAAAGTCAATTTCAATTTTGATTTCAAATTAAAGTTTAATTTCCAAACTTCTATTCAAAGTTCAAATCAAACCTTTTCAAGTTAAACTTTTCAAAAATCTCGAAGTGTTTGTTTTCAATCAGACCCCGAGTTCAAACTACAACTAACTTGATTCCCAACAAAGGGATACATAGGCAACCCTCATGGGTGTAATCACAACATTTTTCAAGTTTCAAATCTTTTCTTCAAATCTATTTTCAAAATCAAATTTTTTTCTTGTACTTGCATGTCATGCATCATATCAAACCTTTTTCCAAAATTCTTTTTAAAATGGATGTAATTGGACATTGGCTAATCGAAGATTCTAAATAAGTGAACCTAGGGTGATGATCTTAGAATATCTTCCCTATACGTTACCAACCTCCGAAGCTAGAATTACTATTTTCAAACCAAAACGGTGTTATTTGTCAAAAAAGGATTAAATCTTTCCAAAGGTTGCCAAGCAACCTATTTTCCAAAACTTTTTCAAAAACCCTAAGTTTAATCTTTGGATTGCACTTAGTTTTAGGTGACCTAACTCACCTTAATCAAGTTAGGTGGTGACTCCAAACTTTTTCCAAAAGCACTTAATCAAATCAATTTCTAATTCAAACCTAGTCGCACTCGTCCTTCTAGGAGGATGAGTTCTAATGAGAGAGTACTGTGTTTTTCTCACTTGTGTATTTTTTCGAGTGCAAAAAATTAAGGCGCAATAGTTGTGATTTGGATAGCTGGATGCTGCATCTTGTTAGGCTACGACATCATAATTTTATATTCTAGGACACCTTAAGATCCAGAGAAAGCTTAGGGAGATACCCAGTATTTTGTTAGGAATATCAAGATGTAGTAGGGTAATCTTAATAATAAATGACTTATGATATTCATACTTTGCTTTGTCATGCTGAGTTTTAAAATTTGTTACCAATGTTGGTTTTTCACAACTTGGCATCATTTGACCCATTCTTAAGGTGTGAGAGGTTTTGTCGCTTTACTGAGATGTCTTGTTGCTGCTGCTCAGATTGTTGATCAGGAGAGTTGGCTCTCTCTTTCTTTCTTTTTAGTTTTCTCTCATTTAACCATTTTTGCCACCCATTCCCTTGTGGACTTTTACGGATGCTAGTTCTACCATTTTTGCACGTTAGCGCCCGTTTTTGGATTTTTACTGCATCAGTAGTTTTGTATCTTGCCATGACCCTACTCTTTCAACCTTAACACCTTAGACAGTTTTCACTATGTCTTTAGGCCATGCTTTTTCTTTTGATTTCTTTCGTTGCTGCCAATGTAAATGATTGATCACTTCTGAAACGTGCAATACATATTGGCTAGTGCACGGCTACAACATAGTAATAATTTCTCGGTAAAGTCTGAGATCGAACCACCGTAAAATATGAAGTAGAATATGGTAAAACACACTTTGGAAAAGTAGAATTCTCATAAAAAGCTTGTCTATGCATATGTCAAGGATTTGATCATAAACACTTGATTTGGAAAGAATCTAAGAAGAAGAAAATAAATCACTTCTTTTAGAATATGAAAAATTGATTCTATGGTTCATATCAAGGATTCTATCTATACTCATCTCAATTCAAAGCTTGCCTACGAGTATTTTAAGAATTTGATCATAAACTCTTGATTTCAAAAGAACTTGAAAAGAAGAGATTGAATCTTGAATTTAGAAAAGATCGAATCATGTAAGAACAATATTTTCTTGAAGAATCCTCCCTTAACCAATCAATCTTCACAACTCATGCCAAGAAATAATTGTGCTGCTTGAATACATAAGAAAGCGCATGAAAATTATATTGAAAGCTTGAAGTAATTGCAAGAATAAAGAATCTTGATTATAAAACTAGAATTAATTACAATCTAAAGTTCTTGTGTGTAAAATGCTCCCAAAAAGACCAAAAAATGTAGTTCTAAAGTTACCTAATTGTATCCCTCTCAAAAGGACTCATATGGGCTTAAGAAGACATCAATCCTAGACTAGAAGGATTCTGGTCCGTGGTAGGGCCTCCTGACAGCTCTAGAGGGCATCCTGAAAGTTTTGCTAATAGGTCGTTCAGACACCCTTGAGAAACTATCCAGACGAGCAATGGCGTTATTGGTGAAACTTTAAAAAATTTACTAAATGTTGAAGTCTGTTCGGACGGTTTTGAATGCTCTTTTGAATGCAAGTTTTGAAAAAGAACTTTGATGCAAGTTTAAAAACAACTTTGAATGCAATCTTAAATGCAATGCATAAACATGACAACTATAATGCAATAAGAACATGAACATACAATGTTAGGCTTCACCACATAATCAAGGGGGCCAAACCCACATTGTCTTAGGTTAAGCTTAAAGAAAGCCCCCAGCATAGTGACCTTCAATAATTTATCCTAGGCATGAACCGGGGAGTCCATTGTTTCAAGCATGCAAGAAAAGGAGGTAGAAGATGGGGATTAAAATAGAAGATAACTCAAATAGGTTAAGAGAGATAAGAGGAGAGGGATTACATAAAACTAAATAGAAAACTAACCTTATCTTCTTCTTGCTTTAATTGCTTTGTTTGCTTTACTTGACTTGAACTTTGAGAACTCTGAAGATGCAAAACTTGGTCTTCAATAGATGTTTGGAGACTAGTATTTGAGTGTATAGGATATGTAGACGCTAGGGTTTAAGTGTATGAAGGCTTGAGAGAATTAGGATTTTGAGACAATTCGAGCTCTGTTTTCAGAGAGACAGAGTTTCTGACTGAGTTTGCAAACCTTTTTTACGCAGCAAGAAGGTCTGTATTTATAGGCAATTGAAATAGGAATTGGCACCCGTTGTAGTGGCATTGGTTCTCTTTTAAACTTAGCACCACTCCTAGTGGCGCTAGGCCATTTATTGGCTTGGCACCACTACTAGTTGCACTAGCCACTTAGGCAAGTTTTAAGGCAGCAAGAAACGTATCTTTTGACCTTTGGGACGTAAGACAAAAGATTTGGGCGCATGTTCTAGTGACTACCATGCAATTTTTGGCTTGGCTCCACTAGAAATGACTCTAGAAAGTCCGGTGTAAGCACCCCATTTTTTACCGCTCGGCGATCTCCACTCTGTCTAGACTTGTGTTCAAGTCATTGTGGGCATATTTCAATCCAAATTAACTTTCTAAGTCTAATCCCGTCAATTCATCACTTCGCGGGCCCCACCGGGCCCAAATGGAGACAAAAATGACCAAAATGCCCCTGGGGGCATCGCCCTTTCTAATTTCAAATTAGGCACGTCTTTCCAAAGACTATAAGTCCTCTTTCCAACTCCAAATCAGGCACATCTTCTGAAGACAGTAAGTGCCATTTCTAACTCGAACAGGCGTGTCTTTTCGAAGACAGTAAGTCCTCTTTTCAAGTCCAATTTCAATTCCAATCCCTCTCTCGAGACAAATGATTCCTCAAGACGGTCCGGCACCTTTTTTGAAAAAAATCTTTTCGGAACGGTAAGTCCCTTTAAACCTGTCGACCAGGACGAGACCCCAAGTCCCCTAGATGGTAGAACAGTCCACCTTTGGCGCCTGCTAGCCCATCAATGCAAAAATGTCTGTTTAGGCATGCCTTTCGAGAAAGTTGATTCTCATGTGCTAAGTCCCTTTAGCAGCTTCTCGAGATTAGGCAGTCCCAGGAATGATCGCGAATCGTCAGAGTAGCGGAAATACTCGCAAACATTGCAATCGTCATAGCAGCGAAAATACTCACAAACATGTCGATATAAGGAATTGCCAACAAACCCCTGTATCATGCGACCGCCGTCAGAGTGGCGGAAACACTCAAAATCCAGGTCAACACCAATGCCTGCTAGCCCACTTCGGTGAAAAATGACAGAAACTGCCCCTAGGGCCATTTTTCGACACGCTTCTCGAGAACACATTTGAAACCTCAGAACGGTAAGTCCAACCTTCCAAGATTGTCTTAAAGGCAATCCGGCATGATTAAGTGCCTTTTAATCAGTTTCAAGCCAATTCCGAGACTTTTCGGTCAAGATGACCAATTTGCCCTTAGGCATTCGAATGCCCCGGGAACCACACCGGCCCTGGGTGTCAAATCGGTAGCCTCCCGAGAATGCTTCTTATAGTGTTCTCAACCTTTCTTTATCTTTCCGGATCATTCCAAGTCAATTCCGGCAAACCTAGTGCAAAATGACCCTTTTGCCCCTGGAGGGTCGGTCGCCTTTTCCAACCACACCGGCTCCGGGTATCAAATCGGCAAGCCTTTGGGAACATTCTAAATAATGTTTTCAAATTTTGAGTCTTTTCCGAGACATTTCGAATCCGTCCTGGCAGCTTTCCGGCTTAATTGATTGTTTTGCCCTTAATGGCCCGGTTAATCCTTCCGACACATTCTATCCTCATTTTTCAAGTCAAATACCTCCGAGACACTGTTCTAAGTGTTTTTGACCTTTTTCCGACCTTCTGGACCAATCCCGGTTCCTTCAATCCTTTCCGAACTTTCCAGAGTCACTCCTAGTGAAGCCAGGCTAAAAATTGCATGGTAGTCACTAGTATAGGCGCCCAAATCTTCCAAAGATACGTTGCTTACCGACCTTAAAACTTTCCTAACTGGCTGGCGCCACTAGCAGTGACGCCAAGCCAAGAAATGGCCTGGCGCCACTAGCAGTGGCGCTAAGAGGAATTTTGCCCTGGCACCACTGCAACAAGCGCCAGGTCTATCCCATCTCTATAAATACAGAGCCTCTTCTAGGATGAAGGAGGTCCGCAAACTCAATCTAAAAACTCTAATTATCGATATACAGAGCTCGTACACTCCCAAAACCCTAGCTTCTCTAGGTTTTCCAAATCCTAACTAAACCCTAGCCTCCTATACACTCTCATACACTTATACACTAGCCTCCAACCCTCCTTTGAAGACCAGAAGTGCTACAATCTGAAGGTTTGAAGATTGAAGATGAACTCTTGAAGATTGAAGTGAAGATTGAAGCAAGACAAGCAAAGCGAAGCGGGCAAAGCTAAGTAAAATAAAGAAGACACAAGGTAGGCTTCTTATTTAAATTTCCGCACTTCCCCCCTCTCTCTTCTCTCCCTTAACCCACTTGGGTTTTCTCTATTTTAATCCCCCATCTCTTCTCCCCCACCCCCCCTCCCTTCTTTGCATGCTTGAAATAAGGGGACTTCTGGTCCATGTGTAGGATTAGACTATTGGAGGGTCACCGTGTCGGGGCTTTCTTTTAGTCTAACTGGAGACCACGTGGGTTTGGCCTCCTTGATTATGTGGTGAAGCCTTAACCTTGTATGTTCACGACCCCAAATTTGCATTGTGCATATCATGATTCTTGCATTCTTTCAAAAGTCATTTTCAAAACCATTTTCAAACTTGTTTTCAAAATTATATCAAAATCTTCTTTTTCAAAACTTGTTTTCAAAATCACAATCCTAGAGTGATTCTAGCCTTTCCATGGCTAGGGTTGCTTTAGGGAAGTGTTATATTTAAAGTGACCAACATGGCCTATATTTTTAACTCCTTATTGTTTTCAAAACCACTTTCTTAAAGTGGTTCTAGCCTTCTTATGGTTAGAATCACTTTAGGAAAGTGAGACGTTTTCATACTTTCCAAAAAACTCTATTTTCAAAAGTCTCTCTTTCAATGTGCTTTCCAAAAACTCTTCCTCCCAAAATTATTTTCAAAAAATCTCTTCAAAAATCGATTTTTAAACTCCTTTCTAAAACACTTTCCTCAAAATTCACTTTCCTAAAAACTCTTTCCAAAACGTTTCTTCCAAAATCTCTTTCCAAAAGCTCTCTTTTTAAAACTCATCTTCTAGAAACTCCTCTCTAGGATTTCCTTCCAAAAATTTGTTTTCAAAAAACACACTTTCAAAAAACCCCTTTCCTTAGAGCCTAAGTCAGGCCCTAGAGCGACGATTAGGAGACCCTAATTTTCTTTCCAAGAACATGGTTTTCAAACTTGCCTTAAAACCTAGGTTTCCAAAATCTCTTGTTTTCTGCATCAAAACTATACATATTTTCAAAACCTATTTTCTACGTTGAAACTATAGTTTTCCAAATCTAGGGTTTCTAAAAACTTCACTTCCCAAATCCATGCCAAATCCAATCTTCCCTTTAGGACACCAAATCCAATCTCCTGTTTAGGAAACTAGATCCAATCCTCTATTTTTAGAAACAAAATCAAATTTTCTCTTTTAGAAACAAAATTCAATCCCTTTTCTAATCCAAATCTTTCCTAATTCAACTCTTTCCTAATCTTCTACTTTCCTAAATCTTAAGTTTTCAAAACCTGAACATAAAACTCTTTCCTAAATTTTAAAACTCAAAATCCAAATCTTTCCTAATTCAACCCTTTCCTAATTCTAACCCTTTTCAAATCTTAACTTTCCAAATCTAAGTTTTCAAATCTTTCTTAAACTCAAACCTTTTCTAATCTCAAGATTTTCTAAAACTCAAACTCTAAAACTTTTTAACTCTTAAACTTTCTAAATTTTAAATCTTTCTAAATTTTAAATCTTTCTAAATCCAAAGCATTCTAAATTCAAAAATTTCTTAAGTTAAATCTTTCTAAACTTCCAAACTTTCTAAATTTAAAACTTTCTTATTTTCAAAACTTTCTTATTTCAAAACATTCCAAATTCAAACTTTCCTAATTTCGAAAACTTTCTAAATTCGAAACTTTCTTAAGTCAAAACTTTCCTAAATTGAAATTTCCTAAAGTGAAACCTTTCCTTTTTCGAAATCTTTCCTATTTCAAAACCTTTCTTAAAATGAAACTTTCTTAACTCAAAACTTTCCTAAGTTGCAATTTTCCTAATTTGAAACTTTCCTAAAATGACACATTTCTAAAATGGAACTTTCCTAATTCAAACCCTTCTTAAATCCAAGCTTCCCTAATTTTTCGAGTCCAATATTCGAGTCAATTCTTTTCAAAAATCTTTTCAAGTCAAGTTCAATCTTTCTTTTCTAACTTCCTAAGTCTAGGTTTCCTAAACCAAGTCTTTCAAAACCAATCTTTTCAAATCTTCCAATCAAAGTCCAAATTTCCTATTCTTCCAATTCCAATTCGAATTCCAACTCCAACTCTTTTCCAAATCAACTCTTCTATTTTCAATCGGACTCTTGTCTGAACTACAACTGATCTGATTCCTTCAAAAGGATACGTAGGCAACCTTCATGTGTGTGGTTACAACGTTTTTTAAATTTCTAATTCCACAACTTCTTTCAAATCTCTAATTCTACAATCTTCTTCAAGTTTCCAATTCTATGTTCTGTTTCCAATTCTATGTTCTATTTTCCAATTTCAAAAATCTATTTTCAAATCTTAATTTCCAAATTCTAAAACTTTCCAATTTCAAATCTATCTTTTCAAATATTTTTCCAAATCTATTTTCAAATCAAATCTTCCTCTTGCATTTGCATATCATGCATCATGTCTTTTTAAACATTCTTTTTTTCAAAGCGAATAGGATTGGACAGTTTGTTAGTTGAAGACTCTCATAGGTGAATCTAGGGTGAATAGACATGTAGGTACCGCAAGGGCGGGGTAGAGTGATAGCTTAATGCATCTTCCCTATACATAACCAACCTCCGAACCTAGGATCACTGATTTTAAAGACCAAAAATGGAGTTATTTTCAAAGAAGGGCTTAAATGTTTTTCAAAGGTTGCCAAACAACCTATTTTCTTAAAAACCCTCGCTTGAGAAGTTATTTTCAAAATCATTTTCCAAAACCCTAAGTGTAGTCTTCAGATTATTCTTAGTTTTTAGGTGACCTAACTCACCTTAATCAAGTTAGGTGGCGACTCCAAACTTTTTTCAAAAGCCCTTACTTTAAATCAATTTTCAATTCAACCCTAGTCGCACTCATTCTTCTAGGAGGGTGAGTTCTAATGAGAGAGTACAGTGTTTTTTCCACTTATGTGTGTATTCCTTGAGTGGGAAAAAATATGGGCGCGACAGTTGGCGACTCCACTGGGGACACTGAGAGGGTTAGGCCATAGTCATGTCTCTTTACCCTTCACCTATGTAGAGTCTTCAATTAACTTGTTCAATCCTATTCACTTTAAATTTTCAAAACCAACTTTCAAAATTGTTTTCAAAAAAAAAAAATGCATGCATATTATCTTATATTATGTTTGTCATCCACATACTAACCCTTGCATCTTTTGTTTTGTAGGTGCGCTTTTTACTTAAGTTTTATTAACTACTATGCATGAATGTGATGAACAGGATAAATGGGAGTTGTTGGGCTTTTTCCTCCACTTTCAAAAATCACACACACTGTGCATATGCACCTGCATTCTGCATATTTGCATTTTACCCTGATATGTCCTTTCTAGTTAAAAAGGGGGAACGGTATATTGGTTGTGGGCAAGATGCTGGGTCAGTTTCTTCGCCTACGGCCTCTTGATGGTTCCCCCGCTCGGATCACCAACCGATCATGGCACCACCTCGAGGAGTGGGCTTAGGTTTGAAAATCTGGGGACCAAGCCTTTTTAAGACGTATTAGTCAACCCTCAACCTCATACTCATATAGACACCATGCATAACCAAACCTCTACCAGATTTAAGACACGAGCACCGTTTTCAAAACCACGGAGGAAAGGGCGACTGCTCTTACTTTTATTTATACCTACTTATTCATGTTGTTATAATGACTGTTTTCATACTGTTATAATGCTTGTTTAACTGCTCATGCATGCACGTTTACTTTGCTATTGCATTCTCTCTCCTTATACTCTTTGCATATTTATTTTCATGCATTCCATATTCCATGTCAAGACAGGAGTTCCAAGTAACTCAAGTCACTGCATTTTCATACATATGATCAACCCATTGAGAGTGACACCAAGGTCACTCTCCCTTGCATTAAACCTACCCAAACCCTAAGGGTTCCCACGTAACCCTAAGGACTCATTGCATGCATCTCAATTCATTTCATAAGAGGGGCCGCAATCCCTCTGTGCTCACGGAGATAGGATTTTCAAGAAGACAAGGGGTAATCGATCAACAAGGTCTCTCAGCGACCTCCTCGACATCAAATCCAACGAAAGCAAATCCAAAGACTCAAAAGTAGTTTAGGTTTTTCCTTTGTAAAACTGGATAGGTGGAGGTCCAAAGGAAAATGTTCCCCCTTCCCCCCTGTTGAAATGTATTTCAATTTTTTTGTATCTTAAATCCAAAATTCAATGTACTTCTTTACCTTTGAGAATGAATGCATGGACGGCTAAAGGTTCCTACCTTACGGTAAGGTATCTGCATACAGGTGCAAATCCCCTATCTCCAAAAGTAGGCCAATGCATCATGTTTAGTTTCCCTCCTAAAAAGGGGCACCCTAGGACACGCACTGCATAAAGCTCTCTAAAAACCAGAAACTGACTTGCAATTGGTGTTTCTGTCTTGTTGTCTTTTCCTTTTTATTTACAAAGGTCACCCTGCATTGAGTCAACATTGCTCCCAAGAAAGGGCAACATCCATCTAGGGATCCCATTATCACCCGGCAAAGAGCATCACTGATGGCTGCTAACCCTGAAGAATCCTCTCAAGTCTCTCGAGAAAAATTCAATGAAATGAGGACCAAGATGGATGAGGTGCTCCAGCTCATTCAAACTATGGCTATGAAAGATGCCGCTGCAGTCCCATCATCATCTATGACTTCATCCAAGGACCCCGAATCCACTAACCTAAGGATCGTGTCTGACAACACTGGGAGAAATAAGGAAGATGCCAAAGGTGCCAACACTAAAGAAGAGGAGGCCATATTGCTTTCACCTGCCGCAAAGAAGGTCCCCCTAGACCCTCTCAGTTTGAAAATCCAAGAGTTGGAGGATTCGCTGCGAAGTCTCCACGGCCACGACGTTTATGGGTTCACTTAGTACGACGAGCTTTGTTTCTTCCCTAACCACCCAAGACCTTCTAAGTTCAAAATGCCCGACTTCCAAAAGTACGACGGCACCGGTAACCCCGTTGTTCATCTTCGTCTCTATACTAGGGCACTAAGTGGTCATGGCAACGACTCGAAACTCCTCATGCAGCTATTCCAACATAGTCTCACAAGGTCTGCACTACAATGGTTTGCTCTTCTGAACTTAACAAAGATCACAACCTGGATCAAGCTTGTCAATGCATTTAAAGCCCAATATCATCACAATATTGATCTTACCTCTGACCGATGGTCCCTGATGACTATGAGTAAGGGTGAGAAAGAAAGCTTAAAGGATATGACCTGAGATGGAGGGAGGCCGTTGTGCAAGTCAATCCCCCACTGGAAGAAAAGGAGTACGTACATACTTTCCAGGGTATATTCTACGAGAAGCTTTGCACAAGCGTGGGAAAAAGCTTCTCTGAACTGATCACGCAAGGGGAGATGATAGAAAACGGTCTCAAGACAGGGAGGATTACGGACCCCTATGCCAAGACTGGAGAGTATACCACCAACATAGCCAAGAAGATGGCTACTATAAGGGGCACAATCAAGAAGGAAAGTGAGGTGTCTGCCATCCTGCTCAGCCAACCACCTCAATATCGCCCGCCACTACAATCACACCCTATCCTGCCCTTACCCACCTTAACAATGCCTATTCCAACCCCTAACTATGGCCTCACTAGGGCACGACCCAACTTTAATAGACCTGCTCAACGCATACGTACCTTCAACGCCTTCGCTTGCACCCAAATCAAGGCCTACCATAACTTGCTGAAGAACAATATTCTGAAGCCTATACATGCTCGCCCATTGCCAAACCCTCTGCCCCCGACCTTTAATGCCGCTCTTACATGTGAATACCATTCGAGTGGCTAGGGGCACGACACCAAAAGCTACTTCACTCTCAAGCACAAAATCCAAGACTTGATCGACAATAAGACCATTGAACTACAGCCGGTAAAACTTGCTCCAACCCCCAATGTGACCAATAACCCTCTGCCGGATCACACTGTCAACATGATACTAGTAGAAATGGAAGGCAAGGGAGAATTTGACGAGCTCATAGCTGAAGGTTATGAGGATGATTGGGAGGCCGATGAAGAAGATGACTGGGAGGAGGATCTCCCATTATGCCCGATTTATTTCTATAACCCTGATGAGGTGCCAGATGCTTCTGACTGGCCCATTGAGGAGCCAATGTTCCCGAAAGATGAGATTGCTGAGAACATGGCTGTTGATGGATGGGGCACTGAGTTTCTGCATCCAAAGTATGCCGCGGCGGAACATCACTTGCTAGAGAACCCTTGGCCCACAACTGAGTACGACTATGAAGAAATGAGCTGGGGGTTAGAGAAACCAAGAGCACGGATAGAATCGTTCGAGTTGGAAGGGGGAGAACTAGTCACCCTGTTTACAGAAGAACCCACTGCAAAGAACAAGAAGGAGGTTGATAACTGCGCCGGCACCGTCAACATTTTTGGAGCTCTAGGAGAAGCCTTTGCCTGTCTAGCCTTGGCTGAGGATCCGAGTTGCAAATGAAGCATCGAAGATGTGGGCATTATCCCAAATCCTTACTGAAATGGGTTCCCTCGAAGAGCATGCAAGAAAGGGGTGTTTTCACCCACTTTCTTCTTATGCCTTTACCTTTACATCTTAAGTTGATATCTGCATTTCTTTTCCTTTCAAAACAAGAACTATCTGCTTTCTATTGATGTTATAAAATGGTTAAGTCTTTTTATTAACTGTTGTTATCTTATATGTCTCTTGGGAATGATAACTACTTCCTATGCAAAGGGGCATAGTCTGTCTCATGGAATAATTTGACTTGAAGGGATGATAGCAGGAGCTAATCACTCACCAAATGATCAGCTTTCCAAAAAGAAAGAGGATAAGGATGAGTAAGGATACTACCCAAAGGCAGCACTTGCAAGACTCCGAAACTAAGCAATGTGCGGCTAGAGTATCAAGTGAAGGGGAGCCATCTTTCATTTTCCAACATATAAAAAATTGTAATAATAAAAAAATGCTTATATTCCCTTTGCTTAACCCCTAGTGCCTCGCGAAAAGCAAAAATCTTCCTTGTCAACCCCGAAAGATCTTCTTGTCCCCCGATCCAAGACTGTCCCCGCCCCCCCCCCCCCCCACATCCCCCCAACCCCGATCCACTGGCCCCCCCCCCCCCCCCCCCACATTGGGGCAGACAATAGCTGAGAACCCTAGAAATAGTCTCCATCTTCTATCATGTTAGGGCAGCATAGAAAGCTATATAGATCAAGCAATCTGGTTCAAAGTGAAGAGAGGCCCTCACTTCATTTCCCATACAGTTAGAAGTAACCCCTTACCAAACCTATTGAGCCATCTATCTTTTCTTAACAAAACCCCAACCCAGGGATCACCGCCCACATTGGGTAGATTGAACTGCCAAGGAAAAGGTCTAAGGAAAAAGGGTCAAAGAATTGTTTCGTTTCATAAAAGAAAAGAAAAGAAATAGACAGTAAAAGCAAAGGAAAAAAGTTGCCGAGAGGCAAAAGGCCCCAAAAAAAAAAAAATCTCTAAGTGGAGGCCTGAAGAAGACCACAGTTGTGCTACAATAAAAAAATCGAAAGAGAAGAGAATCATGTTTATCTCAAAAAGTATATAGAAAGGGTGAAAGAAAGGAGTCATTTTCACCCTGAAAAGTATGTAGCAAAAGCAAGAAGGAAATTTAAAGGTGATCCTAGGCTACTAAGAAACCTAGTAGAAATAATAGGTTTGAGCCATTACCCCTTCTTGCAAAACCCCAATACCATGGTCTACATTACAACCTTATTAAAGTCCACTCTGATTGAAAACGGATTGCTTGATATAAATGAGCTAGACACGCTGTCAAAGCTAAAAGAAGGATGCTAGCCCTGCTGAAAAAGTCAAGGATGGTAAGGATCTAAACCCTTCTAAAAACAATATCAAATTTGAGTCTATAGATCCTGTTGTTTCGAAAACCCCATAACCTAGCCTACATTACGGTCCTAAACAACGTCTCCTCGGATTGAAAGGACTGGCCACTTATCGCTCTGCTAAAGGTCATGGTAAGCTGTTGCTAGAACCCCGAGAGTCGAGAGTTTCAGCCCAACAATCATATACACTAATCCCGAGGCAAAGAAACGGAGAGGGTAAAAAGGTTGAGAAGGGTGAAGTGCTATCATCCAATCAAAGTAGGGTTGAGCCAGAGGAGAGGCTAGACCCTCAAAAATGAAGAAGTTACCATTCCAAAGACTACAAGTTTAACAGCACCCCGTGTCATTCGATTAATGTATTTCTGACATGTGCATACGCATAAAAAAAAAAATTAGCATGAGCTTTACACACATAGGATATAGCTCCATGTAAAAAAAAAAACAGGAGATATATAACATCGTCATCCATCACATGCATTAGATCATATACCTAGCTAAAAAAAATCAATCATAAATGTCTCCGTCTATCCATGCATCTAAATATCAATAATATTCATCAAAATAAAACTGCCTAACATAAATATATCTCAGGGACAAGGGATAAAAGAAGATCGGAGCCTCCATAAGGGGCATCTGTCACAGGTCAAAGTCGATGTCATTTGGATCGAAATCCCCGAAGCCCAGCATCGAAGGAGGCAGATAGCTACTTGAAGCACCAGCATCCTACAGAGAAGACAAAAGCAAAATCAGCCACATGAAGAAAGAACTAGTCAACAGCAGAACAAGAAGAAGCAAAGGAAGAACAACATACCCCGCCACCGCCCATCTGAGATAACTGAGCCATCAGGGAAGCTACCTCGGCCTGGTACTGATCCCGCTCCATCTGGTGCTGATCCTTCTGGTCCCTCACAACAGTAAACTCAACCTGGGGCACATATCCTCCTGCACGGCACCACAAGTCAACCACCTCTTGGCCCACAGCGTACCCGCCGACCACTATCTCAAACCGGGTGAAGGCATCGACCGAATGAGCCCCAAAGTGCGCAGCATAATCTGTATCCGAAGGAAGCAAGAACTCGATGCCCGGCTGCCGCTCTTGATAGGGGATTGGCACTCCCACCACCAAGGCCTCAAACATGTACTTTGGTGGAGCTCCTGCTGACCGGAACTCTTCATGAAACTGTCGCCAATGTCGCTCTCCAAGATAGGACTCTCAAGTGTCATCACTGAGAAAAGCAACTCTCGACAGGGACAACAGGACCAAGTGCCGGACTGTCTCATAATGAACGAATCCAATGAAAGGCCGCTAAGTCACATCCCTCGCCTCAATCAGCTCCAAGTTAGCCCGAAGCGTCACAAAATCAATAATCTCCGATCACTGAGCTACCTGGTCATGAGCCTGCCTCAAAGCACGAGGATAGAGGTCGTCCTCGACAACTGCAGGGTGACGCACAGGCAGGTATTCATAGCTCCACCAAACGAGAAAAGGCCAGAAACTAGTCATGCCGCCCCAACAAGAAAAAGTCCAAACCCGCATCGACCGAAGGAAGCAGCCAAAGGAGAAGGACGCCCAGTCCAACTCAAATAAAGCTCCAAGATCAACTATTATGCTCACCAACCGACATGGCACGAGTGACTTATTGTTGTTGCAAAAGCAACTAAAGATGATGTACAAAACAAGTCGCCGTCTCATAATGTCCCGCTTGGCAGGCGATGGCTCAGCCGCAAAGGTACGGTCATCCTAACTGATCCAAGAGACTGAGAAGGCGTAACGCTCAAGAGGAGGCAAGTCCAACAGAATGCATGCCTCGTCTCTACTGACTGACTGTAGAGTGATCCGCCGGCCGATGAAGGAAAGCCCTATGATGATCGCCTAGTCCAAGGGAGTAAGGCCTAACTCAAAACCGACAAAATGGAAGGTCCGGTCTCTCCAAACCACCACTCAACCAACGCCAATACCAAATGCCGGTTCAGGCGGTTAGCCTATAATCCCATGAAGGCGCCGAATCCGATCTCCGCCAAGAATGCACGATATGACGGGGCAGCATGCTGCATAGTCACGAAGACTTGATGAACAGCCCCTCTAAAAGCTGTGTGTACTCAGGAGGGGGCAAATGCTGTCTGGAGTATACGCTAGGGTGATAAGCTAAATCCCCGAGTAGGGGAATATCTGGTACCTGCAAATCTGCCAAGTCAGCATCCATCTGCCTGTGCCTAGAGGAGGCTCTCCCATCGCCAGTGACCTGGTCGCCCAGACTTGGTACCTCCTCCTCTACGCCAATCTCCTTTACAAAAGTCTGCTCAGCCGGAGGAAAGGGGTCGACAGGTGGCTCACTCCCCCGACCACTCTGACTAGATGTTGCCTACCCAATAGACCGTCAGCTATTCCTAGATCGACTGGAGCCACTGGTGGAATCTGTCTGAGCTACCTTCCCTGGGCAGCGTCTCCTCTCAAAACCATCATCACCCGCATCTACCATCCTGAAAAGTTAAGTCAAGGTAAGAGGTGTTAATATACAAATAAAAAATAATAATAATAATAAATAAATAAATAAAAGAGATTTCAAATGATAAGTCAAAAACGAAATTCTTACACATTTTGATTTTCCAACTTCAAATCAAATCTCAAGGGTTTTTCGTCTTTTTCCTTTAAAAAGATTTTATTTCTAAACCTTAACCAACTCTTCCTCTAAATTCTAAAAATTTTGACAAAATCCCGTTTAAAAATGGCCCCTACAGCACCCATTACATCAACACAAAACACAAAACGTGTATTTTTTTTTACGTTACAATCACATACATCAGCACCCGCGCACACTTTTCGAAATTTTCAAAACACATGTTTTATTTTTCTAATAAATCAATGGTTTTCAAAAATGTCCTAAAATTTCTCAAAATTATTTCAAATGATTTCTAAAAATATCCCTACATTTTCAAAATTTTGAACTCTAAAAATTCCATCAATTTCCTGAGTTTTTCAACTTTCCTAATTTTCTAAGTATTTTCCTATTTTTTAAAAAATCAAAAATTCACCGAGTTTCCAAAAAATCACGAAGCTTTACACGGTTATTAAACACATTTTTCTAAGGCACATCGCACAAAAATCTAGTCAGAAAACCCAATGCCCAAGCTTGTAGGAACAAACCCCCAATTTCTACAGAAAATCCTCTTCACGTAATCATATAAAATCACTCAAATTCAATCAAACAAGCACCAAAATGCAAAAATAATATCACCATAGCGTTCAAAACGTACCAAGTCCATCCCTCCGACCGCCTAACGGTCAACATGGGGCTCTTACTTTATCGTTTTCTGTCTTCGACAAGCAAAGACAGAAAAAGAGAGGCAGCTGTAAGCACCCTATTTTTGACCGCTCGGCGGTCTCCACTCCGTCCAGACTTGAATTCAAGTCATTGTGGGCATATTTCAATCCAAAGTAACTTTCTAAGTCTAATCCCGTCAATTCATCACTTTGCGGGCCCCACCAGGCCTAAATGAAGGCAAAATAACCAAAATGCCCCTAGGGGCATCGCCCTTTCTAATTCCAAATTAGGCATGTCTTTCCGAAGACGGTAAGTCCCTTTTCCAACTCCAAATCAGGCACGTCTTTCCAAAGATGGTAAGTCCCATTTCCAACTCCAACAGACACGTCTTTCCGAAGACAGTAAGTCCCCTTTCCAAGTCCAATTTCAATTCCAATCCCTCTCTCAGGACAGTTGATTCCTCGAGAGGGTTTGGCACGTTTTCTGAAAAAAATCTCTTCGGAACAGTAAGTCCCTTTAAACATATCGACCGGGACGAGACCCCAAGTCCCCTAGATGGTAGAATGGTCCACATTTGGCGCCTGCTAGCCTGCCAATGCAGAAATGTTCGTTTAGGCATGCCTTTTGAGAAAGTTGATTCTCAGACATTAAGTCCCTATAACAGCTTCCCGAGATCAGGCAGTCCCGGGAATGATCGCGAACCGTCAAAGTAGCGGAAATACTTGCAAACATCGCAACCGTCAGAGTAGCAAAAATACTGACAAACAGGTCAATATAAGGAATTGCCAACAAACCCCTGTATCACGCGACCGCCATCAGAGTGGCAGAAACACTCAAAACCCAGGTCAACACCAGTGCCCGCTAGCCCACTTCGATGAAAAATGACCAAACTGCCCCTAGGGCCATTTTTCGATACGTTTCTCGAGAACACATTTGAATCCTCAGAACGGTAAGTCCAACTTTCCAAGATTGTCTTAAAGGCAATCCGGCATGATTAGGTGCCTTCTAATCAGTTTCGGGCCAATTCTGAGACTTTCCAGTCAAGATGACCATTTTGCCCCTAGGCATTCGAATGCCCCAGGAACCACACCGGCCCTGGATATCAAACCGGTAACCTCTCGAGTATTCTTCTTATAGTGTTCTCAACCTTTCTTTATCTTTCCGGATCATTCCAAGTCAGTTTCGGCAAACTCGGTGCAAAATGACCGTTTTGCCCCTGGAGAGCCGGTCGCCTTTTCCAACCACACCGGCTCTGGGTATTAAACCGGCAAGCCTTTGGAAACATACTGAATAATGTTTTTAAATCTCGAGTCTTTTTTCAAGACATTTTGGGTCCGTCCCGACAACTTTCTGGCTTGATTGACTGTTTTGCCCTTAACGGCCCGATCAATCCTTCCGACACATCCTATCCTCATTTTTCAAGTCAAATACCTCCGAGACACTGTTCTAAGTGTTTTTGCCCCTTTTTCGGCCTTCCGGGCCAATCCCGGTCCCTTCAATCCTTCCCGGACTTTCCGGGGTCACTCCTAGTGAAACCAGGCTAAAAATTGCATGGTAGTCACTAGTACAAGCGCCCAAATCTTCCAAAGATATGTTGTTTGCCGACCTTAAAACTTTCCTAACTAGCTGGCACCACTAGTAGTGGCGCCAAGAGGAATTTTTCCCTAGCGCCACTGTAACAGGCGCCAGGTCTATCCCATCTCTATAAATACAGAGCCTCTTCTAGGATGAAGGAGGTCCGCAAACTCAATCTAAAAACTCTAATTATCGATATACAGAGCTCGTACACTCCCAAAACCCTAGCTTCTCTAGGTTTTCCAAATCCTAACTAAACCCTAGCCTCCTATACACTCTCATACACTTATACACTAGCCTCCAACCCTCCTTTGAAAACCTGAAGGGCTGCAATCTGAAGGTTTGAAGATTGAAGATGAACTCTTGAAGATTGAAGTGAAGATTGAAGCAAGACAAGCAAAGCAAAGCGCGCAAAGCTAAGCAAAATAAAGAAGACACAAGGTAGACTTCTTATTTAAATTTGCGCACTTCCCCCCTCTCTCTTCTCTCTTAACCCACTTGGGTTTTCTCAATTTTAATTTCCCATCTTTTGCCCCCCCCTTTCTTTACATGCCTGAAACAAGGGGACTCCCAATCTATGTGTAGGATTAGACTATTGGAGGGTCACTGTGTAAGGGGCTTTCTTTCAGTCTAACCGAAGACCACGTGGGTTCGGCCCCCTTGATTATGTGGTGAAGCCTTAACCTTGTATATTCACGACCCCAAATTTGCATTGTGCATATCATGATTCTTGCATTCTTCTAAAAGTTATTTTCAAAATCGTTTTCAAACTTGTTTTCAAAATTATATCAAAATCTTTTTTTTCAAAACTTGTTTTCAAAATCACAATCCTAGGGTGATTCTAGCCTTTCCATGGTTAAGAGTTGCTGTAGGGAAGTGCTATATTTAAAGTGACCAACATGGCCCATATTTTCAACTCCTTGTTATTTTCAAAACCACTTTCTTAAAGTAGTTCTAGCCTTCTTATGGTTAGAATCGCTTCAGGAAAGTGAGACGTTTTCCTACTTTCCAAAAAACTCTATTTTCAAAAGTCTCTCTTTCAATGTGCTTTCCAAAAACTCTTCCTCCCAAAATTGTTTTCAAAAACTTTCTTCAAAAATCTATGTTTAAACTCCTTTCCAAAATACTTTTCTCAAAATTCACTTTCCTAAAAACTCTTTCCAAAAAGTTTCTTCCAAAATCTCTTTCCAAAAGCTCTCTTTTTAAAACTCATCTTCTAGAAACTCCTCTCTAAGATTTCCTTCCAAAAACTTGTTTCCAAAAAAACACACTTTCCAAAAATCCCTTTCCTTAGAGCCTAAGTCAAGCCCTAGAGCCACGATTAGGAAACCCTAATTTTCTTTCCGAAAACATGGTTTTCAAACTTACCTTAAAACCTAAGTTTCCAAAATCTCTTGTTTTCTGCATCAAAACTATACATATTTCCAAAACCTATTTTCAACGTCGAAACTATAGTTTTCCAAATCTAGGGTTTCTAAAAACTTCCTTTTCCAAATCCATGCCAAATCTAATCTTCCCTTTAGGACACCAAATCCAATCTCCCGTTTAGGATACTAGATCCAATCCTCCGTTTTGGGAAACAAAATCAAATTTTCTCTTTTAGAAACAAAATCCAATCCCTTCCTAATCCAAATCTTTCCTAATTCAACTCCTTCCTAATCTTCTACATTCCTAAATCTTAAGTTTCCAAAACTTGAACATAAAAATCTTTCCTAAAATTCTAAAATTTTATTTTCAAATCTTTCCTAAACTCAAACCTTTCCTAATCTCAAAATTTTCTAAAACTCAAACTTTAAAACTTTCTAAATCCTAAACTTTCTAAATTCGAAACTTTCAAACTCCCAAATTTTCTAAGTTCTAAACTTTCCTAACTTCAAATCTTTTAGAGTCTAAACATTTCCTCATTCCAACCTTTCTTAATTCCACATCCTTTCCAAACTTCAACTCCCAAACCTAAATTTTCAAATCTTTCGAAAACTCAAACTTTGAATCTTCCAAAAATTCTAAAGCTCTCTAAATTCAAATCTTTCTAAAATTCTAAGCTTTCTAAATTCAAAACTTTCTTAAGTTGAAATTTTCCAAATTCTAAATCTTTCTTAAACTAAACTTTTTCTATTTTTAAAACATTCCAAATTTAAAACTTTCCTATTTTGAAAATTTTCCTATTTCAAAACATTCCAAATTCAAAACTTTCTTATTTCAAAACTTTTCTAATTCGAAAACTTTCCTAGAATGAAAACTTTCCTAAAGCGGAACTTTCCAAATCGAAACTTTCCTAAATTGAAATTTTCCTAAGTTGAAATTTTCCTAAATCAACATCTTTCCTAATTCCAAGTTTTTTAATCTTCCAAATCCAATATTCAAGTCAATTCTTTTGGAAAATCTTTCCAAGTCAAATCCAATCTTTCTTTTCTAACTTCTTAAGTCTAGGTTTCCTAAAACCAAGTTTTTCAAAGTCAAATCTTTTCAAATCTTCCAATCAAAGTTCAATCTCTCAATCTTCCAATCCAATTTCCAATTCAATCTCTTTATTCCAATCATATCTTCTATTTTCAATCAGACTCTTGTTAGAACTACGACTGACCTGATTCCTCTAAAAGAATACGTAGGCAACCCTCATAGGTGCAATCACAACATTTTTCAAGTTTCTATTTCCACGAAATTTTTCCAAATCTCCAATCTATTTTCAAACTTCCATTTTCAAATTTCTATTTCCAAATCTCTATTTTTAATTTTCAAAACCTTCTTTCCAAATTCAAACTTTTATCTCTTCCTTTTCAAATCAATCAATTTCTTTCCAAATCTATTTTTCAATTCTCTTTTCTTGCACTTGCATATCATACATCATGCTAATTTCTTTTCAAAAATTCATTTCTAAAGTGGATAGGATTGAATTATAGTTAGTTAAACACTCTCATCGATGAATCTATGGTAAATAGATATGTAGGTACCGCAAGGGCGGGGTAGGGTGATGGTTTAGTGCGTTTTCCCTACACGTAACCAACCTCCAAACCTAGGATCACTGATTTTAAAGATAAAAAATAGAGTTATTTTAAAAAAAGGGCTTACGTATTTTCTAAAGGTTGCCAAACAACCTGTTTTTCTTAAAAACCTTCTCTTGAGGAGATATTTTCAAAATCGTTTTCAAAAACCCCAAGTATAGTTTTCAGATTATGCTTAGTTTTTAGGTGACCTAACTCACCTTAATCAAGTTAGATGGCGATTCCAAACTTTTTTTTCAAAAGCCCTTTATTCAAATCAATTTTTAATTCAAACCTAGTCGCAATTATTCTTCTAGGAGGGTGAGTTCTAACGAGAGTGTACAATATTTTTCCCGCTTGTGTGTGTATTCCTCGAGTGCGAAAAATCTGAACCCGACATAAACTCTAGGTCATCCTAACCGTAGTTACCCTAACCAAGGTTAATGTGCTTCAAAGTCTCCAATTCTAATTCTCTTTCAAACCACCTTTTTAAATTCCAAATGACCTTTCAAAAAGTTTCCAAAAACATTCTAACTCTCTTGAGTTTTCAAAAATCATGACCCTCAAAGTCTTTTCAAATACTTTCGTTCTTCTCTCAAAAATATTTTCAAGAGATCTCTTAAACTTGTCCAAAGCAAAAGTGGCTAGACACTTAACATTTTTAAAATGTCTTCAAAAGCTCACAACCCTAAGGTGATCCTAACCCTCTCATGGTTAGAGTTTCAAAGGGAAAGTGATATATCAAATGAAACATTCAAAGGTTTATAGTAGGGTTCCAAACCCTAAGTGTTTTCCAAAACTTCTTTCAAAAACGTTTTTTTAAGATTTACACTCTTGAAGCAACCTTAGTTCTTTCATGGTTAAGGTTGTTCAAGTAAAAGTGAGATATCCAACTAAAGTTCCCTAACCTTAAAAGTTTTTAAAACCCTAAGGGAAGTTTCTAGCGCCTTTTTTAAAAATGTTTTCAAAATACATAATCTTAAAAGCTAATCTCTCAAAGGTGATGGGATATTCAACATACCTTTCTTAGGGTGATTTCAAAAACTTTTTAAAGACAAGTTCACAAGAGCTTCTACCTTGTTTCCAATTCAAATTCTATTTTCAAAAATCCCTAAGCAAGTCTTTCAAAAATATTTCCAAACTCTCTTGAGTTGTTTAAAAAACATTCCAAAACTCTTTTGAGTTGCTCTAAAAAATACTTCAAAACATTCCAAGTCCTATTTCAAAGGCACTTTCAAAAATCTCCAAGTCCAACTCCAAGTCCAAGTCCAAACTCTCTTGAGTTCAAGTTTCAAAAATTCTTCAAGACTCCATAAGTCCATTTCCAAAATCGTGCTTTTACACGAATTACGAATAACTTGATTCTCACCAAATTAGATACATAGACAACCTTAATAGGTGCACTCATAACCCTTATTTCAAATCAAATTCCCTTTTCAAAACTTTCCTGCAATCATAACCCCTTTTTCAAGTCAAATGTCAATTTTCCAAAACTTTCCTTTTTTAAAATTTCTCTCTCAAACCACACTTCAAAAACTTTCCAATTCCAAATATCTTTTCAAAAACATGCATCCAAAAAGTGATGACCAAACCCTTTTTTCAAAATTTTAAGTAGATATAAGTAGGTAATTAGTAACCGATGATTCAAGTGAGTGAACTAAAGGTGAATAGACATGTAGGTATTGAAAGGGCGGGGTAGGGTATATAATCTTAGGATATCTTCCCCACACATAACTAACCCTAGACCATAATTTCTATTTTCAAGACCAAAACCAAAGTCATGTGTTCAAAAGAGCTTTAAAACTCTCAAAAACTTGCTAAAAACCTTTTTTCTAAAAACCTTCTTAAGAAGGCGATTTCCAAAATGTTTTCAAAAAACTTAAGCTTAGTATTTGGATTACACTTAGCTTTTAGATGACCTAATACATCTTTAATTATGATAGGTGGCGACTCCAAATTTTTTTAAAAAGACCCTTAATCAAATCAATTTTCAAGATCAAACTTCCATTGCACTTGTCTTTTTAGGAGGATAAGTTTTAACAAAGAGAGTATCATATTTTTCTTGAGCCCGAGAGGGCATGGTCCAAAAACCAGGGTGCAACAAAACATAAATTAAGTTTTAGTTCAAGGCACTCAAAAAACATTTAGAAAGTTAATTCTACCACTTATATTTACTTTTGACTTAACTAGATTTTTCTCCTTGTACTTTATTCGAAAAATGCACTTCAAGCCCCATATTCTTAATTATAGAAATTAAACTCCTTCATTTGTAAAAAGTTGAAATGTTAACTTCCTATAACTTTCCTTTATGAGGCAAACAAAAAATTGTTATTAGGTCATTTTACAAAAGGTCACGTGGCAAAATTTAGATGAAAACTAACCGAAGGTTAATATAGAAAACCATTGGCTAAAACACTTCTCATTCTTTTGGGAGGTCAAGGGTTCCACATTTACCCCATTAACAATGCCTAATTATTGACTTTAAGAAAGTGTGTAAAAACTCCACTTTAGTTTGATCAGCTAAGGTGGATTGTCAAGTAGGAGTTTACTGATTATACAATGTTGGCGATACCCAAGTTCGAGTTCTCTACATCACAAGATGCTTTTTCGGGTGGAAACCACTATATTGATGTCGGTCACTACGAGAGCAACCGTTTGTCAACCTCCATTGAAGTTTACGTACTAGAGTAAGCTCGAAAAGTCCAACCCTAAACAAGTTCTCCTATGTCATCAAAAAAATTTAATATTACAACAATTTGTAAATGTTAAAATATAATTATTACAATTAAAAATATAAATTATAAACTGGATATTGTGTCAAGTGCAAGGTTATACATATATTATTTACCCTTTACTTTCAATGAATAGGGAATGGTTGTCAATTGTTTTACTCCTGGTACATAGAATAAGGTGTTATGTTAGGGTAATATGAAGTTGTATGTTAAGAGGTCAGCTTATCAAATTGTATATTACTTCTATACACATATTTTGCAATTTTTTTGCCAAAGTAACATTCTCCTCCAAAATAATTCCCAAAATAATACTATCTCAAAAATAATTATCAAAATATCATTATGACACCAACCTTAAACAAAATAATTTACGAACTATTATTTTTTTAATCTTTGTTGACACCTAAACTTTGACCCCCAACTTACACATCATTTTGGATATCAATCATCTCCGATCACCATAAACCGGAGTCCAGACGATTACATCTCAGTCAAACTCTGATGACATCATCTCAGAGCTCAGTCATCTCTGATCACCTTAAACAGGAATCCAAATAGCCGCATTCCAATCTGACTCTGATGATATCATTTTGGAGATCAGTAATCTCCGATTACTTTACACCGGAGTTCAGACAACTGCTTTCTAGTCAGACTTCGATGACATCATTAAGGAGATCAATCATTTTTTATCACCTATTCATGTCCCTAAATTGTATTTGGTTAGCCCTATATTATTTAGTTATTTGATTATTTAATGTTTTATTAATAGTAATGTTATTTTATTTGCTTTTGTAGGTTTCTAGATTAATATGGACAAAAGAAGACCTGAACGGAGTTAGTGCACAAAAAGAGAAGAAAGACAAAGGATACTGCCCATCCGAACGGCTCAACCTAGCCTGTCCAAATGGCCCATCAGCACTACCCATCTGGACGATATACCCAGCCCGTCTGGAAGGCCCGACATGTAACAAGTTTCCTTGTAAGACAAGGATTGATGTCTTTTTAAGCCCATTGGAGTCCTATTGAGTTAGAGTTAGAGAACTTTAGAGTTACGAATTTTGCTTCGTTTTTAGAGCTTTTTACATTCAAGAACCTTAGATTGTAATTGATTTAAGTTTTAAATTAAAGATGTTATGTTCTTTCAGTTACTACAACCATTCAATACATCTTTCATGTGATTTATTGCGGATCGACCTCAAATTTCATCAAGTTATTTATTACATTGAATCCGTATTGTAGAGTCTTCCAGCATAGTTTTGGAGAGATCAAATTTTAGCACCGTTGCTGGGGAATTACAAATTTGCGCTACAATATGCATAAGCAAACATGGTAAAAATAAACAAAAAGGTGACAAACAAGCTTGGAAGGAAATGATTCTTGCAGAAATAACTTCACCATTCAACTACAACAACGAGGAAACTCAAGAGCTCAATTGGGGTAAACTCGTTCTATCTCTACTATCTATGAGCATATTAGATTTTTCTTTTCTTAGTTTCTTTTAGATAAATTTTCTTTTCTTTTTAGAGGAAATAGGTTTAGAGGTGGTTAGGATTTTAAGTGCTAATTGGTGGTATTATTCTGTGGAGATTGCTGGTTTGGTTGGTTCTATTGAATCAGTGATTATTTATGTGGAGATAGTTGGCTCAGTTGGACTGTTGAGATTATTTGTTAAATGTCTGCTTGTTGAGTCGGATTGTTAAATTGTTGTCCATTGCATGTCGATTTGGCAAAGAGACACATCAGGTAAGCTTTTGAGAATGACTCCTAGTTTATATTCATCCAGATCTAGATATTTCTCCAACATCACACCGATACCCACAAACCTAGGCATAGGTTAAATAAGAGGTAATAATGAGGGAGAAGGTAGTGTACATGGTGGCGATGCATTACAATTGCCACCAAACAGAATATTAAGGAATATCCTAACCGCCAGAGGTAAAGTCTTCATTCTTGCATCATCTTGCCCCCCGAATCAAAATGCATTAAATCTTAAGTCGGGCATGGTCCAACTAGTTACCCATTTTAGTGGCATGAATTCCGAGAATCCATATATGCATTTTAAGGAATTTTAAGATGTTTGCACTATGAGTCTAAGTTGTTGACACCCAAATTTTGACCCCTGGCACACATATCAATCCTTCAAACCAGAGTCTAGATGACCACATCCTAGTTGGAGTTCGATGACACTTTAAACCGGAGTCCAGATGACCCCCTCCTGATCAAACTCCGATGACATCATTTCAGAGATCAATCATCTCCAATCACCGTAAATCGGAGTCCAGGCTACTGCATCCCAATCAAACTTTGATGACATCATTCTGGAGATCAGTCATCTCTGATCACCTTCAATTGGAGACCAGGTAACCGCCTCCTGGTCGGACTTCATGACACCTTAAACCAGGGTCCAGGCAATGTCATCTCGGTCGAACTCCGATGACATAATCCCAAAGATCAGTTGTCTTCGATCACCTTAAACCGGAGTCCAGACGATCGCATCCTTGTCAAACTCCGATGACATAATCCCAGTGATCAATCATCTCCGATCACTTTAAACTAAAGTCTAGGCGACCGTGTCCCGATCGGACTCTGATGACATCATTCTAGAGGTCACTCATCTCTGATCACCTTCAACCAGAGTCCAGGCAACTACATCCCAATCGAACTCCAATGACATCATTTCGGAGATCAGTAATCTCTGACCACCTTACACCGGAGTCAGGCGACCGTATCCTAGTTAGACTCTAATGATATCATCTCGAAGATCAATCATCTCTGATCATCTTAAACCAGAGTCTAGGTGACGGCATCACGGTTGGACTCTGATGACATCATTTTGGAGCCCAGCAATCTCTGATCCCTTAAACCGAATCTAGACCACCGCGTCCTGGTCGGACTCTGATTACATCATTCAGGAGATCAGTCCTCTTTGATTATCTTAAAACAGAGTCCAGGCGACTACATCTCGGTTGAACTGTGATGACATAATTTTGAAAATCAGTATTTGCGACCTGGTCAGACTCCGATGATAAAATCTCGGAGGTCAGTCATCTCCGATCCCCTTAAACCGAAGCTAATGCAACCACATCCCGATCGGACTCTGATGATGTCATTCCACATATTAGTCATCTTTGATTACCTTAAACAAGAGTCTAGGCAACCGCATCCCAGTTGAATTTTAATGACATCATTCTGAAAATCAGTCATCTCCGATCACCTTAAACCACAGTCCAGGCGACCGCATCCCGATTGGACTACGATGACAATATTCTGGAGATCAGTCATCTTCAATTACTTTAAATCAGAGTCCAAGAGTCTGCATCTGAATCGAACTCTGATGACATCATTCCAGATGTCGCGCCCCAATTTTTGGACACCAAGCCCTCTTCGCTCGGGAAAAACACGGCGCTCTCTCATTAGAACTCATTCTCCTCGAAGGTTAAGTGCAATGGGGTTTGAACTTGAAAACTTGATTTGACTTAAGGACTTTTTGAAAAAAAAAACAAAAACGGGAGTCGCCACCAAACATAGTTAACGATGTGTTAGGTTACCTAAAACTAAGTGTAATCCAAAGACTAAACTTATGTTTTTCGAAAAGGTTTTGAAAACGTCCTTTTTAAAAAGGCTTTTTGAAAAAGGGGTCTTAATAACCTTTTGAAAGCCCTTTTGAAAACATAACTCCAATTTTGGTCTTCGAAATAGAAATCTATGGTCCGGTTATTGGTTACATGTAGGGAAGATATCTTAAGATCATCACCCCACCCCGCCCTTTCAGTACCTACATTTCTAATCACCCTTAATTCACTCACTTGAATAATCAGTTACTATTATCCACTTAATCTCCACTTTAGAATTTTGAAAATGGGATTTGGTCATCACTTTTTGGATGAATGATGCATGATGTAAGTTTTGAAAAAGATGTTTGAAAATACAAAAGTTTTGAAGGGCTTGAAATAGAAATCTTGACTTTATAGAAAATTTTAAAAAAGAAACTTGAGTTGAAATAAAGATTATGACCACACCATTTTAGGTTGCCTACATATCTCAATTGGCGAAAATTAAGTCATTTATAGTACGGGCAAGGGCCTGATAGAAAAGAGGCGCATTGAGGTCATTAGAAAGTTTTGAAGGCACTTTGAGGTCTTTGGAAAGGTTCGAAGACACTTTGAGGTCTCTGAAAAAATAAAACGTGAGAGTTTAGATAAATGCCTTTGAAATAGCTCTTGGGATGTTTTGAAGTGTTTTTGGGATTGAGTTCGAAGATGATTTCGAATGCTTTTGAAATTAACTCAAGGGAGTTTTAAAAATGTTTTTGAAACAACTCAAGGAAGTTTTGGAAAGATTGTGGAATAACTCAAGGGAGTTTTAAAAATGTTTTGAAATCTTGTTTTGAAAATTTTAGAGGTAGAGTTTGGATTAGAAATATTTTCTGAACTTGTCTTCGAAAAGCTTTTGAAAGTTGTTTTTGAATAATTTATCAAAGGCATGTTTAATGTTTCATCACCATAAGAGGTTAGTCATTGAAGAACTAAACTCTTTTAGGGTTATGATTCTAAAAATAAGTTTAGAAGGGGCTAGAAACTTCCCTTTGGCTTTTTTAAAACTTTAGGGTTATAGAACCCTTCTTTAATGTTTCACTTACACTTGAGCAATCCTAACCGTAGAAGGATTAAAGTTGCTTCAAGGATGTGATGTTTTAAAAATTATTTTTGAAAAAAGCTTTTGAAAACACTTAGGGATTTGGAACCCTATTATGGACAATCTTGAAGGTTGTACTTAATGTATCACTTTCCCTTATAATCCCTAACCATGAAAGGTTAGGGACACTGTAGGGTTGTGAGTTCTTGAAAACATTTTAAAAATAATTTTTGAAAAATGTTGAGTGTCTAACCATTTTAGTTGAGACAAGTCTAAGAGAACTCCTTGGAAGCATTTGGAAGAAAGAGTATAAAAGTATTTGAAAATATTTTGGATTGATTTTGAAAATCTCAAGAGAGTAGGAGGTATTTAAAAGTATGTTATGACTATGTTTTAGGATTGAAAGGTTATTTGAAAATGGGTCTTTGAATTGTAACTTTGAAGCTTACTAACTTAGGTTGGACTGACCTAAGGTTAACCAACTCGGGTTAGGTTAACCTAGGGTTAGCTAACTAGAGTTAGGTTAGCTTAGGTTTAAGGTGACCTAGGGTTAACTAACTTGGGTTAGATCGACCTAGGGTAAGGTGACCAAGGGTTAACTAACTAAGGTTAGGTTAACATGAGGTTAAGGTGACCTAGAGTTAACTAATTAAGGTTAGGTTAACCTAGGGTTAAGGCGACCTAGGGTTAACTAACTTGGGTTAGGTTAACTTAGGGTCAAGTTAACCTAGGGTTGAAGGGTGATTTTGAACTAGGGTTTGGGCCTAGTGGTTTTGGAAAGGTGGTTTTATGCAAGAAACTTGAAAGTGAGTTTTGAAAACACTTTTATAAAAACCACTCAAGTGAGTGTTGAGTTCATATGGTTGTTATTTAGAAACCACTCAAGTGAGTGTTGAGTTCATATGGTTGTTATTTAGAAACCACTCAAGAGAGGGTTGCCTTGGAACTATTTCAACCACTAACTCAAGAGAATAAAACTTGTCAAAATAAATATTGGATTGATAGTTTTGAAAACTTCTTTTCTTGGAAAATTTAAAGAGAATGGATCTTTGAAAATTAGTTTTGGAAAGGAGTTTTTGGAAAACCACTTTTAAGATTTTGAAAACAACTCTAAAAGAATAAGGGTTTATATGGTTGACTTAAAGGAAATCACTCCAAAGAGGACTCCATGGGACCATTCTAACCACAATATTAAAGAGAGCTAAACTTCTAAAAATAAAGATGAAAATGGTAGGTTTTGAAAAATCATTTTTTGCAAATTAAAGAGAATGAAATTTGAGAAACCTTCTTGAAGAGGGTTGTTTTGAAAACCACTTTTGGAGTGTAGAAAACCAATTCTAATGAACTAGGGTTCATATGGTCAAGATGATGGGAAAACCACTCAAGAGAGGGTTTCAAAGGACCATTTCAACCACAAGATTCAAGAGAGTGGGTTCTACAAAATCAATATAAAAGAGAACAGTTTGAAAACCAATTTTATGTCACATGAAAGGCAAAGAAATACAAGGATGCCAAATGAAATCAAAGGGCTTAAAGGGGGATTTTCTAAGATATGAAAACTTACCTAAGCTTCAAGAAACCAACTCTTAGAACAATTTTTAAGAAAACACTTGGATATAGAATTTGAAGGAGACATAGAAATGAAGATAGTGAGAGTTTTTACAAAGTGATGATGGACATGAAAATGGGGCCAAGCATGCAATACATGAACATGATAACCGTATGCAAAGGGTCATGAATTCATTCAAGTCTATAGGCCACACCAAATTGCAAGGTGCTCTAAGACCATACTATCTTAAAGTAGGCTAGTAAAAGATCTCCCTACACGGTACCTCTCATAAGCTTTCCTCTAGGTATAAACTAGCAGCTCTCTTATTTCAAGCATGCAAGAAAGGGGGGTAGATGATGGAGGTTTCAAATAGAGAATAGCTTAAATAAGCTAGGAGGGAGAAGAAAAGAGTGGCAATGAAAAAAATTTAAAAGAGAATACCACCTTTTGCCATCAAACACTTTCAAGCTTCTATGGATGCTTTAACTTGAACTTGAATGGCCTTAGGGAGGCTAGAAGGGGCTGGAATAGGATCTTCTAAGGCATTGGGAGCTTTGTAGGCAGAGTGTATGGGCTAGAGAGAGGTGAAACCTAACGTAGGTGCTTAGAGGGTAAGGTGTATATGGAGATTTTAGGTTCAAAGGCTATTTCTGTAGAGCTTCGCTGCCATTTTTTATTCTAGAATATGCAAAGGGGGAAGCATGTATTTATAGGCAAGCTGGGGAGACATGGCGCATGTAGTACATACTCCTAGCCAAATTTTGACCTAACGCGTGTATTTATGGGCTTATATTCAACCAGTACTGTTCCACTGGCTGAATGCCACGTAGCACACTATGCACTAACTCAATCTTAGAGAGTAAGCAAAGTTTTGATTAATCTAATCAAAATATGGGTGCATGTAGCTTACGCTCCGCCACCGAAAATGTTCGTTTAAACTTTGCCTCGATAATTGTGTAATCCAGAAAAGATTCAAGAAAATCAATTGCATCCACGATGTTCTGCTAGAGTTTCTCAAGAACTTGGAATTTTGGGGAGCTTAAAAGGTGTTCAAAAGAATAAGATATCGTCTCAAGAAACATGCATGAAAACACACTTTTACGGAGCGTCTGTGATACACTCCGTGGATGTTCAAAAGTAGCTATTTCTAGGCCACGTGATCGGGGCCTTCGAGAAAGGATCTCTTCGATCAAATCGTACTAATGGAAAGTGCTCTAGATATACTTTTGGGAAGTTTTCTAATTTACGCATTCCTCAAGTCGTTTGATGGTACGTTATAATTAGGGAATTGGAAGAAAAGACAACCCTAGCAAAGCGTCTGTGAGACACTCCAAGGGTTACTGAAAATGGCAATTTTCTAGTCATGCGATCGGGGCCTTTGGGCAGTGATCTATCCAATCGAGCAATATCGATTGAAAGACCTAAGGTCAAGCTTTTAGGAATTCCTTAATTTACATATTTCTCAATTCATTTGATGGGGCGTTATAACCCAAGAATCGGGAGGAAAAGACAACCCTAGCAGAGCGTCTACGAGACGCTCCAAGGAACTTTCGTTGAATTGGAAGTGTTTAGAGTAACGGGACTCACCTTGGATAAAATAGGGGGCGTATGATAGGATCTTCCAGTTTGGTTCCCAAAGCCGGTGTAGTTTTGCGGCGCGCTTGGGCTGCCAGGGGTAAAATGGTCATTTTGACCGAAATTGATCAAAAAGGGCCAGGATGGATTGGAATGGCATATTAAGCGTGCCGGATCGTTCGGGGACGGTCGTGGAGGATGTTTTTGCTGTTTGGTGGGACTTATACTGTGCTGGGGTACCTAGGGGCAAAACAATCATTTTGACCAAAGTTGACCGGGGATGGGACCGGAATTGGATAGAATAGCGTATTGAGTACATCTAACTGTCTAGGAACACTTTGGAAGGGTGGACTTACCATCTTGAGGGATTTTGAACTTTCTTAAAGATGCGCCTGGAGGCTCAAGGGGCAGGTTTGGTCATTTTTCATCAAGTCGGGCTAGCAGGCCCCGGTGTTGACTTAGGTGTTGGTTCCCAAGACCGCCGGGTCTAAGAGAATTACCTGTAGGGTGGTGTTGATTCCTGATATCGCCTGACCTTAGAAAGCTACCTGGAGGATGGTGTTGGTCTTTGAGATCGCCTGGTCTCAGAGTACTACCGGATGATGGACATTCTACATTAGCGAGCTAGCAAGTGCCAGAAGTGAACCATCTTGAATTTGATAAGGTGTTGTTTCCCGAGATCGCCCGGTCTCGAAAAGTTGCCTAGAGTGCCTGAGAGCTATATGGTCTTTTTAGCTTCCATTTAGCATTATGGGCTTGGGAAGCAACCAGTTGATTGAATTAGGGTTTGAAAGAGCCAGCTTGGGCTCGCATGTGTTGTGATGTTTGAAACTGCATCCGGTCGGGCCGAATATTGCTAAATGGGCAAAAATGGGATGCTTACAACTGCCCCTCTTTTTCTGTCTTTGCTTGTCAAAGGCAGAAAATAAAAAAAAAAGGACCTCATGTTGACCGCAAGGCAATCAGAGGGACAAGATTTGATATATTTTGAAATCTGGGGTTCGAGTCTTGAAGTTTTAAGGTTGAAAAGTGTTTTGGGCATATGAGGAAACCTAAAATTAGATATACTTTTAGCGAAGAAAGCTCGAAAACCCAATCTGTTTTTTCAAAAGAAGCTTGGAAACCGAATTTGTTTTTTTCAAAGGAAGCTTACAAACCCAATATGCTTTTTGGGAGGAAGCTAGAAACTCAATCTACTTTTTCGGAAAAAGCTCGAAAACCCAATCTGTTTTTTCAGAGGAAGCTCGAAAACCCAATCTGCTTTTTTGGAGAAAGCTTGGAAACCCAATATGTTTTTTTGGAGGGAGCTCGAAAACCTATAAGTTTTTTTTTGTTTAAATAAGGCCTTTTAAGGTAAAAGCTTGAAAACCCTAATCTTTTAAAATTAGGCTTTTTGAGGTGAAAGCTTGAAAACTTGATATTTTTGAAAAACGAAACTTTTGAAGGAAAAAACTTGGGAAACCCAAAAATTTTGGAAAGTAAGGCTTTTCGATGTGAAAGCTTGAAAATCCAAAAATTTTTGGAAAACGAAGCTTTTGAAGGAAAAAGCTCAAGAAATCTGAGAAGATGTTTTGAAAACGAAGCTCTCGAAGGTGAAAGCTCGGGAAACCTGAAAATTTTGGAAAGCTAGGCTTTTTGAGTCGAAAGCTAAAAAACCCCAGATGTTTAGAAAATTGAGCTTTTGAAGAAAAAAGCACTAGAAACTCAAGAAGACGTTTTGAAATCGAAATTTTTGAAGGAGAAAGCTCGAGAAACCCAAAAAAAATTTTGAGATTAAACTTTTTGAATGAAAAAGCTTTGGAAAACCAGTGAAATGATTAGAATGGATACTTTTTGAAGGGAAAATTTTAGAAAACCTAGATATTGATTTTGAGTTGAAACTTTTTGAAGGAAAAAGTTTGAAAAGCCTAGAATTCGACTAGAATTGAAACTTTTTTTTTTAAGGAAAAAGATTAGAAAAACCATGACATTTATTTGACTTGAAACTTGGACTTTTTGAAAGAAAATTTTGGAAAAACTTATTTGTTTTTTGAAAATTGATTTTGAATTTGAAAGCAAGCAAGAGCTTTGATCTTTCGAATTTGAAACCTTTTGTAGAAAAAGTTTTGAAAGCTTTTGAAATTGACTTTGAAATTTAGAAGTTTTTGTAGACGAAGCCTTGAAAGTTTTTGGACTATTGAAAATTGAATTTGGGATTTGAAAGAAAGCTAGAGCTTTTATCTTTTAGAATAGATGTTGAGACTAGAGTTGAAAATTTTAGTAGGAAAAGTCTTTAAAAATTTTTGAACTTGAACATGATTTTGACCAGAGCTTTCGCTTTTTGAAATATTTTGATTTAATTTGGTAAGAATTATACATTTGCTTTGGAAGGATCTACTTGTAGTTCTTTTGTCTAAAACATTGGAGGAGAAAGCGTTTGTGGCTTCTTAGATTGAGATTTCTAAAAATTGAAATACTCAGTATTTGCTTGATTGTCGAGTTCTGCTTTTGCCAGGATTCTTACTGATGTAGCTTCTGAAGTTGAGTATCGTGAGTTTGTTTCTAGAGGGGGTGAGGTCTCTTTGAAAAGTTTAAGGTACATAGAGGATCGAACATCTTTGGTGGGTTCTTTCTTTAATGGATTAAGTGTTTGAAATTTAACAGGAAATGTAGGTGAGGTATTGCCCCAGTTCTTATGGTTTGGAAAAGGATTGTTCAAAGTTGATTGGGAGGTCAAGGGTGGGTCATTGCCCTAGTCTTTATGATTTGAAAAGGTTTCAAAGCTAATTGAAGGGATGGAACATTGCCTCATTCTTCATGGTTTACAAAAGGTTGGATTAGGCTGTTTCAGGGCTGATTGGGAGGTCAAAGGTGGGACGTTGCCTCAGTCTTCATTATTTGAAAAAGGTCAGATTAAGCTGTTTAAAGTTTTCACGGGACATTAGAATGATGTGTATTATACCCATAGATGGATACACAGATTAGACAGGAATATGAATAAATAAATGTATACACATGAAACGAAATGAATGCATGTCATACTTTTTGATGAATGCATAGGCTTATGCATGAATAAAATTGAATGCATGTCATACTTTTTGATGAATACACAGGATTATGCATGAATGGAATTGAATGCATGTCATACTTTTTGATGAATGTGCAAGATTATACATGAATGAAGTTGAATGCATGTTATACTTTTTAATGAATGTACAAGTTTATACATGAATGAAATTAAATGCATGTTATACTTTTTTATGAATGCACAGGATTATATAGGTTTGCATGTCATGAATGCGCAGGTTTATACAGGGATGATAATAAATCCATGCCCCAGTGATGCCCCAGGGCTTGTGTTCAACTGTAGACGTTATGTCTCAAAATTAGGCAATCCTTTGAACTTCTATTCTTCTCTTGGGATTTCCCTTTTTAATTCTGCCCTTTTCTTGTTAGGATGTGATAGCACTTGCACCATTCTCAGAGATTTAATACATTGACTCTCTTCTTTTTTTTTTATCTTGTGAAAGGAAAAACTCTCTTGGGTGGGTCTCTTAGCTTTTTCTAGGAATTTCTTTTGGGATTTGGTGACGGCCAATGTCACCTTTTGGCAAAGCAACAAGTAACTTCCGTCCTTAGTCTGAGAAGACTTTAAAAGCTATTTAAAAGTGCAAGAAAACACATAATTTTTTTTTATAGAACCATTAAACTTTTCAAAGTATAGGAGTCCTATTAAGACATGATCAATCAATGTAACACAAATATAGATTTATGAATATCAAGATGTGGCTTAGCTTGAAAAGATCAACATCAAATATGCATGAAACCACACAAAATAAGCACAATTAGTCGTAAGATGATCAAGAATATATCAGTTACAATGTAGTGGTGTAAGCGTGGACTTCACAGAGACTAATGAGAATATGGACCCTAGGCGTGACCTAGGATGGTATAATAGCTCACGAATTATCACACCTAGAAGTTAAACCTGTTTCATCCTATGCTCTTTTTTCTTTTTCTTTTTTTCTTTTCTTTCTTTTTTTAGTGAAAATCCAACCCTATCTCTCCAATGATAGAAATACAGAAATGTAAAGTATGGTGGCTTTCACACACATGAGTAAGTAGCCTTCCCCTCTTGTCACATAACAATGGTAGCTACACTCAGACTCACTAGTAGCCCTTTCCATAAGTGATGAGAGAGGGAATCAACAAAAGGTCAATCTAAGTATGAGATAATCCTCAAATATTTAACCATTTAAAATAGATCATAAAGGCGGATTCCCTATTCTAAAAAGTCTCAAGAAGTGTGCATTAAGATAAATATGAAACAACAATATGGTAAAAATCATCAAAATCGTTGACTCATATTTATGCAAGTGATCATGCACATAAGATTTAATTTTAAACAAGCATGCACATTAATCTATTCAAAATTGAATATTTGTCCCAGTGATTGTGCACGTGTAGGACAAACACTATCAAAAAAAAAAAATTTGGTTTTTTTGATATTTTTTAAAGATTTAATCATCCCAGACTTGCCGACTTGCACTAATCTTCCTTTTGAGGGTGTAGCTACTTGCTGCTTTGCCAAGACGTACTTCGAAAGTCACTCTTTGGACTTCAACGAGTTTATGTGATTAATCTTTACCTCTCACCCTTCTATATTTTCCCTCTCTCTGTACTTTCTGTTTCTCTCTCCCCTCTTTTCGAAGTCAAAGACTGTTTCTAGTGAAAATGATGCTTGTGCTATCCTATCCTCCAAATCAGGATAAAATAATTCGAAGGAAAAATTCCTAGAGAAGAAGACATCATTTGTAAAGTGCCATGAGATAATAATATAAATATGAAAACTTTGGATCCTTTTTGTTTAGATGATATTGTTTTCATGCTCAAATTCAAATTGAAAATTGAAAGACGGGTTTGAAAGAAATCCCCCTTTTTTGGAATAAACCCCTCAAACTAGTTTTGGAATCATGCTGGTGTCCTTTACACTCCATTTTCCATGTGTGTCATCTAATTGAACAGAGATGGCTTCAGGAATTTGAGGTCTGGTGGAGTGACAACATGGTGTCGAGGTCATGGTTTTGCATGAATTATGAATTAGGCAGGGTGCTAGAGGTATTCTATCATTTTGATTGTGCTCTTGGACCTGGAAAAAGAAAAACAAAATGCAGTTAGCATGCAGAGTTGAAGATTTTATGCAATGCATATCCTATGATGGTCTCTTCTTTGAGGGAATCTAGGCATGATGTTGAGTGCATTTTGGAGGTGAGGTTTTCCCCCTGTGTGCAATACAATACCCCTTCGACATAGGCCGGTTCATTCTTCTTTGTTTAGGCAATCCCGCTTCCATGGACGGAGAGAGATTTAGGCCTCTCTTGAGATATGGTTCTATAAATGTCATGAATCCTTAGGGTTACGTGAAACCTTTGGAGTTTAGGTAGGCTTCTTTTAGCACGAGATTGGATTTGCTCATTTCTCTCTACCGTTAATTGAACGCTTGAGAATACAATGACTTAAGTTTCTTAGCACTCTTGTCTTGGAATGAATATGATGCATGAACAGAATAATAAATACATGGGCAGCATAATGGCAATGAATAGGTAGTTTAGAAGACCCCCTTTTTGTTCTTGCTTTATCCTTTGGTTTTCTTGACCTTTGTAGGCAAGGGAGAAGACAATGAGAATGTAAAAAGAAAAAAAAAATGAGAAGTTAGTGCCTTTGGATCGAAAATTTTTATGCAATGCATGCCCAAAGGATGCCCCTACTTTGAGAGGGGGACTAAGCATGATGTGTTTGCTCACTTTTAGAGATAAGGGTTTGCCCCTATATGCAATATTGTACATGTTCGAGCATGTTCATTCATTCATTCACACATTCATGCATTCATTCGATGAAAGTAGGAAGGACAGTTTTATTGCATTTGATTATTCTTTTTTTTTTTTAACATAGAATTGAAAGTACATTTGAAGGGGGAGGGGAACATTTTCCTTAAGACATTCGCCAATTCTATTTTTACATTTTAAATCATAAACTACTCTTGAGTCTTTAGATTCACCTTCTTTGATGGAGGTTAGTGAGAGACCTTGATTTCGGATTGCCTCCTTGTCTTCTTGGCAGCCTTATCTTCGTGAGCGAAGAGGGATTAGAACCTCTCTTTATGAGATGATTTTGATGCATGCCATGAATCCTTAGGGTCACTTGGTAACCCTCAAGAGTTTTGGTTGGCTTGATTTGAGCGAGAATGGCTTTGGGGCCATTCTCTGGGGTAATTAAATGTATAGAGATGCAATAACTTGAGTTACTTTGGGAACTCTAGTCTTGAAATGAATACGAATGTATGAGCAGTTATGATACAAAAAGATGCATAAATAACATAACAACAAGAATCAAGTAGTATAACAGCATGAATTGAACATAATGTAAGGGGAAGTAAAGTAGTCGCCCTTTCCTCATTGGTTTTGAAATTGACGCGCATGTCTTAAATCCGACAGAGGTTAAGTAATGCATGGGGTGCTACATAAGCATAAGGTTGGAGGTTTGCTAATGTTTCCTAAAAAACTCAGTTCCCAAACCTTCAAACCTCCGGCGTCTACTCCCGAAAGGGTGAACTGCATCTTTGGTTGGTGGTTCGAGTAGGGGAACTATCGAGAGAGACCATAGACTGAGAAACTGACACAGCATCCACCCACAATCAATATATTGTTCCCTATTCTATCTAGAAGGGTAATAACCAGGTAATTATGTAGAGATACAAATGCAAGTAAGAACACTATATGTGTGCAAAATTTTTTAAAATGGAGGAAAAGACCCAACAACACACATCCCATTATGTTCATTCATCACATACATGGCAGTTAATATGACATAAAATGCAATGCGAACAAAGGTCCACCTACAAAAGAAAATGCAAGGAGTTAGTAGCTTCTCAAAAAACCTAATGCAAAATAAAACAGATAGTCAATACAAGAGCATGAATATGGAAAGCAATGTAAGTTATGAATACAAGTGATGACACTTATTTGAAAAATTTTGTTATTAGAAAATAACATAGGATTTTAAAAGCGTTATCGAAACTTAGAAAAATTTTGAAAAGCGGATAAAACTAGATAAAATAACCGGAGATTCTAGGTGAGTGAAGGGTAAAGAGACATGATAATGGCCTCACCCTCTAACTGGTCCTAGAGGATTCGCCAGCTGTCGCGCCCCGATTTTAGGACACCAAGCCATCTTGGCTCGGGAAAAACACAGTGTTCTCTCATTAGAACTCGTCCTCCGAGAAGGACAAATGCGACAGGGTTTGAACTTGAAAACTTGATTTGATTTAAGGGCTTTTTGAAAAAAATATTGGAGTTACACATAACATACTTAAAGATGTATTAGGTCACCTAAAACTAAATGTAATCCGAAAACTAAATTTAGATTTTTAAAAAAGGTTTTGAAAATATCCTTTTTAAGAAGGTTTTTCAAGAAGAGATCTTAATAACCTTTTGAAAGCCCTTTTGAAAACACGACTCCAATTTTGGTCTTCGAAATAGAAATCTATGGTCCAGGGATTGGTTACGTGTAGGGAAGATATTTTAAGATTATCACCCTACCCCGCCCTTTTGGTACCTACATTTCAAATCACCCTTAATTCACTCACTTGAATAACCAGTTACTATTACCCACTTAATATCCACTTTAGAATTTTGAAAATAGGGTTTGGTCATCACTTTTTGGATGAATGATGCATGATGCAAGTTACAAGAAAGATGTTTGAAAATACGAAAGTTTTGAAGGGATTTGAAGTAGAAATATAGAATTGATAAATAATTTTGAAAAGGGAACTAGAGTTGAAATAAAGGTTATGACTGCACCATTTTAGGTTGCCTACGTATCTCATTTAGTAAGAATCAGGTTATTCGTAGTTCGGGCAAGGGCCTGATAGAAAAGAAGCGCATTGAGGCTATTGGAAAGTTTTGAAGGCATTTCGAGGTCTTTGGAAAGATTTGAAGACACTTCGAGGTTTTTGGAAAAAGAGAACTAGAGAATTTAGAGAAATGCCTTTAAAATAGGACTTAGGATGTTTTGAAGTGTTTTTGGTATTAAGTTTGACGATTATTTTGAATGTTTTTTAAATTAACTCAAGGGAATTTTGAAATGTTTTTGAAACAACTCAAGGGAGTTTTGAAAAAATTATGAAATAACTCAAAAGAGTTTTAAAAATGTTTTGACATCTTGTTTTGAAAACTTTGGAGGTAGAGTTTGGATTGGAAATATTGTTGTGAACTTGTCTTCGAAAAGCTTTTGAAAGTTATTTTTGAGTACCTTATGAAAGGCATGTTTAATGTTTCATTATCTTAAGAGGTTAGTCATTAAAGACCTGAACTTTTTTAGGGTTATGAGTTTTGAAAACAAGTTTGGAAAAATGGCTAGAAACTTCCCTTTGATTTTTTTTTAAAACTTTAGGATTATTGAACCCTTCTTAAATGTCTCACTTACACTTGAACAATCCTAACCGTGGAAGGATTAGGGTTGCTTCAAGAATGTGATGTTTTAAAAATTATTTTTGAAAAAAGCTTTTGAAAACACTTAGGGATTTAGAACCCTAATATGGACAACCTTGAAGGTTGTACGTAATGTATCACCTTCCTTTGAAATCCCTAACCATGAAAGGTTGGGGACACTTTAGGGTTGTGAGTTCTTGAACACATTTTGAAAAATGTTAAATGTCTAATCATTTTAGTTGAGACAAGTCTAAGAGAACTCCTTGGAAGCATTTTGAAGATAGAGTATGAAAGTATTTGAAAATATTTTGGATTGATTTTGGAAATCTCAAGAGAGTAGGAGGTTTTTGAAAGCATGTTATGACTATGTTTTCAGATTGAAAAGTTATTTGAAAAGGGATCTTTGAATTAGAACCTTGAAACTTACTAACCTTGATTAGATTGACCTAAGGTTAACTAACTCGGGTTAGGTTAACCTAGGGTTGGCTAACTAGAGTTAGATTAACTTAAGGTTAAGGTGACTTAGGGTTAACTAACTTGGGTTAGGTTGACCTAGGGTTAAGGTGACCTAGAGTTCACTTACTAAGGTTAGGTTAACCTAGGGTTAAGATGACCTCGGGTTAACTAACTTGGATTAGGTTAATCTAGGATTTGGTTGACCTAGGGTCAAATTAACCTAGAGTTGAAAGGTGGTTTTGAAGGTAGTTTTGAACTAGGGTTTGGCCCTAATGGTTTTGGAAAAGTGGTTTCGAACTAGGGTTTGGACCTAGTGGTTTGGGAAATGTGATTTTATGCCTGAAACTTGAAAGTGTGTTTTGAAACCACTTAAGAGAGGGTTGCCTTGGAACCATTTCAACTACTAACTCAAGAGAGTAAAACTTGTGAAAATAGATATTGAATTGATAGTTTTGAAGACTTCTTTGCTTAGAAAATTTAATGAGAATGGACCTTTGAAAATTAGTTTTGGAAAGGAGTTTTTGAAAAACCACTTTTGAGATTTTGAAAACCACTCTAAAAGAATAAGGGTTCATATGGTTTATTTAAAAGAAATGACTCCAAAGAGGATTTCATGGGACCATTCCAACCACAATATTCAAGAGAGCAAAATTTCTAAAAATCAAGATAAAAATGGTAGTTCTTGAAAAACCATTTTATGCAAATTGAAGAGAATGAAATTTGAGAAACCTTCTTGAAGATGATTGTTTTGAAAACCATTTTTAGGGCATAGAAACTAATTCTAATGAACTAGGGTTCAAATGGTCAAGATGATGGGAAAACCACTCAAGAGAGAGTTCCAAAGGACCATTTCAACCAAAAGGTTTAAATGAGTGGATTCTACAAAATCAATATAGAAGAGAAGAGTTTGAAAACCAATTTTATGTCACATGAAATGCAAAGAAATACAAGGATGCAAAATGAAGTCAAAGGGCTTAAGAGGGTTGTTCTAAGATTTGAAAATTGACCTAAGCTTCAAAAACCAACTCTTAGAACCATTTTTAGGAAAACATTTGGATATGGAATTTAAAGGAGACACAGAAATGAAGATAGTTAAAGTTTTTACAAAATGATATTGGACATGAAAATGGGGCCAAGCATGCAATACATGAACATGCTAACCATATGTAAGGGGGTCATGAATTCATACAAGGCTATAAGCCACACCGAATTGCAAGGTGCTCCAAGGCTATACCATCTTAAAGTAGGCTAGTGAAAGATCCCCTTGCACAGTGGCTCTCACAAACTTTCCTTTAGGCATGAATTAGGAGCTCTCTTGTTTCAAGCATGCAAGAAAGAGGGGTAGAAGATAGAGGTTTAAAATAGAGAATAGCCTAAGTAGGTTAGGAGAAAAAAAAAGAATAGTGGGAATGACAAAGATGTAAAAGAGAATACCACCTTTTGCCTTCAAACACTTTCAAGCTTCTATGGATGCTTTGACTTGAACTTGAATGGCCTTATGGCAAGTAGAAGGGGCTGAAGTAGGGTCTTCTAAGGCATTGGGTGCTTTGTAGGTAGAGTGTATAGGCCAGAGGGAGGTGGAACCTAACTTAGGTGCTTAGAGGGTGAGGTGTATATGGAGATTCGAGGTTCAGAGGCTATTTCTGCAAAGCTTTGCTACTATTTTTTATTCTGGAATATGCAAAAAGGGAGGCCTGTATTTATAGGCAAGGAGGGGAAACCTAGCGCATGTAGTATATGCGCTTGGGCAAATTTTGCCCTGGCGCATGTGCTATATGCACCAATACTATTCCATTGGTTGAATGCCACGTGGCACACTCTATACTAACTTGATCTTAGGGAGCAAGCAAAGTTTTGGTCGATCTGATCAAAATTTGAATGCATATAGCATATGCTCCGCTGCCGGGAATGTTTATTTAAACTTTGCCTCAATAATTGTGCAATCTGGAAAAGATTCGCAAAAATTGGTTGCATCCACGATGTTTTCCTAGTGTTTCTCAAGAACCTAAAATTTTCGGGGAGCTTGAAAGGTGTTCAGAAGAATGAGATTGGTGTGCCGTTGCGGGCACCCAAAAATAAAACCGATACCCAAAAAACAAATATGTAGTAGTGTAAGTAAGGATCGTTCCCACGAAAAGTGTGTAGTCTCGTTTTATGCTATGTGAACAAGGATTGGGGAGTTTTGGATTTAATGAAAACTATTTTCAATAATCACAGCTACGAAACAATTCATATTAAAGTATTGAAATCAATCAAAATAACAAACCTTGGTCTAGGTCAACATCCACCATCGGAATTTATAACTGATCATTGATGCAAGCATACCAATTCACACATTGAATATTCACTGTCGGAATTATTTTCCTATCTCTCCTTAGTTGTAGTTAATTAGAAATAAGTGATCTGATTAACCCTAACTATTAAACAACCAAGAAAAGCACACAAGGTTTAATCTAGTAGCAGCCTTAAGAATTAGAGAGATTGATGAAACTAAACAACATAAACATAAGCGGTTGCATTTAATTTAGTCGAATGCCCTTCCCAAGATATAATAATTCCCAACGTAGTAAATCATCAAATCTTAGTTGCTTCACAAATCAGAGGAATCAAACAATTACGGATTTGATATCTAACTCAGCAGTAGACTGCAATGATTAATAAACTAGTAGGCCTCCTAGCGATTAAACAAGAGAATCATGAAAATGGGCATAGAACAACATTCGATACTCAAAGCATAAATCGAATAATGAAAATAAATTAGATCTCACAGTTTATTATTAATTCCGAGGTTTCTGTCTCCTTCGACCAAGATTCAAAGTTTAGCCACGCAGGGCCATGAAAACAACTCAAATAATAACATTCAATAATACGAAAAACGTCAACAACCCTAGAAACAAAACAGTGCCAGCTTTTATAGGCTTCTGAAAATCTGTAGCTGCGCACAACCGTTCAAACGCCCTTGCCACCATTCGAACGGATCGGACTACCATTCGAACGGTACTTAAAACGCACTTCGAACGGTTAAACTTGCTCTATGAATCTTTCGAACGCTCTTCAAACTTGGTCTTAATGTGTATCCATTTGACGTAGCGTTCGAACGCATCTACTACCGTTCAAAAGCCTCTTCGAATGCTGCGTGTATTTTTGCTCAAATTCATCCCTCTTCAGCTAGGATCTTCTTTCTGGGCATTCTATAGCACCCTAAGTCAAAATATAATAATAGCAAGTGCCTTTAGGTATCAAATAAGTATAAAAGATTAAACATTAAAGGATAAAAATATGATATTTGCATTCTCATCAAATTCCCCCACACTTAACCTTTGCTCATCCTCAGGCAAAACTCACACTCACTTTCCTGATATATCAAAGTCTCAACAAGGAATAACCAAACTCTTCAAAACTCAAAACATATCATGAACAACATTCTCGAACAACTCACAATCACTTAGCAAGCATTTTCACTTAAAGATGGAGTAAACTGAATATGTAGACCCTTACAGATATAAGCACTCTACTCTCATGTATTTAAAAGGTATGTGTATCACTCAAATTCATTCCAATAGAAATGATCTACCATTGGCTCGCATATCTTCTCATTCTCCATCACTAAGATCACATACAGAACACAAATCATAAGGACTTTTCAATGGTTATAACGGGTTTAGGATCAAGGTGAAAAATATTTGGGAATGTAGCTTAAAAGCCATCGAAACTAGTGGAGCAAAAATGAATCAACCCAATTTCGAATATATAAAACATATAAAACCAATCACTCCATTCAACAGCTTCTATCTTTGTACAAATCCCATATAAACAGACCCATCTTTTAGAATTTTAGGAAGGATTATGAACATGGATAATTTGTAACATCAAAATCAATTTCCTCCATCACTTCCCTTCTCTTTTTTTTCTTTTACTTCTTTTTTTTCGTTTCAAAATTACATCAACAATGGAACTCATGAATTGAGAATGAAAACACGTTCCTTTTCACCAACCATAGCCCTACCACAATTCTGGACACCCCCACACTTATTTCTCGCACACCTATACATATCATAACGATGAACAATGCTCTACTAGCTCTACGGCTTGGGTAAAGGCATTATTATTTTTCGGGTTTAAAGCTTGTAATGTGGGTTAACAATAATGACATATCAAGCTCAAAGGGGTTCACAAAGGGAAAAATTAATTACAAGGTAGGCTATTTGGCTTATGTAGCTTATAACAAAGATGGTCCTAATCATGTTCATGCATGCATGTGTCAATATGACCTCAAAGAGAATCAAGGCAAGTTCTAGAGAAACAAATCCAAGGAAAAATATCTCACGTGAAAGAAAATAGTAACTGATATGGATGTGTCAGTCTAGAGGCTCAAAATCTCACCGGCTTTTGTCTACCAAATTCAGTCACTCCAATCTCAAGTAAAATAACTAAACTAATTAATTCTAAGTTGGAAGATTACTTATTCAATCATGTTATGAATTCTTCAAGCTTAATTGAATCTTGTTTTATTTTTTTATTTTTTTTAAAACAAATACGAAAACACAACCTAAATCCCCTCCCCCACACTAAAAACTTACATTGTCCTCAATGTAAAGTAAAATGTATAGAAATGGCAGAGATAACTAATATATAAATGCGAAAATAAGAAAAGAAAAATGAACTTCCCTTGGGTTGCCTCCCAAGCAGCGCCTTGTTTATTGTCGTGGGCTCGACTCCATGCTTCCTTCTTCAATCCGTATAGATCGGATCCTCAAGGTCCAATTTCTCC